>JAPEIP010000009.1:106322228-106336900 GCA_026120095.1 Capsicum chinense
AGTATGACACATCTCCCCATCGTGAGGTATTCCCCATAGGAAAACAAAATGTTGGACTCCATGTTAGCTCGCATGGTTTATGTCAGTTAGAAGAACCTCCACTAAAAAATAGTTTTTAAGTGAATTCCCTACTAGTAAAGAAAAGATTTTTGAAAACTAAGTGTAAAGGCTCATATTTTTATTCAGATTATGCTTTACGGAAAGATATTAGCAACAAACTTCAGCTTTTTTATTCCAGATATAAAAGTGTGTCCTCTTTAGCCTTAGGCAGCATGATTTATAGACAGATCACTAGTACAACTTTTAGAACTAAATGGTATGACTTACTAGATTTATAAAGTATGACTTACTACTCATGAATTATGATTTTCAGCATTCAGATATTCCAACTTATGTGAGTCATTTACATTTAGCATACATTCTTTTGTAAATTGATATAAATATTGAGATAATGTTTTACTTCTGCATTCAACCCCATATACTCAATACATCCTCATTGTACTAATCCACATATATATCTATCTGCTAAATTGTCTCATAATGTATGTTTAGGTGCCCAGTTTCTACAGCAAGAGTGATTTTGAGCATTTATATCTACATCCTAACAGTTGGTAAGTCCTCATAGTTCAGGGACTTAGTTATTAAGATTTTTAGCTTATTAGTTTTGATGATTCAGTATTTTCAAACAGTTTGAGTTAGCTAGGGGTTTGTCCTAGTGACTCTCTAGATAATAGTAGTAGAGGCTTGTTATACTATTAGTTTTGATACAGATTATTCAGTATTGAGGTTTTGTGCATTAGTTTTAGATATTCTATTCACTTAATTTTTCGTGTATAGTATGATTTTTATGTCTATGTTACCTTTATTATGAGATTCCGATCTAGTAGAAGGCAGATAGGGTTAGCTTAAGGCTACTCGTAGTCTTAAGCACCGTCTGACATCTCTTGGACCCCTTTTTAAGGCATTATAGGATTGATTTTTTTTTTATAGTGCAAAACCCACTTGTTTAAAAGAATCTATAAGGATTCAAAAGTGGAATAATGCAATGATAGAAGAGATTCTAGCAATTGAGTAGAACCGTACATGGGAGTTGATGAATCTACTAGATTGGAAGGAACCCATTTGACTCTAATTGGTCATCAAAGATAAGCGAAATATAGATGGGAGAATATAGAGATATAAAACTAGACTCATAGCTAACAGATATGAAACATCAAACTATTGATTATGATGAAATATTTTCACCTTTTGGTTATTTTGAAATAGTAAGAATACTTTTATCTTTAGATGTTATATTTAGCTAGCCCATTTATCAATTTGGTGTTAATCAGCATTCTTAAATGGGGATTTAGAAGAGAAAGCTTATTTTTACCAACATGAGGATTTTGTTATTAGTGGCAATGAGCGCAAAGTTTACAAACTCAAGAAGGCCCATTATAGGCTAAAACTATCTTGTAGGGCATGGTACAACAAAATTAACTCATACTTTCTAAGGTATGGTTTTGAAAAGAGTGAGAATGAGCCTACATTGTATGTAATCAAATAAGGTATGAGTAAATTTTTGGTAGTTTGTCTCTATGTGGATTACATGATTTATATGGTATCGTGTGAAACTATAGTTGCTGAATTTAAATCTAGCATGATCAACGTGTTTGAAATGTTACATTTATGTATTTGGCAACACTTTCTAGGTATTCAAGTTAAATAGGTGGAATATGAGATTTTTATTTCTCAAATGCAGTATTCAAAAGACATCTTGTTCATGTATGGTATGCATAATTATAAAATAGTTGTCATACTCATGAATGCAAATGAAAAATTTTAGCTTAAAGATGGCACAGATCTTGCCGATCCTAGTCACTACAGAAGCTCAATTGGATGATTTAACTAGCTAACATATACTCATTCAGATGTCATATTTTCTGTTAGTATGTTGTCTATGAATACGCATAGTCCTACCAAGCAACATCTTGGTGTTGCCAAAAAAGTTTTGTGTTATGTTGTTTGGACTTTATACTTCAGGATTTGTTACTCAAAGTTGCATATTTCATCTTGATATGGTACAGTGATAATGATTGGACGGAAAGTATAGATAACAAAAAGAGTACTTCTTGAAATGATTTCAATTTAGGATCTAGAGAGATTTCTTGGAGTTTAAAGAAACAAGATATGGTTGCATTATCATCATTAAAAGTAGATTATGTTGTTTTAACTCCAGTAGCATATTAGGCCATATGATAATGAAGATTGTTGGTTGATGGTCTCTTTAGGAAGAATGATGCAATAAAGATATTCTATGATAACAAGGCAACAATCGCTATGACAAAGAATCCATATTTTTACAGCAGAACAAAGCACACTGGCATTCATTATCATTTAATTCATGACTTAACAGCAAAAGGTGATATAGTTCTTATGTTCTGTGGTTCAAGGGATCAAATTGTAGATGTCCATAACAAGGCACTTCCACAAGCCAAGCATGATCATTTTCGACAAAAAATTGGAATTTGTAACTTTTAATCAATGGGGAGTGTTAAATATTAATTCCATGTCGTTAGTGTTTCCTATTTATTTGGTAGAGTAACATGTTTGTTAGGAGTCCTAGTTTAGTCAAATAAAATATTTATTAATTTCTAATAATTAGGTCAGTGGATAATTAATCTTGGAGTTAGTAGGTATAATATTTAGTAAGTGGTTAAGGTTTTCTAATTTTTATTTAAAGAGTCTTATGTAACTTTGTTTATTTGAATGAATGAAAAATATGTGTGATGTTCTCTGCAACTACATTCTTCCTCTTATAGATTGCTTTTTCCTTCCTCAATTCCCAAACAAACATGATTATACAGCACTATCGATACTCATGGACTTTGAACATTCTCCTCAATAAGGATATAATGAGCACTCGAATAAATCAAATATGTACTTAATTGATAAAAGAGAAAGCAAGACATAATTCACATTATAAGTATAGTATAATAGTAAATCAAGTAAACATCACAAAAACATAAAGCTTAGTTCATTCTTTTTTTTTTTCACTTTCTTTTAAGTTTTATAGCCAAATAATTTTTTTTGTGCCTGACTGTGACCATTGAAAAGCCTTTTTTGTTAATTATGGTCCTTTATATAATCACATTCTCCTTTAAACCTCATAATGGAAATATTATAAACCGTCTTTATGGCGTCTCGTGATGATTTATACAATCACAATTAATGTTGTGTTTTCTTATTGCAAAGGTTGTAATACTATATTGGATTATTAATAAATTTAGGTATGATTACTATTTATGGTATGCCTCAACATTACAAAAGTAGTATCCATTTATGTTGTTACTCATAAATCTTTAGACAATTACCAATTATTTAGTTATGCACTAAAGTTACATAATTTATCTTTATCCTACTCATAACATTCGAGGGTACATTATGAAATTTATCACTATAGAAGAGAATCACACCATTTTTATTAGGATAAATTTTTCCTTGGTCATAATTCTAAGGAATTATGTATTATAATGGGAAAGGAAAAATTTACTATAAAGTGTTCATAAACAAATTGGCAGACCCAACTTGCCCACTTATTTAAAAACATAATAAAAAAGAGCAACACAAAAAGGATTTAATTGATTCATGAAATGATGGACAATGGATGCTCACTAGTTCCTACTTATCTCACACTAACATTTTAAGCATTTAGTCAGAAACTTTAATGACATGGCTTCATGTAAACAAATTAGTGAAAAAAAATGATGCAAATAGAGTACCTTGAATGTGCAGCAGAAATTATTGATGTTGTTAACAATCAAATTTTCCCCAAGTCCACTTCCTTTCTCTTAGAAATGTAGTCTTATTTCACAAACTAAATGCCTTCTTTGGTGTTTTTGTTCTTCTTTTTGGGTTTTAGTACTCAAAAATTTATTTCTCGAATATATTATTTGATGAAGAAGAAGTAGTAATATGTATTAACCATTACCCTGAATTATAGACCCCAGATGCTTGAAACTCTCCCTCTTCTGGATGGCCTGAGAGTCTAGCTTCACAACCACTCTATCTTCTTGCGACATGTCACTAAAATTACACTCCAAGTACTCTGTCTTGGTCTTACTTAACTGAAAACCTTTAGATACAAGCGTATGTCTCCAAATCCCCAACTTATCATTAACTCCACCCCTAGTCTCATCGATCAGAACCACATCATCTGTAAATAACATACACCAAGGCATCTCTCCTTGAATATGTTAGATCAAAACATCCATTGACAAGGCAAATAGAAATGAGCTAAGAGTTAATCCCTAGTGCAACCCTATCAAAACTGTGAAGTGCTCCGAATATCCACCTACCGTCCTCACACGAGTCTTTGCAATATCATACATATCCTGAATCAAGCTACTGTATGCAATGGCCACCCCTCTAGCCTCCAAACACCTCCATAGAATCTCCCTGGGAACTTTGTCATATGCCTTCTCTAGATTAATAAACACCATGTGCAAGTCCTTCTTCCTCTCTCAAAACTGTTCCACTAATCTCTTTAGTATTTTAATGAAAAGTTAATGTAACTATTAGGGTCTCATAAGATAAACAAATAGAGATTCATTCTTTTATTAATCCATTGGTCACGAAGCACGCATGGTATGAAACACGTGCTATGAAGTTCTCTCCTTATATTGGTATATGTGTCTTATTCTTTTTAGTTATTCAATATCATACATATCTAGGTCTAGACATATCTAAATATCTAACATGAGTATCTTTCATTAATAATCCTACAATACATATTCATAGAGAGACTCACTTCTTGTTTTAAAAACAAGTCACAATTTGTTGGTGGAACTTATCTCTACATGTTCCTCAACATAAGAGGCGATTGCTCATGTGAGAGAGCTAATCCCGTGACTTGTTTGACACACAGTATTGATTAAATATATTTTCACATACATATGAGATTGACATAAATTCAAGCCTCATATATTGATAATAATTAAAATCAAATCATTTTACAATACAAAAATATAATCATATCCTACGTAATTCTAGACCTATAACATGTTTCTCAAACAAGTCTCTAGATATCGCCTTTGTAAAGGGATCAACTGTCATTTCTCGTGTAGGAATATATTGTAAATTTATTTTTCGACTTGCTACTACGTATCTGATAAAGTTATACTCAATGTAAATGTGTTTTTTCTTGCATGATATTTAGGATCCTTCATATATGTGATAAACGTGTGACTGTCACTATATAAAATCATGGGTCCCTTAGAATTCATTGCAATGCTCAAATTCTTAAAGAATGTCTTTAACCAGACAACTTCCTATACTAAAGATGCACAAGCCATAAATTAATATTCAATGGTCGATAGGGTTGTGCAAGTTTATTTCTTACTTTTCCATGAAATTGCACCACCATTTAATAAGAAAGTATAACTGAATGTTTATTTTCTATCATACTGGTCACCAATCTAATTAGAATTTATATAACCTCTTAGCAGTATCTATAATGCCCTTAATGTATAGAAAAATTCTCTTTACTTTATTTCAATGATCTAATCCTGGATTGGATTGATACCTGCTAACCAGACCAACGACATAACAAATGTCTGAGTGAGTAAACATTATAGCAGAAATCAAACTTCAAACTGCACTAGAATATGGTACTCGATATGTGTGTTCCTTTTCTTTTTCAGTCTTTGGATACATTTTGAGACATAAAGTTTCACTTCTTGCTATAGGAGTGTCCATGGATTTTCAACAGTTCATTAAAAAGAATACAAAAATGTTCCTTATGTATGTTTCTTGAGAATGACTCAAAATTTATGTGGAATGATCTCTTAGTATTTTAACACCGAACATATAGTTTGATTCACCTATATATTTCATGTCAAATGACTTTGAAATTGAGACTTAATAGTTATCATATACTCTAAGTTGTTTTTAGCTAATAAAATATCATCCACGTAAAGCTAAAAAATCACAAACATTTCATTGTACTTTTTAACATAGATGAAATCATGGTAAAGTCAAATGAAATTATTTTCTTATGAAATCATAGGTACCACTGTCTTAAAGACTACTTTAGTCCATATATTGATCTATTTAATTAGCAAACTTTCTTTTCATGGCCTTTAACAACAAAACCTATAGATTTTTCCACGTAGATTTTCTCATTTAGTTCTCCACTAAGAAGAGTGGTATTCATGTCAATTTGGTACATTCCTAAATCTAAAAGTGCAACAATAGGAAAAAGTAAGTGAATTGAGGTAAATTTCACAACTGGTGAAAAAGTTTTCTTATAATATGTTCCAACTTCTTGAGTAAAACCTTTTACCACCAATTGTTCTTTGTGCCTTTATATTGACCCATCTATTTTGTATTTAACTTTGAGAATCCATTTATTCCAAACAGCTATGCCCAGAATAAAGGTCAGCAAGATCTCAGACTTTATTTGTTTTAATGGACTCTAATTCTTCTTTTATCGATTTTATCAATTCATATTTTCTAGGGCTTGACAAAGCCTTAGTCACAGAATTGGATTCATCCAATTCTTTGGGAGATACGAAGAAAACATAATCCTTAATCTCATAAGATTGTTTAGGTACACCTTATCTGGTACACTTACATAAATAGATTTCCTATTCCACAATAGGATTTTGGGATTCACAAATCCCATTTGGACCAAGAATTTTTTCTTGATCTATTAAATTATCAAGCATGTCTAATAAAATTATTTGATCTGTTGAATTCAATATTTCTTAAGAGGTGCATTTTCTTTTATTTCACCCCTTTTGGAAAAATCATTTTAAAGGAATATGAGATTTTGTGATTCAATCCCTGTAGAACATCCATCTTGCAACTCACCAATATACACATACCCTTTGGAGGGTTCTGGGCTTCTTACAAAGATACATTTCTTATCTCTTGGACTTAGTTCTCCAAACATACCAAAATAATTTTAAATATATGCAACACAACCCCAAGGTTGTAGATTATTAAATTTTTGTTTATTACCAGTCTATAGATCATAAGGATTAGAAGATACTAATTTAGAAGGCAATTTATTCAATATAAAGGTCGCAGTTAGTAATGCATCTCCAAAAAAAGAGATTGGTATATTTTTATATGTTTATCTAACTGATTCTCTACTTCATTCTTATATTTTTCGAAGAATTCTAGTGCTTCCGATTTATGAGAAATCAAATAGACATAACCAAAGGGCATGAAATTATCAATAAATGTAATGAAACAAAAAACACCATACCTTTCCCTTACATTCATTGGACCACACATATTAGAATGGATTAATTATAGTGGGAGTTCCACTCTTTTAGCCTTCCCAAATGGTTTACATGTAATCTTTCCAGCAAAATAATTTTCACAAGTTGGCATATAAATTTTGGATAACGAACCAAGATGTCCTTCCTTTTCTAATCTATTCACTTGATTTTGCCTTATGTAACCCAATCTAGCATGCCATGTAAGTATATCAACATCATTTTACACAATTGTTAACATAATAGTCATAAGTTGAATAAATTACAATCAAAAATAATAAAGTGATCATAAAGATGTACAAAGTCATAAAAAACATTATCTAGAGTTATTCTTGCACCATTACATCTAAAATTCAAATGAAAACTAAAATATAAATAAACAAACACAAATACTATGTTTCGATGAATCATTGGACATCACGCATCATAAAAGACTGACCTTCACTCAACTCTACTTTGCAAGTTCTAATCCCTTTGACTTCAAGCCTTACGTTATTTACTACATAAACCCACCTTGATCTGGTGAAACTCGATGAAAATCCAAAATACTTCTTGATCTTGACTCACATGGTCGGTGGTTCTTGAGTCTACTATGCATATTGGATAAAATTTAGTGAATAATGTATCATTAGAAACATATGTAGAACTTAGAGATCCATTTAGAAATGCTACATTTTTTTGCTCTGGACATTCATGAGAAAAATCCCCTAGAACTTATCAAATGTAGCACATCATTTATCTTTTATCTTTCTTCTTGAAAACCCTTTTTCCCTTCTTGGAATTTAGCTTGTTTATTTTCTCTGGGGGTCCTTCTTTCATCTCTTTACCTTTCCTATTCTTTTTTTAATTCTTCTTACGCATGAAGCCTGAACATTTTTTGCCTTTAGCTTTAGCAATACCAAGATTCTTATCTTCAAGTTCAATAAGAAGGACGACATCAGAAAAATTTTTGATGCTATGTAAGACCCCAAAAAATCATAAGCTTAACTCAGACGTTTAAAGCTTGTTAAGGGTCACAGACATAAAAACTTTTAGCTAAGTATTCAGACTTATTATTATTTTAGCCTTCTTAGGTTGGTAACTATATTTCATGACCCTCATGACCTTAAAGTAATGATTTCTAGGTTAAAGCATGATCTGGTATATCAGTGGGTGTTCCTAGACAATATCCAGAATTTTTGAACTTTTTTTGGATCACATTTGAATGTTGAAACCAGTGAATCAATGAGATCTCAATGCACCGTGTTGTGCATCGTGTCGATGAGTATTTTACCCAACTCCTAGTGCTAATTGTAGTGAACCTACACCGAATCAATATGGAGTGTTAGCCATCATGTTGATGCCAATTACAGGGTGTGTCATTGAGCACATCGCTAAATCAGTGTTCATCTTTAAAAAGCTGCTTCCTCAGGGGTAATTGAGTCTTTTCCTACCTTATGTCAGCCCCCAAAACAAAAAATTAAGGCCCTTTAGAGGCAAAATCCATTCATCTTTCTCAAAAAGTCTCAAGAAGCAAACCCTAGGATCTCTAATTCAAGATTCAACATTCAAGAAGACTCCATCATTCTTCAAAAATTTGCATATCAAGGTATGTGATGTGTTCATCCAAGGGATCCCTTCCAACCTTGGAGTTCAAGAAACTCTTTCTAAATACTAGTTAATTGATTTCATGGATTGCGTATTGGATGTTGAAAGTATTAATTATTATGATATTAACGGTGATATAATTCCATGATTTGTCCCAAGTATCATGCAAACTAGTTTAATGGTGAATTGAATTTTGTGAACTACATGTCAAACTCTTGAATTTCCAGTAGAATGTAGAATCCATGACATTACTACATATGTATTGATATATGAAATACCCATGCTCCCCAAGTGGTTGTTGAAATGCTTATATGATTAGACTAGTCCAATCATAATATGTTATAGTGTGATTTCAATCAAGCACAAGCTCATGTATAACAAGTGTTTGCCCAAAGATGTCTAAGTGAATGTATTATTAGCAAGCTCGTACCATTATGCTCATAAACTAATTCAATGATTTACTTTTCATGCTATGAAGTCATGGGAGTATTTAATACCTAACAATTTAGATGTTTACCTTAAGACAGTGTTACTTACAGAATAAACTTAGTCATGTCATGATCAGTAGTACTCTTAGTCAGTTACAGAACTCAAGAAAAACTCAATAAACTCAGTATTTGTTCATTCGAGTTCAGTATCTAGTTCAGACATCAGTAAATTAAGTTATTTAATAGAATTGAGTAGTGTTCCATCAGTCAACAAAATTTAGTTAACTCAATTTATTTTAGTTACGTAGTATAATTAGTAGCAGTTCATTCAAGCCTAGTATGAACTAGGATTCAGTTCAGTGTCTATTCAGTTAGGAATATGATTCAGCACTGAGAAAACCCAGGGATGGGGGTATTCCTTCCAGCAAAGGGTTTGACCCTTAATAGCAATCCCTATGTTATAGAACTACGTAGAACACGTAGGTTGAGATATCTTTTTGCCAGACTAGGGTTGACACATCTCATATGAGTTTTTTCTGCCAGCGAGGATTGACGAAATAGCTTTTTTTTAGAGAGGGTTAACTCACAGTTATCTTTACCCATGGCATGGTACTGACACCCTTCCAACTAGAGTAACAGGTTAGGCCCTAATTTATTCAGTAAAGGGTATGTCGGTTAGATAATTATCTCCCATAGTCTCAATTTTAGTCTTCAGAATAGAACTTATTTTAGTTCTTCAGAAATTTGGACTGTCAGACACAGTAACTTAGTTCAATACAAAACTCAAAATAGTTCTACAATATCAGGACTATTAGATACAGTCGCTTAGATAACATTAATATAGTATTAGTAAACTCCGATCAGTAAATCAGCAATTCAGAACTCAGTATCTAGTGTTAACACGACCTCAGTTATAGTTTATGTATTCATACAAGTACTCTCATTCAGTTATAGTCATGTTATTCAGTCAGTATTGTTAACACGACCTCAGTTATAGTTTTCTTATGAACCCATGCATCCCAGCCTACCTCACTTAGCATACCAATATATTCAAAGTACTGACACATAACTTTATTTTATGATGTGATGTCTTATATCATAGCCTCAGACGCACAGGGTCTCGAACATACTTAGCAGCCTGATCTATCTACAGCAGACTAATGGTGAGTCCTTATTATTGGAGGACAGATTTATTATTCTAGTTTTTTAGTACTTAGTTTATTTTAGTAGTAGGAGTTATTCAGGGTCTTTTCCCATCAACTCCTTGTTCAGACACTAGACGCTTTTCATTAAAACGTATTTCAGAAAGATGCATCAGTATTCATTTTTTAGTACTCAGTATTTATTTACAGTTTTGAACCTTATGGCAAGTTTTTGCTAAATTTCCACATAATACTATATTATGTTTTAGTTATGCCACAGGTACCAGTCATAGGTTAGCTTGTGGTCTCTCAGGATTATTAGCACCGTGTAGCATCCGAGGTACAAACTTAGGTGTTATAAGCTTGGTATTAAAGACTATGATTCAACAGAGTCCTAGAAAGTCTGAAATCCACATCTAGTAGAGTCTTATGCATGGATGTGTTGCTTGCCACACTAATAGATAGGAGGCCATTAGATATTTTAGGAAAAGTTTCTTCTTTCAGTATTCATGTCGTGCAAGTGAGCATGAGCTTAAGTGAAACTCTCACTCTAATTCATTCTCTCCTATTTTTTACAGAACATGCCTCCTAAAATGACTAATGATAGGAGAACCAGAAATCAGTTAGCACCTCAGCCCATTCAAGCAGATCCCTTATACGATTATATCTTCCATGGTGAATTCAGAGCAGCTTTCACCATCCTATCTCATTCTATGGTAGCCTAAAATAAACACCTAACTACCATACAGGCCACCCCTGTGGCCAATACTTCTCCAACCAGGATTTGTGACTTTACCCAAATGAACCCTCCATCTTTTACTAGGTCTAAGTCAAATGAGAACCCTTAATAATTTCTTAATCAGGTACAAAAGGTTATAGATATTATAGGGGTGACAGCTAGTAAGAGTGCTAAGTTAACTGGATGTTAGTTGTAGGATGTGGCTCACTCATGATTCAAACAATGGAAATCAGAGACGGCCACATAGGTAGGGCCTATAGAATGGGAGGAGTTTGATATTACATTTCTCGATAGGTTCATCCTGTTAGAGTTGAGAGAAGCAAAGGTTTTAAAATTTATCAATTTGAAGTAGGTCAACATGATGGTATAAGAGTATTCTCTTAAGTTTACTCAGTTAGCCAGATATGCCCCTCATGTAGTAGCAGATAGCAGATTTATGATGAGTAAGTTTGTGTATGGTATGTCTAATTGTATGTCAAGGAGTATAGGACCATAATGTTTATTAAGGAGATAGACATATCCAGGCTCATAGTCCATGCTCAATAGATAGAATAGGATAATAATTGGGATAAAAAGAGGGAGAATAGGTAGTTTCAACCAAGCTCAACCCAAGTCAAAAGGTGGGAATCATTCTCAGTTCTATCCAAAAATTATCAATTCTAGCTCTATCCTATCCAGTACTCCCATGCCAAAATTCAGAGATGGCAATAAAGATAGGGTGTCAGGCCCTAAACCCTAGGGTAGTGTCAGCAGTGCCCAAATAAATCCTCTTTGCAAGAAGTATGGCAGAAACCATCAGGGTGTCTGCAGAGCTGGCAGTGATGTATGTTTTGGATGTGGCAAGCCAGACCACAGAGTCAGACAGTGTCCTCAAGTGGGTTCGTAAAGCCAGCATAACTGTCCCTCAACTTAGTTAGGTTGCCTGAATCAGTATGGTACCGCTTCTAATGCCACCAGTTGGCAATACCCAAATAGACTCTATGAACTTTAGGCCTGAAAAGATTAGGAAAGTTCTTCTGATATGGTCACTGGTATGTTACAAGTTTATCATTTATATGTTTATCCTTTTCTAGATCTAAGAGCTTCTTTGTCTTTGGTAACTCCCAATAAAGTTGTGGACTTTGAGTCACTCCCAAATTCTAGTAGAGCCTTTCTCAGTCTCTACCCTAGTTGGTAAATCTATAATATCCCGACGAGTATACAAGAACTTTTCGATTATGGTACTCTAAAAGTCACTTCAGCAAACTTAGATGAATTATAGATGAAAAATTTTGATGTCATCCTCGGCTTGGATTGGCTTCATTCCTGCTATGCCACAGTCGACTGTAGAAACAGAATTGTCCAGTTTAAGTTTTTAAATAATCCCATTCTAGAGGAAAGGGGTAGTACTTTAAAACTTAGGGGTCAACTTGTTTCCTACCATAAGCAAGGAAAATGATATCTAAGTGATGTATCTACCATTTAGTTTGAGTCTAGGACTCTAGATCAGACACCCTTACTCTTGAGTTAGTATCAGTATCATATGAATTCCTAGAAGTGTTTCCCAAAGATCTTCCCAGAGTTACTCCAAAAAGGGAAATCGACTTCAGAATAGACCTTCTTCAAAATACTCAGCCCATATCTATTCCAACATATAGAATGGCACTTGCAGAACTTAAAGAATTAAAAAAGTAGTTGAAGGATCTCCTAGATAAATAATTCATTAGACCAAATGTGTCCCGTGAGGTGCAGTAGTTTTACTTGTGTGTAAGAAAGATGGTTCTCTCAGACTGTGTATAGATTGTTGTCAGCTAAATAAAGTCATGGTCAAGAATAAGTATCTACTTCCCAAATTTGATGAATTATTTGACCAAATTTTGGGTGCCAGTTACTTTTCTAAGGTGGACCTCAGATCAGGCTATCATCAGCTCAGAGTAAGAGAATTTGACATTCCGAAGATAGCTTTTAAAACTTAGTATGGTCACTTCAAATTCTTAGTCATGTCCTTTGGCCTTACCAATGCCCCAACAGCTTTCATGGACTTGATGAACCGTATGTTCAAGAAATACTTGCACATGTTCATCATAGTATTCATAGATTATATCCTTGTTTACTCCCGCAGTGAGCATGATCATGCAGATCATCTCCGAATAGTATGAAACCCCCCCAAAAACTATCTTCTATTCGTCAAATTAAGTAAGTGCAAATTTTTGTGGAGGTCAGTAGCTTTTTGCATCCATATTATTTCCTGTAAGGGTATTAAGTTGATCCCCAAAAGACCAAAGTAGTGAGAAACTAGACCAGACCTATCTCTCCTTAGATATCAGGAATTTCTTAGGTTTGGCTGGCTATTGCTGATGGTTTGTTGTGGGATTTTTATCTATTACATCCCGTAAGTCTAGATTGACTCAAAAAAAGGTTAAATTTCAGTTAGATTTTTGCGAGATGAGTTTTCAGGAGTTGAAGACTCGACTTATCTTAGCTCCAGTTTTGACTTTACCAGAAAGTTCAGATGGCTTGGTTGTGTATTATGATGTTTCCAGGGTTATTTTAGGGTTTTTTCTAATGCAGAGAAGCAAGGTCATAGCCTAAGCCTCTAGACAACTTAAGCCTCATGAAAAGAAATATCCAACTCATGATCTTGAGTTAGTAGCAGTAGTATTTGCCATAAAGATTTGGAGGTACTATTTGTATAGGGTGTACGTTGATGTGTTCACTAACCATAAGAACCTATAGTATATCTTCTCTTAGAAAGACCTAAACCTCTATCAGAGAAGATTGTTAAAGTTATTGAAGGACTACGACATGAGTGTCTTGTATTATTTGAGTAAATCTAATATAGCGGTTGATTCCCTTAGTAGGATGTCGATCTGTAGTATTGCTCATGTTGATGATGGTAAGAAAAAGTTAGCTCTAGAAGTTTTTCTACTTGCCCGGCTGGGTGTCCACTTAGTTGATTCAGCAGAAGGTAGTGTATAGGTGCAGAGTAGTTCAGAATCATCTCTAGTTTCCAAGGTAAAGGAAAATCAGGATAGGGATCCCAACCTAGTTAAGTTTAAAGAATAAGTCAGAGATTAGAAGTAGATATTTTCTCCCAAGGGGGAGATGCTACATTGCGTTGTCAGGGTCAACTATGTGTGCCAGGTGTAGATGACCTGAGATAGTGGATTCTTGCTGAAGCACATGGTGTACATTACTCTGTCATCTAGAGGACACTAAGATGTACCTTGATATGTGGGAGATATATTGGTGGAGTGGAAAGAAGAGAGACATTACAAAGGTTTTTGCTAAGTGCTTGATATATCAGTAGGTTAAGATTGAGCTTTAGAAGCCAAATGGGTCCATGTAGGCGTTCAGTATTCCTACCTAGAAATGGGAAGAAGTGAACATAGATTTTGTGATTGTTTTGCCTAGTACTTGTCGTCAACACAATTTAGTTTGGGTCATTATAGACAGGATGACCAAATCATCTTATTTCCTACCAATCCATACCCCCTATTCATTTGAGGACTATGCCAAGCTCTATGTAAGG
>JAPEIP010000009.1:106337000-106384221 GCA_026120095.1 Capsicum chinense
TTGATATATCAGTAGGTTAAGATTGAGCTTTAGAAGCCAAATGGGTCCATGTAGGCGTTCAGTATTCCTACCTAGAAATGGGAAGAAGTGAACATAGATTTTGTGATTGTTTTGCCTAGTACTTGTCGTCAACACAATTTAGTTTGGGTCATTATAGACAGGATGACCAAATCATCTTATTTCCTACCAATCCATACCCCCTATTCATTTGAGGACTATGCCAAGCTCTATGTAAGGGACATGGTTAGATAACATGGATTTTCATTATCTATTATCTCAGATAGAGGTATACAATTCACCTCTCTTTTTTGGAAGGCATTCCAAAAAGGTCTTGGTACTTAAGTCCACCTTAGTACAACTTTTCACCCTCAAACAGATGGTTAATCAGAAAGTACCATTCAAACTTTAGAGGATATGTTGCAATCATGTGGAATAAACTTTAAAGGTAGTTGGGATAACCACTTACCTTTGATTGAGTTTTAATATATAACAAAAGTTATAATTCTAGCTTCAGATGGCTGCATTTGAGCTGCTCTATGGAAAGATATATAGATATCCCATCGGTTGGTTTAAAGTGGGTGAGGCCACAGTGTTAGGGCCAGACTTGGTATTTGATACCTTGGAAAAAGTTTAGTTGATTAGGGAAAGGCTTAAGACAGCTCAAAACTGACATAAATCGTATGCAAATATGCGCAGAAAGGATTTCGAGTTTGAGATTGGTCATTATGTGTATTGGAAGATATCTCCTATGAAAGGACTGAAAAGTTTTGGAATGAAAGGGAAACTTAGTCCCTGATATGTCGGTCCTTACCAAAATCTCAGCTATTTTAGAAAGGTAGCTTATAAGCTTAAGTTTCCTTTAGACTTAGCTTTACTACTTCCAGTGTTCCATGTCTCCTTACTACAAAAATACATAGGTGACCCAAAATTTGTATTCCATGTGAGGAATATAGATGGTTAGAACAACCTCTCTTATAAGGAATTCCAGTCGAAATCCTTGATTTCCAAATTTGTAAACTGAGGAACAAAGATGTCCCTCTAGTCAAAGTTCTTTGGCGGAACCAGTGCATTAAGAAAGCTAATTGGGAAGATGAAGCAAATATGCAGACCATGTATCGTCACCTCTTCTCTGCAAATTTAGAACCATCCAAAGGTAATAGTTTTCCCTTGAAATTACACAATTTTATGCTTACATTTTCCTTATAAACTTGGTATGAGTTACAATTACATATTCAATCATACATTCATGAGTCTGTTAAGTTAGATATTCATGCATCAGATATGCATTGTCATTATAAGAGACTCAGATTATCAGCAATCCCAAGTATGTACTCATGCATCAGATATGCATGTTCAATATGAAATTTCAGAATATTAGTAATGGTAGTCATGAAATCATCTTATAGTTGTGCTTGTCGAATATTTAAATCAAATCTATCAGTATTCTCAACTTAGTCAGTATCATTTTAGGACAAATATTCCCAAGGGGAAGATATTTTAATACCCCGGAAAATCCTAAGCTTAACTCAAACCTTTAAGGCTTGCTAAGGGGTCCTAGACTTAGAAAATTATAGCTAAGTATTCAGACTTAGTGTTATTTTAGCCTTCATAGGTTTGCAACTCTATTTAACGACCCTCATGGCCTTAAAGTAATGATTTTTAGGTTGAATCATGATTAGGTATGTCAGTGGGTGTTCCCAAACATGTTTTGGATATTTTGAACTTTATTTTGATTATATTTGAAAGATAAAACCAGTGGATTGATGCGATCTCAACTCATCACATCGCTCATCACTTTGATAAGTATTATCCCCTACTCCAAGTGCTAATTCCAGTGAACTAATGTGGAGTTGACATGGCGCGTTGTCCATTATATCGATGCTAATGATGCAGTACAACGGTCTGTACATCGCTAAATCAGTTTTCAGTCATTAAAAACTCGCATCCTCAGGGGTAATTGGGTCATTTTACAGCTTATGTCAGTCCCCAAAATAGGAAATTAAGCCCATTTAGAGGAAAAATCCATGCATCTTTCTCAAAAATTCTCAAGAAGCAAACCATAGGATCTCTAATACAAGATTCAACCATTAAGATCACTCCATCATTCTTTGCAAACTTGAATACCAAGGTATGTTATGTGATCATCCAAGGGTTTCCTTCCACCTTTGGAGTTCAAGAAATATTTTTAAATACAAGTTAATTGATCTTATTAATTTCGTGTTTGATCTTAAATGTATTAATGATTATGATGTTATTAGTGATCTAGTTCCATGATTTATCCCAAGTTTCATGCAAACTAGTTTAATTGTGAATTGAATTTTGTGAACTACATATCAGACTCTTGAATTACAGGTTGAATGTAGAATCCGCGGTATTACTATATGTTTATTGATATGTGAAATACCCATGCTCCCCAAGTGGTTGTCAAAATGCTTATGTGATTAGACTTATCCAAGCATAACATGTTATAGTATGATTTCAATCATGCACAAGCTCATGTATAACAAGTGTTTTCCCAAAGATGTCTAAGTAAATGTATTATTAGCAAGCTAGTACCATTATGCTACTAAAGTCATACAGTGATTTACTTTTCATGCTATCGAGTCTTGGGGGTATTTATTACCCAACAAATTTTAGTGTACCTAGAGCCAGTGTTAGTTACAAAATAATCTAAGTTATGTCACGATCTGTAGTACTCTCAGTCAGTTATAGGACTTAGGAAAAACTCAATAGACTCATTATCAGTCTAGTCTAATTCAGTATCCAGTTTAGACCTCAGTAAATTTAGCCAGTTAACAGAATTCAGTAGTATTCCATCAGTCAACAAAACTCTGTGAACTCACTTCCATTCAGTTATACAGTATAATAAGTAACAGTTCATTCAATCCTAGTATTAACTAGGAATCAGTTCAGTGTCTATTCAATTGGGAGTAGGATTCAACAACGAGCAAACATAGGGATAGGGGTATTTCTACCAACAGTGGGTTTGATCTTTAGTGGCAATCCTTGTATTATAGAACTATATAGCCAGCATAGGTTGAGGTATATTCCTACCAGACTAGGTTAGATACATCTTATAAGAGTTTTTCCTTCCAACGAGGGTTGATAAAAGAGCTTTCTATCAAAGAGGGTTAACTCAAAGTTGTCTTTACCTATGGCATGGTATTGACACCCTTCGAATAGAGGTTATAGGTTGGACCCTAATCTATTCATAAAGGGGCATATCGGTTAGATCATCACCTTCTACAGTCTCAGTTTCAGTCTTCAGAATAGAAATCAGTTTAGTTCTACAGAAATCAGGACTGTCAAACACAGTCACTTAGTTCAGTACGAAACTTAGAATAGTTCCACAGAATTAGGATTGCCATATAGAGTCACTTTGATAAGATTAATATAGTATATGTAAACTCAAATATTATTAAATAAATAATTCAAAACTTAGTATACAGTGTTATCATGACCTCAGTTATAGTTTACGTATTCATACATGCATTCTCATCTAGTTATACTCATGTTATTCAGTTAGTATTATTCATATATATGAATCCATGCATCTCAGCCTACCTCGCGTAGCATACCAATACATTCAAAGTACTGACGCATACATTTCTTTTATGTTATGATGTCTTATATCATAGGTTCAGACACACGAGCTCTCTATCATTCTTAGCTGCCCGATCCATCATAAGTAAAGTATTGGTGAGTCATTATTACTTAAGGATAGATTTATTACTCCAGTATTTTAGTACTCAGTTTATTTAAGTAGTCAAAGTTAGTTGGGCACTTGTCCCATCATCTCCTTATTTAGACAGTAGAGGCTTTTCTAACTAGAGTATTTTAGATTTATGTATCAATATTCAATTTTTAGTTCTCAGCTTTTATTTATAGTTCTAAAACTTGTGGAAAGTTTTCACCTAATTTCCACATAATACAGTATTATAATTCAGTTATTGCAGTAAATACAAGTCATGGGTTAGCTTGTGGTCCCTTGGGATTTTGAGCATCATGTAGCATCCGAGGTACAGACTCGGGGCGCTACATGCTATCATAATGGGTTAAGTTATCCTTCAAGTATTCCCAACTATTTGAAAGATATGGAGTCATTTCTTGAACATACTTCTAATTTGAGAGAACATGACCAACATTTTTAAGCTGAGATTTTATAATGGACATTACTCTGAGGTATTCTTTAATATATAGATCCTAATGCTTCTTAAAGTGTCAAACTTGATAGTCAATTATCTGAGGTAGGTGATAGAAGTACCCCCATACAGTTCTCCCAAGTGTTCCCAGATGGCATGAGGAGTAGGAAATTCCTCACACTCATTAATGAGGTCATCAATCACAGAACCTTAACACCCCAAACTTACAAGCTAGAATGTAAACTATCATCTCTATGTGTAAAAATTTCAAAATCCAATCCATCTTATACAGATTTGGTGTGTTAATCAACTATGTAGTGTGGAAATCTATTTGAGCATGAATTGAGATCGTATAGATCCCTTAACTCTAGGATGAGTTGAAAGATTTCCTATCAATTGAGTTTTGGTGAACGTCTAAACTTGGGTCAAATTAAATAGACCATAACTTTTGGTATAAAATTAATTAGGGGTCCTACTATATATCAAATGAAAGATATTTGAGTCCTGTTTTGAGTGCCACTAGTTTTTCCTAAATCTAATTTTGGGGTAAAAATCTATTCCTATTTTATAGAGAGGTATCAATCTACCAAGGGTGCGACGACCGACACGATGGACTATTAGGTCTGTGATGGACTGTTAAGCCCTCTATCACCCTAAAATAGTGATTCCAATCACTGTACTTGACCCAACAGTTGAGATGATGGTCCGTCACCCTCTTGAAGAGCCGTCAACCAAGCCGTCGGGCAAAGTACATAATTCTGATGGCGGGATGCTGAAAAAGGAGTGTTTTGGTATTTTTTTCTCATCAGAAAATTTCCTTAATGAATTTAATTACACTCTAAACATGTTATTAGTATATTTTCATCAGTGATACATCATCAAAACTCCCTCTTTACTCTCAAAAAGAAGATTAAACTAGGGTTTTCTCTAAGAACAAGAACTTAAGAATCAACCTTTAAGTCCAAGTTTTCTAAGCGACAAATCAAGATTCTTGTCCTACTCCTTAAAACTTGTAATCTAATGTATTTGGTTTTTTCCTAAACTACATGAGCTTGTTGATAACATATTGAATGAGTTTTAAAGTTTTAGAAATCATAAATTTATAAAGGGGTTTTGGAATTTACGTTTACAATTGTACGTTTTGAGTTCTATAATGATATTATTCAGTTGGTCTTGACGCTTTCCCTTGAAATTGGTCTTTTATTTACATATACACACACATAAATACACTTGAGGAGTTTGAAAGTTGAATTGAGAGAATCAATTATTATAAATCCCTCTCTTATTTAAAAGCTGCTTATTTATGGAAGTTATGATTTATTCAAATACATCTTGATTTGCATGGTTGTTAAGACTTGATTATAGTTTTGCATTAAAGAGGGGTATTGTACTGGGTATTAAAGGTTAAAGATGTTTGTTAATAAAACTGCATGTTTTGTCACAAATTTAATGATAACCACATTTTTGTTGAAAGGCTAAAACCAGTGATCTTTATATAATTTGACAAATGTATTGAAATATGAATCTTCTTGTATTGTTTAAAATATGGCGGTCCAAACTCTATGATTTGAAAGAAGAGACGTAACATGATATTTTATGGCTCAGAAATATGACTTGCAAGTCTTGGTATGACGATACCACATCAGATAAGGCCATGATAAATTCAGAACAGAATACATATTTCATTTTAGATTACATATTTTGAATTCAGAAAAAACATGTTTATAATAGGTTAAAAATGGGCACTAAGAGAGTTATGTGGTTAAACATAACTCTCTTATTTCAGAAGGTCTATTTTTAGAACATTGTTATTTCATTTTTGTTTTGGATCCGACTAGGGTTCTTGCCCCAATTTAGACAAGATGTTGGTTTTGATGTATTTAGAGATTTTGTAGACTAAATATTATATGTTGTTAGAGAGTTATTATTTTAATTGAAATCGTTTGTTGGATCATAATGTCTACCTTGATTCTGTTTATTTATTTTTATATTTCTCTTATATTATTGTGAATAGTATGCATGATAACCAGATATAGAAGAGCGCCCGAGACTTCATGGTTCAGGATTCTCATCATGGCCAGGACCCTAGTTTGGGTCATGACAAACTTGGTATCAGAGCATGATTTATGTTCCCAGGGTGTCTACGAAATTGCATCAGGTAGAGTCCTATTTATAGATTTGTAGCCTACCACACTTATAATGAGAATGTTATAAGGCATTTAGGAATTTCTCTTTTATTTCTTGTTCTAGTTTGTTGTATGGATTCAGAATATACCTCTTTCATACTCTAGTTCATGCTATGGAATCATCCATACAAAAGTAAAGTTATTCTAGTTCTTTTATTACTCTGATGTTCTTAGACATGTCTCATTTCTAAGGTGATTTAAGTACAAAAGTTTATAATCCAAATGATGTGGTCCTTCTCTAATTGATTTATAAAAGATAATAAAATTGTGCAAGGACATGAGAGGAGTCCATTAGTGCTTAAAGGTGTGTTGATTATAGTGTAAACTTTGATCTTGATGAAAGCATGATTTTAAGCGTCAGCTATTAACTGTATACAGTCCCTGTTAAAATTCTTGTTGTAGGAAATATTATATAGCAGAATGTAGGGACTGTATTTCTACCCGAGTAGAAGTATATGTTAAAGTGTTATGACCTATTAGTAGTGAGATGATCCAGAAGTTGGTAACAATAAGTCACTAGGTTAGCAGTTAGAGTGAGGGTGACTAGCGCATAAATAAGTAGTTTTAGTTGTATAACCCTTTGTTTTAGGGGTGGTTCTCTCTTTTATGGTATTTGGATAATATTATGGCAAGACTTGTAGATTGTATGGTGGTATGTGGAGAAAGTGTTTGGCTTTGATTATTTTATTATTTATTAAAAATAAGAAAGATCCTAGAGTGGACAGTTATGGTGGCTATAGAAATCTCTTATAGGCTATGAATGAAAATTGTTAGATTAGCTAATAAGTTATAAGTATGGACTCATTTTTGTATCTGGAATTTGAAGCTAGTCTAAATATATGCTTGGGTAAGTAAGTATGATGTGAGAAAGTAGAATATGTAGATATAATTGCATTAGGTTATAAAATAGGATTAAGGTTGACCATGTCTATTATGTCAATTTACCCCCTTGACCTTCTTTTCTTTTGTGGTTGTAAACTAGTACTTCATGTGAGAACGTATGTAGTGGATTTTGAGTTGTAATAGTGATGTCATGGATGGGTTGCGATTGTAGGTAGTAGTTAAATGAAATGAGTATTTTGAGTTGATTTCCTAATTCGATGGACTTGTATAATATGTTGCACGTTTCACCGGTTGTACGTGATTGCTTCTAGAATATAGGCTTGAACTTTAGATGTAGAATATGGTTGTAAGAGTAGTAACTTAAGGTTAATCATGCCTATTGCGTGGGAATGAATTAGTAGGCTTGATGTGATTTGTGAAAGAGCCTAGGTTGATAATTTATTAAAAGTTAAGTAGTAATTGTGAGGTATATATGTATATGAGGACTAGTGTTAAAATGATGAGTTGTGGGTGAGTTATTAAGTGGATAAGGGCGTAAGTATATAAGAATAAGTTGCAACCTCGGTAGTATGGCGTTAGGTAAGATTTTATGATATAAATTTTGTGATTAATGATTTAATGTTAAAAGTTTAAGTAGTTGAGAGAGTATTTTTAAGTGATAAGAAGTGAGGACATGTATGCTCATGAGACTTTGAATTATAGGTTGATGTCGATAGAGGATAGTGAAAAATTAAGAGTAACATACTTGGAAAGAAACCTTTAGAGTACACTTAAAAAGGAAAGGTTTAGCATTTGTGGGTATAAGTATTTTGCGTACCTAGTTTATGTTCTTGAAATTATAGTATGGAGAAGTCTGGTGAGTTGTTGTACAATGTTCATTAGAGTTGAATTGAGGAAATATAGGTAGGCAATATGAGCATTTGGTATGGTTTTACTAATTTTCTTAAGTTGTAAGTTATGTGATTGAGGTGTAATGCGAATATTCTATGGAGTAGAAGATAGAGTGTATAGTGTTTAAAATCATGAATGCCCATGCCCATAATAATATTAGTCATAAGTTGGTGACTTTGAGGTTAGAGGAAGTTATGATTAGTATCCTTAAAGGGTGATGACCTTGAAAGAATTTAGTATCTTTATGTAAAATTCTTAAAGGAAGTTTATGTTTGTGCATATACTGATATCCCCTATTGTATTGAGAACTGTGGTTATATATTGGTGGGAGGTTAAATTGTCAAGTCTAGGAGGGTGACTTTGAACTATAGGGGAGATGATGGATTAAAGTAGTTCCCGAATTCTATTTGTGCTTTCATGTTTCAAATAAGAATCATGTTAAATCAATTTCTACTCAAGAAAGCTCCTCCTCCTTTTATTTGAATGGACTTCTACCAATGTTTATGTATTCATGTCTTGCCTATCGAAAGGTATGAGCTCTATATGTAACTTATGTCATATTCTAATATCCAGACAAGGAGCAATAATGTCCCTCAGTGATCAAATATTCCAAGTATCCAAACCATATGTTATGTTGCTCATGATCCAAACCTATATGTCACCTAAGAAAGCATGTTTCTTTATGTCACAGAATCATTTTATGCCAGAATTAGCCAAAGTGATAAAGTTGTGCGAACTTATTACAATCTAAGCTCTGATAATGAAAAACAATATCATCAAGTATCAATCTTTGTCTCAATCATTGACTTTATGAATTCCAGCTTATGTTATACAAATCATGAGATATGTGTACCTATGTTTCTCACTGTAGTATGTCCTAAGAAATCATGTTCTATTTTCGTTATGTCAAACAGCCTTTTACTACTGATCCAGACAATTTATATCTGAAGCACTCCATGTCTATTCAATCGTATTTTCACTTAATGTCCCTCCTTGAGTAGTACAATAAGTATAATCTAGGAATTGACAAGTGTTACATCCATTCATGATGTTTAGGCTCAAGTCCCAAAATGTCCCTCCATATGTTAATATGATAGTGGTTGTGAAAGTGTGGTAGTGTGTTGTGGGGGGGAGTAGATGTTTTTTAAGATGGATATTTTGATATGACTTCTAGAGCTAAGGTTATAGAAGAAGAGGAAAGAAGCAGATGGTCTTTCGTTACATGAGATAGTTAAGAAGAAGTTATGTGGTGAAAATCTTTATGAGAATGATGGAATCGGCTGATCCTAGTTGGGATTTCCATGAAGTGGGTGTAGTAATGATAGGTTTAAATATTATGATTGATGAAAATATAAATCAATGTGTCGTGTGGTTAGTATTCCTTAAATTAAGACGAGGTTGTTGGATTATAATGATAGGGTGAGATAATTTCATAATGTGATGTAGTGTGTAGGGTCCCGTAGTTTATGTTAGCAACTCATTTCTTTGAGTTAGGCTTCAGCATAGAATTATTATAAGGCGGGACACAAAATTCTTATTGTTACATGTGTTATGGGAGAATTGTAGTTTGTAAATGATGAAGTATGTTGATTAAAATGGGGGGCATAGATGAATAGTGTCTCTAAACTTAAGGTCCATTCATTGTATCTGGTAAGGTGGAAAATGCTTCTAAATCCTGCCTCCCGCGAAATCTCATTACATTATTATAAATGATGTAAATAGGACCTATGATCACCAAATAAACTCATGCCTTATGTTGTGATGATAAAAACTCGTAGAACTCGTGTATAAGGCCATCCCTATATAAAGTTTCACAACCTCATGCTTCGTGCTTATGCGTTTCATTAGCGGTTATTATGAAGCTCTTTCTATGTCTTTGAATATTTTGTTGAGGAAAAATTTTCAATCTGAGGTTAGTTTTCTTATTCCATACCTATAGTGCTTCAACAACTCCTTACCCATTATTCGGGGATGAATGATCCCAAGGGGGAGATAATGTAACACCCTGCACTTTTGGTCTAGAATGTAATCTGTCATCTTTATGTGTAAAGGTTCCAAAAGCCAATGAATCCTATGTAAATTAGGTGTGTTAATCAATTATGTAGTGTGGGAATCTAGTTGTGCATGTATTGAGATAGTAGAGGTCCCTTAACTCTAGAACGAGTTGAAAGCTTTCCTATAGATTGAGTTTTGGAGAATGTCTAAAATTAGGTTAACTTTAATCGATGATAAGTTTTTTGAAATAAAAGAATAGGAGGCATTCTATATATAAACGAAAGGACTTTGAGTTCTCTTTCCAGCGCCACCAATTTCTCCTTAATCCGATATTAGGGTAAAAAGTTACGCGCATTTTACAAAGAGGTATCAATCTGTCAAGGGTGCGACGATCGACCCAACGGACGCCAGGTCCATGATGGACCATCAAGCCCTCTGTCAGCCATAAAAAAGTGTCTCTAATCACTAAACACGACCCGACAGTTGAGGTGATGGTTCGTCAACCAATCCATCAGGCAAAATACATAGTTCCGAAGGGGGAATGCTAATAAAGGGGCGTTTTGGTACTTTTCCTCTTCAGAAAACCTCCCCAATGTATTCAATGACACTCTGAACACATTATTAGCTATTCTGATTAGTTATACATCATCCAAACTCCCTCTTCACTCTAAAAAACAAGATTAAACTAGGATTTCTTCCAAGAACAAGAAGTCAAGAATCAACCTTTAAGTCAAAGTTTTTCAAGGGACAAATCAAAATTTGAGGCCTACTCTTTAAACCATGTAATATTAGGTACATAGGGTTGTCCTAATCTACATGGGCTTCCTGAACACACATTGAATAAGTTTAAAGTTTTAGAAATTATGAATTTATAAGGGTTTTTGGAATTTACGTTTACAATTGTGAGTTATGAATTCTTTAAATATATTATTCTTTTAGTTTTGAGGCCTTCCCATGAAATTGATCTTTTACTTTTATATATATATATATACACATATGCACTTGAAGATTTTGAATGTTGAATTAACAGCATCAATTATTATAAATCCCTCTCTTGTTTAAAAGATTATTGTTTTCATAAACAATGATTTATTCAAATGCATCTTGAAAAGAATGATACAAATCCCTTTATGGTTGTTAAGACTTGATTAGGGTTTTTGTATGACCCTAAAAAATTCTAAGCTTAGCTCAGACCTTTAAAGCTTGTTAAGGGATCCCATACTTTCAAAATTTTAGCTAAGTATTCAGACTTAGTATTATTTTATCCTTCGTAGATTGGAGACTCTATTTCACAACCCTTAAGACTTTAAGTAATAATTTTTTGGTTGAATCATGATCAGGTATGTCAGAGGGTGTTCCGGCACAAGTTTTAGATTTTTTAGACATCATTTGGATCACATTTGAAAGCTCAAACTAGTGGATCGACGCGATCTCGATGTGCTGCGTCGCCC
Source organism: Capsicum chinense (assembly GCA_026120095.1). Classification (NCBI taxonomy): domain Eukaryota; kingdom Viridiplantae; phylum Streptophyta; class Magnoliopsida; order Solanales; family Solanaceae; genus Capsicum; species Capsicum chinense. The sequence goes on from JAPEIP010000009.1 coordinate 106,348,509, forward strand.
ATAACATCGATGAGTATTTTTATCCAGCTCCTTCTACTAATTACAGTGAACTAATATGGGCTAGACCATGCGCATTGTCCATTACATCGATGCCAATGATGTGGTACATTGGTCTGCGCGTGCTAAATCAATTTTCAGTCACTTAAAAGTTGTGTCCTTAGGGGTAACTAGGTCTTTTCCCACCTTATGTCTGCCCCCAAAAGACAAAATTAAGCCCTTTTAGAGGCCAAATCCAATCGTCTTTCTAAAAAAATCTCAAGAAGCAAACCTTAGGATCTCTAATTCAAGATTCAGCCTTCAAGAACACTCCATTATTCTTTGTAAATTTTAATACCAAGGTATATGAAGTGTTCATCCAAGGGTTTCCTTCGACCCTTGGAGTTCCAGAAACTCTTTCTATATATAAGTTAATTGATTTCATAGATTTCATATTGGATCTTGAATGTATTAATGATTATGTTGTTAATGGTGGCTTAATTTGATGATTTGTCCCAAGTTTCATGTAAACTAGTTTAATTGTGAACTACATGTCAAACTCTTGAATTGTAAGTTGAATGTAGAATCCATGATATTACTATATGTTCATTGATATATGACATATCCGTGCTCCTCAAGTGGTTGTCAAAATGCTTATGTGATTAGACTAGTCCAAGCATAACATGTTATAGTCTGATTTCAATCATGCACAAGCTCATGTATAACAAGTGTTTTCCAAAAAATGTCTAGGGAATGTATTATTAGCAAACCAATACCATTATGCTACTAAAGTCATGCAGTGATTTACTTTTCATGCTCTTGAGACCTGGGGGTATTTAATACCCAACAATTTAGTTGTTTACCCTGAGCCACTGTCAGTTATATAATAATCTCAGTCAGTTAAAGGACTCAAGAAGTAGTCAGCAGACTCAGTATTAGTCCAGTCAAGTACAATATCCTGTTTAGACCTCAATAACCTTACTCAGTTAACAAAATTCAGTAGTATTCCATTAGTCTACAAATTCAGTAAACTAAGTTCAGTTCATTTGGACATTGTAATAAGTAATAGTTTAGTCAAGCCTAGTATGATTTAGGAATCAGTTCTGCGTCTATTCAGTTGGGAGTAGGATTCAGCACCGAACGAACCCATGGATGGGAGAATTCCTTCCAGCAGAGGTTTTGACCCTCACAAGTAATCCCTGCATTACAGAACTGTGTATCCAACTTATGTTGAGATATCTTCCTGCCAGACTAGGGTTGTTACTTCTCATACAATTTTTTTCTGCCAGCGAGGGTTGACAAAAGAACTTCCTATCAGAGAGGGTTAAATCACAATTGTCTTTACCCGTGGCATGGTACTAACACCCTTCCAATTGGGGTTACAGGTTGGTCCTCAATCTAATCAAAAAGAGGTATGTCAGTTCTATGATTACCTCCCATAGTATCAGTTTCAGTCTTCAGAATAGAAATGAGTTAGTTCTACAGTAATTAGGATTGTCAGACACAGTCATGCAGTTCAGTACAAAACTTAAAATAGTTCTACAGAATAAGGACTGTCAGATATAGCCACTAAAATAATAGTTATACAGTATTAGTAAACTCAGATATCAGTAAATCAACAATTCAAAACTCAGTATTTAGTGTTATCATGACCTCAATTACACTTTATGTATTCATGCATGTATTTTATTCAGTTATATTCATGTTATTTAGTCAGTATTGTTCCTTCATATGATCCCATGTATCTCAACCTACCTCACTTAACATATCAGCACATTAAAAGTAATAGCGCATAACTTTATTTTGTGCTATGATGTCTTATATCATAGGTTCAGACGCACGAGCTCCCGATCATACTTAGTAGCTCGATCTACAAGTAGCAGACTAGTAGTGAGTCCTCTTTGTTCGAGGATAGATTTATTAGTCCAATATTTTAGTACTCAATTTATTTTAGTAGTCGGAGTTAGTTTGGGACTTGTCTCATAAACTATTTGTTCAGACAGTAGAGGCTTTTCAGACTAGAGTATTTCAGACAGATTTATCATTATTCAGTTATTAGTACTTAGTATTTATTTATAGTTTTGAACCTTATGGCAAGTTTTCATCTATTTTTTGCATAATACTATATTATTATTCAGTTATTATAGTAGCTACCAGTCATATGTGAGCTTGTGGTCCCTCGGAATTATGAGCATCATATAGCGCCCGGGGTACAGACTCGAGGCGTTATATTCAATCATTATGGGTTAAGTTATCCTTCAAGTGTTCCCAACTATTAGGACGATATGGAATCATTTCTTGAACCTGCTGCAAATTTGAGAGAACATGACTAACACTTTTAAGCTGAGATATCATATTGGACATCACTCTAAGTATTCTTTAATGTTTTGATTTTGATGCTTCTTGAACTGTCAAACTTGATAGTCAGTTATCTGAGGTAGGTCAAAGAATTACCCCCATATATTTCTTGAAAGTGTGCCCAGATGGCATAAGCAGTAGGAAGTTCCTCACACTCATGAAAGAGGTCATCAATCATAAAACTTTAACAACCCGCACTTTCGAGCTAAAATATAAACCAACATCTCTATGTGTAAAGGTTCCAAAAGCCAATGAATCCTTTGAAAATTTGGTATTTTAATCAATTATGTAGTGTAGAAATCTAGTTAACAATGAATTGAGATCGCAGAGGTCCCTTAACTCTAGGATAAGTTGAAAGCTTTACCATCGATTGAGTTTTGTGAACGTCTAAACTTGGGTAAACCTCAATCAACCTTAATTTTTCTGGTATAATGAATTTGGGGTCCTACTATATATAAATAGAAAGTTCTTTGAGTCCTCTTTCTAGTGCCACCAGTTTCTCTTTTATCTGATATTGGGGTAAAATATTATGCCCATTTTTGAAAAGGTATCAATCTACCGAGGGTGTGATGGCCGAATCAATGGACCATTATGTCTGTGATGGATCATCAAGAAAGTCAGTTCAGTTACTTTACATGACCCTATGGTTGAGATGACAGTCCTTCACCCTCCTTACGGTTGGTTAACTAAGTCATTGAGCAAAATACGTAGTTCCAAGGTGGGATGCTAAAAAAGGGGAATTTTGTACTTTTCCTCTACAGAAAACCTCCCCAATGGATTTAATTACAGTCTAAACAAGTTATTAGTCTATTCTCATCAGTTATACAACATCAAAACTCCCACTTTATTATCAAAAACAAGATCAAAGTAGGGTTTCCTCCAAGAACAAGAAGTCAAGAATAAACCTTTAAGTCTAAGTTTTCCAAGGGACAATTCAAGATTCTAGTCCTACTCTTTAAATCTTGAAATATAAGGTATGTGTGGTTTTCCTAAACTACATGGGCTTGTTGAAAACACATTGAATAATGCTTAAATTTTTAGAAATCATAAATTTATAAAGGGGTTTTGGAATTAACATTTACAATTGTGCATTCTGAATTCTCTAATGATATTATTCTTTTGGTCTAGAGGACTTCCCTTGAAATTGATCTTTTCCTTATATATATATATACACATATTCACTTGAAGAGTTTGAATGTTGAACTGAGAGCAATAATTATTATAAATCCCTCTCTTCTTTAAAAGCTTCTTGTTATTCAAATGCTGATACATAACCTATGGTAAACTGGATAGGAACTTTCAAAATATAAAAAGCTTTACCTAGCAGTGCTCTTGAAATAGAAGGGGAAGATGGTCCTAAATTCACAATGAATGTCTTATATATAATGTTATACGTTAGTGTTTCTTAAAAAGTTGTTGTGATTATGCTTATATGCCTTGATTATGCATAATGAATACTATATCCACATCATGCCAAAATTTTAACTATGACGCTTCTTAGGAAGTAAGTTTTGTCATTGATTTTCTTAGATTTTTTTGTTCATGTTTGTTGAGACTTTGATGTGTGTGACACAATGAGAAGGTGCAAATCATGTCAAGGAGCCCATTTATGAAGGAAATTATTAATGTATAAACTTATGCAAATTTCATAATACTTTGGAGTGTCCCATAAGTGGATTGAAAAAATGGATAATTAGTCTGATGGTCTAAGCTCCATCTTTGTGTCATTTTTTTTTATAATATTTCATATTGCTGATTGCATAAACAGAAAGTCAGTCCAACAATAATTGAGCAATGACTCTTATTTTTTTACATCACATAACCGAGCTTTCGAGCTACGACATAAGTATGTGATCTTAATCATTATCACAAAACTAGGGTTATTTGAGTTTAAGTAATTCAAAAATTAAATGGGGCATTCTAAAATTCAAATGCTTTATCTTCCCATTTATATATCTCTATGGCATTTCCACTCAATATCCACCACTTTCACTAACTTTATTATCATATCTATCATGTCACCACCTCTCCTACACACACTTTTTTTAGAAATATTGGTCAACTATGGTAACTCCGCATCGTGTTGAATATCAATTAATTTGGTAATTTTTTCATTCGTATTATAATATATGATTTGAAAAAAAGTCTTAAATCTTTGTTAATGAATAATGTTCATATCATTATGAAACCCATTTTCCCTATTTTATTTTTATATTATGTGCCTTTAGTAATAATTTGTAACACCCCACATTTTTAGGTTGGAGCAGAAACCATTGTCCTGATGTATACATACCTGAACATAATAATTTTATGTCTACATAAGTGTGATTATAAATTCTATAGTGTGGTAATATCATTGTAAATGAATCGAGGTCATAAAATTCTCCTAACTTAAAGACTAGTTGAGGACTTTTCTATCGATAGAGTTTTAACAGATGTTCCAACTAGTATCAAGTTTAGATGAGTGTATCTCCTATAATATACTAATAGCGTTGCTCTACTATATATCAAATGAATGACCTTTGAGTCTTCTTCCCAACAGATTTTGTTTCACCTTAATCCGATATCATTGTGGAATGTTATACTCATTTTACTTGAGAGTATTCATTTGTCAGCAAGGTGATAAGCCATCAACTAAGGGATGATTTATCAACCTCGTTGTAATCCTTAACCCGAATGTGGCCAAATCTATCTTCAAGGTTACTAATTAAGGTGATAAGATGTCAACTAAGAGACAAGCTATCAACCTGGTCGTCAACCTTAACCAAAATATGATCAAAGCCCGCTACAATGTGATGACTTGAGGTGATAAGTCATCAACTATATGACAAGCTATCAACCTCTTCGTCAACTATAACCAGCAAGTGTCCAAATCTATCTGTAGGGTGATGACTATGTTGATAAGCTATCAACTAACTGATCAACTGAAAAATTCTGCAATTTTTATTCGATTTCCCTAGGTTTATTTTTGCCTTTTCCTCGCCTCAAACCCTAGTTCTCATGACTTCAATAATCAAATAAGCCTTATTGTCCATTACTAGTCACTTTTAAATCCTTATTATCCCTATGGATTCACATTATCAGCCATTTTTTGGTGCCCCTGGGAAAGTACCAGTACCCTTCCAACTGAGTTTACAGGTTGGACCCCGATAGCATAAATTAGGGCATGCCGGTTGTAGTTAGCTCCCATACTCTTTGTGTAGTATCTAGAATAGGTCAGTTCAGGTTGTATGAAAAAATCTATATATATCAGTTGTTAAGTTAAATATTTGAGCTATCCATTAATGCAAATAATAGTGATCTAGTGTTTCAGATTAAAAATTATTTCTTTACATTTTTATGCTTGGTCTTGCATTCTCTATCTTGTAAATTCTTGCATCCATGTTTAGTTGCCATATGTATTTTAGTTAGTCCTTACCTCACATACTTGTACATTCAAAGTACCAATCACATACTTTTCTCATGCGTTTTATTGTCTTATAATATAGGCTTGGACTCATAGTTTCTCGACCATCCTAAATAGCTCAAAAGTTCCCCATAACTGTAGTGGTAAGCCCTCATCCATCAAGGAAGTGACATTCTATTTTAGTTATTTTTATATTTCTTTATGTTCAATTCAGTTGGACTTAGTTGGCTTTTTGTCCCATCAACTATGTATATTTTAGCGGCTTTTAGACAAACAGTCTAGTTTGCGATATGTATTAGATACTTCAGACATATTGTTTTGTATTTTTTAAAATTCTAATTGACAGTACCATATCATCTTATCTTCCATAAATAAAGTTTTATTATCATTTTATTTAGTGCTCACAGTAAATACTAGACCATGGGTTAGATTAGGGTCACCTTTGGACTTAATCACCGTGTCACGACTAGGAGGTAGACTCTGGTCATGACACAACTTGGTATCAAAGCCTAGGGTTTTAAAGTTTCTTAGGTTTTTTAAAAGAGGCATTGAGTAGAGTCTTGTGTATGGGTGTGAAATGTGCCACACATATCGACAAGAGGCTACGAGACATTGTTAGAAAAGTTTCACTTCTTTTAGTATCCATGTTACTCGCAAGAGTGTGAGCTCAATTGAATTCCTTTTTCTAACTCATCATTTGTTCCTTCTATAGACAATCACTCATTTAAGATACAACAGAAGAATGAATGGGGATCAATCCGCACCAGCACCTATTGAAGAAGATCCCATGAATGAAGATGTTTCTCATGCTGAGTTTAGGAATGCTTTTATAGCCTTGGTCCATTCTGTAGCTACTCAGAATAATAAGCAAGCTATATACCCATCCAATCTGGTGATGAATGCATCTATAGCTAAGGTCCGAGATTTCAATAGGATCAATCCCCCTATGTTTCTTTGATCAAAGTTTTAAGAGGATCTATAAGAGCTTCTTGATGAAGGGAAAAAAGTAACAGACATCATGGGTGTCAGTTCAATCGAGAGGTAAGACTTGGTTACTTACAAGTTAAAAGGGGTAGCTTAGATCTGGTTCAAGTAGTTAAAGGAGGACAGAGGTGTTGAGGCAGGGCAAATAGAGTAGGAGAAATTTTCCAAAACATTCTTAGATAGATTCTTCCCACTAGAGTTGAGAGATGCTAAGGTTCAGGAGTTTATAAATTTTAAGCAGGGTAGCATGAGTGTGAAGGAGTACTCACTGAAGTTAACTTAGTTGGTGAGGTATGTCTGAACTATGGTGGAAAACTATAGGTCTAGGATGAGTAAGTTCATATCTGGTGTATCTGATAGTGTTCTCAAAGAGTGCATGAATTCCATGTTAATCAAAGAGATGGACTTTTCTAGACTCATGGTTCCTACTAAACATATTTAGGATAAGAAGCTTAAGGAGAGGGAAAAAGAGAATAATAGGGTAAGGACAGGTAGTTTCAAATTTTCTTAGCCAAGGTCATATAACGATAACAGTTCTCAGTTCCACTAGTAATTTTAAGCCCCAGCTTTATCTTTAGCTAGTGCTCCAGTGGGTATGCTTAGGTAGGACAATCGAGATAGAGTGCCAGGATCTAATACCAAGGGTGATATAAATAGTGGATATACCAATCTGCTCTATAGGAAGTATGGTAAGAATTATTAGGGTGAATGTAGGGAAGGTAGTTATGCATTTTTGGGATGTGGCAAATTCGACCTTAAGGTAAGGATGTGCCCTGTGGATATGTGGAGTTGTAAAAATGATCGCCATCAGGTCCAGACTAATTGTTCAGTAGCATAAGTAGGTTACCTGACTTAGCAGGGTTCCACGCCTAGTGCCACCAATGAACAGTGCCAGAATAGACTATATGCTCTCCAAACTTAGCATGATAAGAAAAGTTATCCTGAAGTTGTTATGGGTACATTATATGTCTTTTATCTCAATTTTTATGCATTGGTAGACCCTGGAGCATCATTTTTCTTTGTGATGCCTTATATGGCTACAGACTTCGGTGTCCATCCTCAATTATTAGTTTTGTCTTTCTCAGTATCTACTTAGTAGGTAAGTCAATTATAACCTGATGGATATACAAAAATTATTGTATCTCATTGTCTTATAAATTTACTTGAGTTGATCTTTTGGAGTTAGATATGACTGATTTTGATATCATTCTCTACATGGATTGGTACCACTCTTGCTATGCCTCAGTTGACTATAGAAATAGAATTGTTCAGTTCCAATTTCCTAATGAACCAGTTATTGTATGGAGGGTCTATACTTCAGTGCTTAAGGGTCAGTTTGTTTCATATCTTAAGGCAAGAAAGATGATATCCAAGGGGTGTATTTACCATCTCATTCAAGTTAAGGACTCATATTCTAAAACTTTAAGAGTTGATTTAGTTATGGTAATAAACAAAATTCAAGACGTGTTTCATGAAGGTCTAACTGAGAAAGAAATTGATGTTGGAATAGATCTCCTTCTATCCACGCAACCTATCTTTATTCCATATTACAGAATGGCTCCAGCTAAGCTTAAGAAATTGAAAGAATAGTTGAAGGATATGTTAGAAAAGGGTTTAATTAGGCCTAGTGTTTCCTTATGGGGTGTTCCAATTTTATTCGTTCACCAGAAGGATGGTTCTCTCAGAATGTAAATCAACTACCATCAGTTGTATAAAGTCACAATCAAGAATAAATACCCTCTTCTCAAGATTAATGACTTTTTTAACCAACTTTAGGGTGTAAGTTATTTCTCTAAGATAGAACTCAGGTCTGTCTATCATTAGTTTAGAGTCAAAGAATGTGACATTCTGAAGACAGCCTTCATAACTCGATATGGTCACTTTGAATTCTTAGTTATGTCTTTTGGACTAAAAAATGCCTATGCAGTTTCATGGACTTGATGAACAGGGTATTAAAGTTGTAGTTGGACATGTTCATCATAGTCTTCATTGATGATATCTTTGTTTATTCCCATAGTGAGAGTGATCTTGCAAACTATTTGAGGATTTATTGTAGACCCTTAAGGATCACCAGTTATTTGCTTAGTTCATTGAGTGTGAATTTTGGTTGAGATCAGTATCTTTCCTTGGTCACATTATTTCTGGTGGTGGCATTTGAGTTGATCCTTAAAAGATAAAAGTAGTGAGAATCTAGCCTAGATCCATCTCTCTATTAGATATTAGGATTTTCTTAGTTTTGGCTAGCTATTACATACAGTTTATTGAAGGGTTTTATTCTATTTCTTATCCCATGTCTAGACTAACTTAGAAGAAGGTTAAATTTTAGTGGTCCGATTCTCGCTAGAAGAGTTTTTGGGAGTGAAAGACTCCACTCACTTCTGCTCTAATCCTAACTTTGCCAAATAACATAGATGGGTTATAGTATACAGTGATGCTTCTACAGTTGGACTTAGTTATGTATTAATGTAGAGAGGTAAGGTCATAGCCTATGAATGTAGACATCTTAAACCATATTAAAAGAATTATGCAACCTATGATCTTAAGATGGTATCTATTGTCTTTTCCTTAAAGATTTGAAGGCATTACCTTTATGGTGTTCATTTTGATGTGTTCACGGATCAAAAGAGTTTATAGTATGTTTTCAGGTAGAATGCTCTAAATCTTTGGTAGAGAAGATGTCTTCAATTATGGAAAGACTATGATATGAGTGTGTTGTATCATTCGAGTAAGGCAAACATAGTGTCGGATGCCCTTAGTATATTATTTATGGGTAGTATTGCCCATGTTGAGGGTGATAATAATGAGTTAGTCCATCAGATTTATCAACTTATGAGATTAGTAGTTCCGTTAGCTGATTTAACAAAAGTTATTATATGGGTTCAGAATGGTTTGGAATCTTCACTAGTTGGCAATGTAATAGAAAAACAAGATAGGTATCCTAGTTTGTTCAAGTTGAAAGAGGCAGTTAATGAACTAAAAGTTATTGTTTTCTTCTAAGGGGGAGATGGTGTGCTTCATTTTCAAGGCATACTATGTCTTCTATGTTTTGATGGTCTTACAAAGTGAATATTAGCTGAGGTGCATGGTGCCTAGTACTCTATCCAACCAGGAGCCACTAAGATGAATTATGATTTGCGGAAATTCTATTGGTGGAGTGGTATGAAGAAGGATATTTCAAAGTTTCTGGCTAAGTATTCAAATTTTCAATAGGTTAAAGTTGAGCACCAAAGGTCTAGTGGTACACAGTAGGGGTTTAGCATACCCACATGGAAGTGGGCGGTGGTTAACATGGATTTTATGGTTGGGATCTCTCGTAAGCATCGTCAACATGGTTCGATATGGGTCATTATAGATAGAATAACCAAGTTATCTCATTTCTTGCCAGTTCATACTTTGTTTTCAGCTATAGATTATGCTAGACTCTATATAAGGGAGGTAGTGAATTTACATGGGGTTCCATTATCAATCATCTCATATAGAGGTACTCAATTTACCTCACTTTTGGAAATATTTCAAAAATGGTCTTGGTACCTAAGTTCATATCACTATAGATTTCTATCCCAGGCAAATAGCCAGGAAGAGAACACTATAAAGACCTTGGGGCACATGTTGAGGGCTTGTGTTATTTACTTTAAAGGTGGTTGGAATAACCACTTACCTTTGATTGAGTTTGCCTACAATAATAATTATCACTCTATTATCTAATGGTCCCATTTGAAGCTTTCTATGGTAGGAGATATAGATCTTCTATTGGTTGGCTTGAAGCTCGTAATGCTACAATAATAGGATAGATTCAGTGTTTGAGGCAATGTATAAAGTTCAGTTGATTTGTGAAAGTCTAAAGACAACATCTAAAGACAACACAAAGTCATTAGAAATATTATGTTGATATGAGGAAAAGAGACCTTGAGTTTGAATTTGGCAACTTGGATTATTTGAAAATTTCACCCATGAACGGGGTGGAGAGGTTTGGCATAAAGGGGAAACTCAGTCCCTGTTATATTGGCCTATATTAAATTTTGAGTCATTTTTTCAAGGTAGCATATGAGTTACAACTTACTACACCTTTGATATCAGTGCATCAGGTGTTTCATGTCTCTTTGCTGAAGAAATGCTTTGGTAATTTAGTTTTTATTGTTCATTTGGAAAGAATGGATATGAAAGATAATCTCCAATTCGATGAAATTCTAGTTGAGATCTTTGACTGACGGGTTTATACGTTGAAGAATAAGGAAGTTCCCTTAGTTAAAGTTCTACAGTGAAATCAATCTATTGAGGGAGCTACTTGGGAAGTCGAATCAGATATGCGAGCCAAGTATCCAAATTATTTCTCTACAAATTCTGATTTATCTTTTGCTAATGGTTTCCCTTGATCGATTTTTATGATTTCTAACTCAGCTATATATCTATCCTCATGTCATAGCATGCATTCATTAATTCGGTTCAACCTATATATCATGTCTCAGAATTAGTTGTTTAATTATGTTTTAGTTCATAAGTATTCAGTAAACAATCTCAATTTCCTTTGTACTCTAAGCCTAATTAGTTTTATTCGAGGGCAAATGATTCCAAACCAGAGATAATGTAACACCCCATATTTTTGGGCTAAAATTCAAACCATTGTCCTTATCTATATAGACCTAAACCCAATGATTCTATGCTTATATATGTGTTATTATAAATTCTATAGTATGGGAATATCTTTTTATATGAATCGAGGTCATAAAAATCTGATAACTCAAAGAGTAGTTGTGGACTTTTCTATCGATACAGTTTTAACAATGCTCCAGCTATGGTCTAGTTTAGATGTGTGTATATCCTATAATATAATGATTTAGGTGTCCAACTATATATCAAATGAAATATGTTTGAGTCGTCTTTCCAACAAATCTAGTTTCACCTTAATCCGATATCAAAGTGGAATATTATGCTTACTTTACTTTAGAGTGTCCTTCTTCCAAATAGGTGACAACTTGAGGTGACAATCTGTCAACTATGAGATGAGCTATTAACCTCATTGTTAGCCTTAACCTGAATATGATAAAATCAAGCTACAAAGTGATGACTTACGGTGATAAGCCATCATCTAAGTAATGAGCTATTAACCTCATCGTCAGCCTTAACTAAAATATCATGTAAGCCACCTACAAGGTGATAATTTGAGGTCATAATCCATCAAATATGTGATGATATATAAGCCTCGTTGTCAACCATATTCAAATAATGTCCAAATTGATCTATACATTGATGACTAAGTTGATGAGCCATCAACTAGTTTATAAGCTATCAATTTTGTCATCAACTGAAAAAATTCTACAAATTTTATTTAGTTTCCCTAGGGGTATTTGGTCTTTTCCACACCTTAAACCCCACTCCCCACTACTTAAATCATCAAAGAAGCATTATTATGCATTACTAGTCTATTTTAAATGGCATTAATCCTCTCTATTCTTAATAACATCGAGATTAGGGTTTTCTCTCAAGTCATATCTTAAGCCTCAAAGTTCGTCTTCCTTTCAAGTCAAGCGATTTCAGGTATGTTGTGTAGTTATCAATGGGTTCCTTCCACCCATTGAGTCCCAAAATTTTCTTTTTATCAAAGCAAGTATTTTTAATCTTCTTTTATGAAATTATCCATGTAAATCATGAATTTAGTCTATCTTCTTAGAAATTTGAATTCAAGCTATGAAACCATGGGTTCCCATGTAAACTTGTTTATTTCATGACTCAAATTTCATTTACTCATGTCCTATTAAAGTTATTCCATTTCAAATCTTCAAGTTATTAATTAAATCATGCAAATATGTTTTTTTCCCCAATATAAACTTATCCTCATGCTCAAGTTTATGCATTTCACTAAATTATTGAAATATCATATGTCTTGGGTCATTGAATGATTATTTCATACTACTATTTTAAGTGTTGTTATCATATTTCTATAATCATTCAGTGCTGGCGGGTTATGAAAACCAAATACCTATGTGTTTTACATATGTTGTTTCCAAGAAACATGTTAGCCAGACCATAATTTCATTATCACATTTAAATTACCATGCTCATGTTGAGCACTTATCAGTACAATACCATATAATGCTAAATTAATAATAACACCAGTGTCATTCAGTTGGGAGTAACACTTAACACCGAGTGAATGAAAAAATAATGGCTCCCCTAATAGTTCGGCATGAGTCATTACCAGTAGTCCCTAAGTTCCAGACCTACGGTGCCACCATAGATTATGAGGTGTCCCCCATCAGTAAGGAAAGCCACCCTAGTCCTTCGATACATCAGCCATGTGGATCCATATGTCAGTCATGTGTTAGTACCATAGGAAATTTACTAATATCCTTCCAACTGGGGTTACAGGTTGGACCCTAATAGGTCAAATTAGGCCATTTCGGTTATAGTTAACTCCCATGATCTTAGTGTAGTATCAAGAATAGGCTAGTTCAGGTTGCCTGACCAATTTTACATATATAACTTATTATGTTATAAAGATTTCAGCTATCTAGTTTTGCAGATAATAGTGACTCAGTCATTCAAATTACAGATTATTTTAGTACATGCTTATACTTGGTATTACATTCCCCCTCTATTATATTCATGCATCGATGTTCAGTTACCTTATGTATTTTAGTTAGTTCTAAACTCATGTACTAGTACTTTCAAATTACTGGTCGATTACTTTTCTCTTGCACTATGTTGTCTTATAATATATGTTCGGATGCACAGTTTCCTACCATCCCTAACTAGCTCAGCAGTTCCTCATAGCAGTAGTCAGAGCCCTCATCCATCGAGGACGAGGTAGGTTATTTCAGTTATTTTTGTACTTCTTTAAGTTCGCTTTAGTTGGAGTTAGTTGGGTGTTTGTCCCATCAACTTCGTATGTTTTAGAGTCATATTTATCCGTTACTTTAGACATGTAATTTTATATGTTTCAGTATTTTGGTAGATAGTACCTTATCGCTTATCTTCTGTACATGTAGTTTTAATATTATTTTATTCAATGCTCATAGCAGATACCAGAACAAGGGTAGCATGGGGTTACTTGTGGCCTTAATCACAACGTTGCAACTAGGGGGTAGCCTCAGTTAATGTCATCATTCTTATTCATCAACTTGCAATTTGAGTGTGTCAAAATCAATGTGTTAGCTTATTTATAGAGTGCTGACACATACTCGCATATTGACCTGAGGGTCAATATTTAAAACAAGGATTTAAACATTAAAGCTCAATAGTGTTTGGGATTTGTTAGTAGAAAACTTAATTCATCATTCAATGAAATATAGTTTCGCCTCTGAAGGTATTCATTTAGGCTTAAATTTTTTGCACGTCATAGATTAATATCAAAATAATCATTCAACCAAAAATGCCAAATTAAGTTCACAGGGATCAAACCTCTCTCCTATTCACATGCTTGATAATATATTTTGAAAAAATAAAAAGGGTCAAATTTGGGGGTAAACATATAGTGGAGATTGATATTTAATAGGCAAGACATTCATAAAATATAGAATGTATATTAAAGAGTAATAACTTAATGGAAGAAAGACATCATGGTGGAGACTTCCCGGATAATTTATGTGTAACCACTTGAAATAATGAATACATATATTGTCCAAGTTTCTACTACTACACCTATCATTGCAACAATCATAGTAACTTTTTCAATGCCACTCCACCTATCCTTCTTAATACTATCTCAAGACATTCAATTGCAACTACTTTAACCCAGCCTATGATAATGCTCACCTATACCATCTAAAGTGGTAGTGGGCGGTCGTTGTGAATATCTCAAATTTTGTTAAGGTTGAATCCACAAGGTGTGAAAAGTAGAATTCTAGTCTAATGGAACTTAATACTTACTAAGAAAACACCCAAAGTGCAAATAAAGTAAAAAGCATGATATAAAATGGGGGGAGGTTAATTTTGATCGAGTGTATGCTCAAAGTAACTAAATTCCATAAACTATACAACAATTGTAATTTATATTCTATATAATGAGAACCATGGGATTATCTCTACCCAAGGTCAATTAAGGTATGGGTGTGTGTAGATTTGGTGTACATGATAGTTGCTAACAATAAGGTAGGATAGGTCTAGTGTCCTTGAGGTTATCTTTTCAACAAAACGGTAAGAATTTCACCTATTGAACTTTTAGAATGCCTAACAAGTGTTTTAATTATATTCACCTAGTACCTCAATTGGGTATCCACATTTCTAGGAAAATACCCAAGATGTAGTCAACTTCATACTAAGTCTTATGTCTAAGACAGTGAGAATTAGTAATCTAAATCCATTTATTATCTACTATTGCCTTGGTCCCATATCCCTTTTTAAATGATGATGTGAGCACACAAGTTCACCCAAACCCTACTTTCAAGGATAGTTAGAGGTTTCAAGAGTTTGGGGTTTTCACCCACAAACCCATTTTGAGTATTTGGGGCTTCCACCCACAAATCCCAACCATTTTAATCAAGAAATAGTAGAACTCATTATCCACTAACTAGTATATACACAAATACATCACAACAAATAACTAACTGCACCGTAGTTCAACATGATCCTAAGACTAAAAGATATAGCTACTCATGAATAAAAGAAATAAGTACATACAAAAAGGATTGTTCAAGGCATCCATTCTTCACATATACCAAAATCCAAATCTCCAACTCAAATTACAATTCTTTCCCAATTTAGGGATTTAATTTCAAATTCAAAGTGTTTCTACTCTATAGAATTCCCAAAATTGGAAATGGTTTTAAGATTTTAAGGTATTTGGGGTCGGCTACTGAAAATTTAAAAACTGTCCTTGGGCCTAATCCCGAATTGCCGCGATCGCACTAGATTTACTGTGATCACAGCTATCATATGGGTTAATCCACACGATGGCAGTTGCTGACCATCTTGACTAGCCGTGATCGTGGCCCTCAAACCATGATTGAGGTAATTGAGGCTTGTTTTTACTCTAGGTCTTCCAACTGTACTTCATTTCTCTATATTTGATCCTTTTTATCTCAAGACCACATATTTCCATCTCATAACCGGTATACCTACAAAATTGGATATTAGTGCATCCAATCTTACATATGTTTCATTTATATATTTAAATCATGGCAATATGCTGGAATGTCGAGTGCAAATAAGTGGTAAATTCACCACTCATCAACACCCCTAATTTAAAGCTTTGGTTGTCTTGAATCAACACTACTTATTACCATGAGACTATGCACATTTATACCCACATTGAATGACCCAATTATCATAATTACATCATGTTTAGTTAATACCAGAATTTAGCACTTCAAACATGTCCAAAACTATTTTCACTACACTTCTCAACATAAAATTTGATTCTTCAAGGATGCAAGATTTTTTAGAGAGAAACCATGCAACGCTCACTAATACTCTAGAAATGACTCACCTTTGACCTCAACCATAATATACTCCTTTTTTGCCTGATTTTGCAGGAGATGACAAAATCCCCCACCTTGACTTATTTACATGCCTCCTCACAATAAAGAAAATTCCACATATCAAGCAATTTATTATGAAAAAATGAATGTAAGTGTAAAATACTCTCTCTCTCTCTCAAGAACTGTTGATGCTAACATGTCTTATGCGATAGGCTTACCCTTATTTACAATCACCACTACAATAAAAATACTTTGTTAAAAATTGCGAAGGGCTTTTTGAGCTTGTAACGTAGGTTCAAGGTAGGGAAGGCTATCTTTTAGGGACAACATGGCTATACCCTTCTTTAACATCTACATCACACTATTCGATCAATCTTTTGATCATGGACAATTTCTTTTGTTTTTACTCTTTACACATGTGCCTACTTTTTATTTCATAGGTTCACCCATCTTCTTTTTGTTTCTTTTTCTTTAGCCCTTTCATGCCCCGAAGTTACCTCTTTCAATCATCACCACCCCAACTTAGGTTTTTAGCCTTAAGTTGCAATTTTAAGTTCAAGGAGGGTAGGATTCAAAAGAGGGATAAAAATATAAAGGCTCATAGATTGCAATATGTTTGACAAAGAAAGGTCTAAAGGCTCAAATTAGCTAACTAGGAATAACATCTATGCAATGATAGACTTTTTAGGCTAAAGTGAAATTCCAATGTCACAAAGATGGCCTATGATCATCTCCCCAACTAAGTATAATAAAAATTATCCTTGAGAGACTAATGTGGCAAGTTTTAAATGGTACAAGTACACATGATATTTGTAGAAAATAAGCTCACCACACATGGCATGAAAAAGTTTCCAAGGAGACTCAATCACCCCTTCCGCTAGAGGAAAAAATATAGTATCTACTAGTTTTTACAAGTCAACAATTTCGTAGTCTTAAAAAGAGAAAAAAGTGTTGATAGAAAATTGCTCATATCTGTGCCCTCAATTTTTTTTAAAAAACGTTTTTGGATAGAGAGGGATGTTTTCTTTACTTTTCCACCACACACAATATGCTAACTATGGTACCAACATAAACCTTTGTCTCACAATTTGGCTTTTACACGGGCAAACCATAGAGTTACTTAACTTTGCTATAGGTATAATTGTAATCCCAAATCCCAAAATGCTACAGGTAGTAAGAATTCCATTGCATTTATGACCTCGATGCTATGTTTACTCAAACGTCCCCTACATCCACAGCTCAAAACCCAAATCATGATGCTTTCCCTTAAAAATATAATCACTTAATCTATTATAGGGAAATGCTCATTGAATATCATCACCAAAAACTAAAGATAACAAGAAATATAACAATAAAAAAAATAACTAATCCATGCAAATGTGGACACCATCAGAGTGCCTGAAATTACAACTTAGAAGAACATAAAACATCTATACATATCAATAATATAATCCCAAATAAAACAAATGCAATGACAGGAACCCTTAACTAAGTAGCTTGCAGTCTCCTTACTTTATAAACAATAAAGTATAGGAAGACATAAAGGTGCTCCCTGAAACCACTTTAAGAACTACTCTTGTCTGTAGACTCTTCATCATCATCGGTATTCTCAAGAATGGAACACTCAGCTGGTGCCTCATCATTACTCTCCACTCGAGAGGAAGGGAGTCTTTTATTGGGCTTTAGGACCTTTCATAGGCCATTCACCCCTTCCACATCCTGCTAAAGAACTTATATCTCTTTTTCTCCCTTTTTACCATCTTCTCATATTTAATTTGGAGATCTTGATGTGACTCTTCCAAGGATGAGTAGGTTCTCTCAAGCCTATCAATGGTATCTCCCTACTTCTTTTAGTCTTCCTAATACTTCTCATAATCAGATTGGGATACATATAAATGAAGGGTTATGGAGGTCTTTCACGGCTCCTAGGGAAAACCAGACATGAGATCCCGAATAGCCATAATATTAAATCAATCATCCTCGAGGGGAGGGGTGGCTGAAGGCCTAAAATACTCAGGATCCTCACATATCAACTTCCCTAAATCATTCTTTCTCTTTTTTCTTTTTCTTGGTTTGCCCTCTCCTAAAATTTTCTAAGGATATATCGAAGTGCAACGGTGCACCCGAGTATAGCAAGAATATTCTTCAACCCTATCTTTCCTGCAAAGTTCTGTAATCAAAGAGGGAAAAAATAAATATGTCCTACCCCGATTCTTGAAAAATTTCATGTCAGAAACCATGAGTTAACCACATTCAAAGGAATGTCGTCTAGAATACAAGCAACTATCTGAGCTCGTAAATCTAGGAATATTGTCATGTGAGTCCAAGGGGAGACTCGACTATATATTATGTTAAACCAAATCTAATACTTGGTAGTGAAGTCGATATGTGGATATTGCTCTAAGTTGTTGCCTATGAGACTTTATTTATGCGGCAAATCCTTTCAGCCTACCAACTTCCCAATGTACACCCTGTTTTCTTCAAAGTCACCCATATCTGCATTTGGGAGCATATAGATATCATTTAATTTCTCTGCCCTGAAGTCCACTATTTTCCCCTAAATCTTGATAGTCATATAGGATAGGTCCGAGAAAGACACTATGCTAACATTGGCATAGAATTAACGGACCTATTGCTCGTTAGCCTTGCAAAGGTCCATGGTAAAACACCACCACCCTATGGCCAGAATATTGTTAGGAAATGCTGGAAACTTTTCTGGCATATTCTCAAAGCATATTCCTTTCTTCGAGAGAAACTTTGTCCTCAGTTGACTATATTAGTGAGTGTGGAACTAAAGGGACATAAATCGTATGTGGTCATATTTCTCCTTAAGATTATCCTAAATAATTGTAGACGACAGAACCTCTTAAATCATTGGTATATTCTTGCACAAACCATGTTATGTTGTATACTAAAATCTTATTGGATGGTTACTTGGTTATGTTTGGATAGAAATTCAAAGTGTAGAATTTTTGGCTTAGGTAAATATCAGCCTCGGTTACCATGATTGTGAGCCATAGAGCCACAATCGCATTGATGTGATCGCGATCCCAATGACTGTGATTGTGGCATGTGAGACAAGTTTCAACCCCAATTTTTAATGTTCAAAAATTCAAATCATGTTCTATAACAAGGATTTACACTTAAATCATTGAACTAGAAGGGACTCGATTATACATCTAGAATGCAAAATCCATCAGTGAATACTTATTTAGGAAACATATCAAACACTTGTTATACACGCTTTATTTTTCTTAATTTCATACATAATTTAGGTAATCAAAACTGCCCCACTCATTTACACACCATTTTCTAGAAGCTAAACATCACATGAGTATAATTTATGAAGAATTTAAGCATCAAAAGCATAGATTCAGACCATCCCAATAATATGCATTTTATGGCTTGCTTTCCATAATCATAGCATAGGTTTGAGGTACCTACCTAGTAAAAGATGCAAAAGAGATGCCAGAATGTTGTTAGAATGCTCACAATCTAGCCAGACTTGGGTCAAATTAGAGAGATGAACTTATGAAGGGAGTGTGGACAGAAAGTGGGTATGGATGATTCTAAGTTTGATGTGGACGTGATCGCGGTTTAGGACCCGCGATCCCAAAAACTCAGGTGACTGCGATCATGGTCAATGTCTGACTATCGTGGTAACTGGGGGCATTTCTACTCCGTTGTTTTCCTCTATTCAACTTATTTCACATTTTGGATAGATTTTTCCCTATTCAGTTAAACATGAAAAAAATTTCACACTTTCCCCTTTCTCAAGCTCATCATACATACTCTATAGTGCCATAAGTGCATGGGTTATATAATTAACATAACTAAAATTTACTCTACAAGAGTAAAAATAAAGAATATGAGCCATTTTTGTGGAATTTATGGGTTGCCTCCCACATAGCGCCTTAGTTTACATCGTGGAACAGGTCTTCCTTATTTCTCAAGTTGGATCCTCAAGGACCCCCTCATTCACTCCTTCTCTTTCAAAACCAATCACTCATATCACTTGAAGTTCCATGGGTTATTTCTTTCTTTTGTATACTTGAAAAAGACCTCATCATCATGAAATCTTAACCTCATTTCACTGAACTCTATGTCAAAAATGGATTATCTTGTGGCTAAGAAAGGTCGAGCAAGAATGATGTGAACTTCTTGGTCCATTTCACAATCTAAAACCATGAAGTCTTCTGGAAGTATAAATTTGTCCACTTTGACTAAAACATCAAACAAAATCCCAACCGGCCTCTTCATAGACTGATGCGCCCTTAAAAGACTCTTGGATATTAGATTTGGTGTGTACAATCTGAGCTTTTTGTAAATGAAAAAAGGCATGAGGTTTATACTCCACCAAGGTCACATAGAGCTTTCGGAAACATATGCGTTCCAATGGTACAAGAGATAGTAAAAGCTCTGGGGTCTTCTTTATTTTCCATAATTTTATTACTTATGATTGCACTACAACCATGGGTGACTTCGATCATGTCACCATTGATGAGCTTCTTTTTAAGGTGACAAATTATGTCGATCAGAACTTGATGGATGACCCTTTAATAGGGGTGCTATGGAATTACAAAGGGGAGGAAGTGGAGGAATTTGACAAAGTGGTTACATCCTAATGAGACTTGGATCTTATACCAAGAACCTGATGAAGTTGGATCTTGATCTAAAAAAAATGAGAGCCCACCTATAACACCATCAATTTTTGAGCCACCCAAATTTGATTTGAAGAGTTTACCACCCCATCTTCAATACGTGTTCTTAGGAAAGGGACACATATTAACAACCATTATTGCAAAGGACCTTGAACTATTTCAAGTGGATGCATTAAAAGTGGTAGTCAAAAAGACCATTTGAGCCATTGGGTAGACAATCGCAGACATTATAAGAATAGCTCTAGGAATTTATTCTCACAAAATTAAACTTGACCAAAATCATATGCCAAGTGTGGAACACCAAAGGAGGCTTAACCAACCCATGTAAGAGGTTGTAATAAGAAAATCATCAAATGGCTTGACTCAGGGGTAATTTATCTAATATCTAATAGTACTTGGGTGAGCACAATACAATGTGTACCAAAAAAGGGTGGCATCACGGTAGTTGAAAATAAAAAAAATAATCTCATCCTCGTCTGACCGGTCATTGGATAGCAGGTGTGCATGGATTACCAGAAGTTAAACTCATGGATAGAGAAAGACCATTATCTAAAGCCTTTCATGGATCAAATGTTGGATAGATTAGTTGGGCGGGCGATATTATTTCTTGGATGGTTACTCGAGGTATAATCAAATTTATATCACCCTAGAGGACTAAGAAAAGATGATGTCTACTTTCTAATATGGGACATTCGCATTTTACAGAATGACCTTTGGGTTATGCAATGTCCCGACAACTTTCCAACATTGCATATTGTTAATATTTATAGATATTGTCAAAGATTTAATGGAGGTCTTTATGAATGACTTCTCGAAGGTGGGGAGATCTATTGAATCATGTCTTCAAAATCTAAGCAAGGTGCTTGAAAGATGCATGGAAACCAACCTTGTCCTAAATTGGAAAAAATTCCATTTTATGGTGAAGGAAGGTATTACCTTGGGCCATAAGATATCAGGCAAAGTCATTCAAGTCGATCAAGCCAACGTTGAAGTAATTTCCAAGCTACCACCCTTTATCCCTAAAGGGTGTTAGG
This sequence comes from Capsicum chinense, assembly GCA_026120095.1. Lineage (NCBI taxonomy): Eukaryota > Viridiplantae > Streptophyta > Magnoliopsida > Solanales > Solanaceae > Capsicum > Capsicum chinense. The sequence continues at coordinate 106,370,344 of JAPEIP010000009.1, forward strand.
ATCTTTCTTGGATAAGCCAAATTTTATTGATACTTAATCAAGGATTTCTTAAGATATCTCACCCGATATGCAAACTCCTTGAGAAGTAGACTAAATTTAACTTTTATAAGGCATGTTAAAATCCTTTGATCACCTCAAGGAATTGTTTATTTCTACCCCAATCATTATTGCTCTGGATTGCTCATCCCCTTTTGAGGTAATTTGTGATGCAAGTGGGATTGCATAAGGTGCGGTATATGGTCAACAAAAGGAAAAACTCTTTCATCTTATCTATTATGCAAGCATAACCTTGAATGATGCTCAACGCAACTACCAAACAAGAGTCGTTGGTGGTTGTATATTCTTTTGAAATATTTTGTGACTACTTGTCAGGCACAAAATTAGTGGTTCACATGGATTATTCCTCACTTAAATACCTTATGGCCAAGAAGGAATCGAAATAGTGTTTAGGACATGAAATACCCCTCAAACAGAACCCATAAGTAGGTCTATTTGTGAGTTTATTTAGAAGCAAGTACATATTGGTAGCGGTTGACTATATTTCTAAATGGGTGGAGGCCATGACCCTCTCTAAAAATGAGAGCAAGTCCTCCTTTTTGAAAATGAACATCTTTTATATGTTAGGAATATTGCCTGCCATCATTAGTAATGGATGCTTACATTTTTGCAATCAGAAATTTGGGGCCCTTCTTGACAAGTATGGAGTTAAGCACAAAGTCTCTACGCCATATCAACCCCAAACGAGTCTCCAATGTGAAGGTTCAAATAGAGAAATCAAGGAAATACTTGAAAAAATGGTGAATATAGGTCGTACCAATTAGTCTCGGCAACTTAATGATGAACTTTCGTCTTATAGAACGGCATATAAAACCCCAATTGGCATGTCAACTTACCTATTTCTATTTGAGAAAGCATTTCATTTGCCCATCAGCTTGATCATAAAGCCTTGAGGGCTTTATAAAGATTGAACAAGAATTAGGGAGAAGCCTCTGAGGCGAGAATTAAAAAACTCCACGAGTTGGAAGATTTCTAACTCAAGGTTTATGAGAGCTCCACATTGTAAAATGAGAAAAACGAAGAAATGGTATGATGGTCAAATATTAATATACAAATTCCATGTCAGAGAAAGTGTCCTCCATTACAAATCTCACTTGAAACTTTTTGCTGGAAAGCTTCGTTCGAAATGGTCGGGACCATTTGTGATCTCTAACGTCCACCCTAGTGGTGCCATTGAGTTGGAAGATCATGAAAGGAATAAATCTGTCGTAAATAGTCAAAGGGTGAAACATTACAATGTGAAAGGTCCGGTGGTCTCCAAATTAGAACTTATTAATTTCTAAGATGGCACATGGTAAAGAAAGTGTGTCATACCGTGAAATTAAATTAGGGACTTGATGTGAGGCAACCCATATTTCACTAATTCCATAAATTTCAATGTCTCGTAGGTGTCTTTAACTCAAATAAACATCCAAGAAAATATAGGGAAAGTAGAGCTCTTAGATAGTAGCTGTGCAGGAATTCAAAACAGTGTAAAAATAGACAGCGATTTTGGATCCCCTACCGCCATCGTTTCATTAGAGAGTTAGTATGATTGTTTCTCAAGGAAGTCTATTTTAACCTTTTGTACTTCTTAATTTAGCTTCAGTAAGGGCACTTGAAGTACCTAAGTTGGGGGTGCATGAAGTCTACCTTGGTTTTCTAATTTTTTGACGAGCTTTCCCCTATGGTAGAATAAGTGACGATATTCTTAAGGGGAATATGTCATGATTGGGTTAAGACTTAGATGCTGGGGAAGTATGAGTACCAATTAATAAATGCAAGGAAAGTCTGAGTATCTGTGGTAGTGAAAATATAGGATCATATTATATCCCTATGGTGAAGTCTAAATAGCCATATGGTTTCCATTATAACATCCAAATATAAGACTAAGACTTTGGTTGCTATCATAAGTTATCAAATTATGAGTAATGCAAACGTAAAACAAACAAAACCCTCTTTTGAACCATACCTTTCTTGAACTTAGAAATGCAATTTGAAGCTACAAGCCTAAGTTGGGGGTGGTGAAGATTGAAGGAAGAAACCTTGGGACACGAAGTGTTAATGAATGCCTACATGCTTAAACATTGAAACAAATGAATAAAAAATAGAAAGGACCCGACAAAGGAAGGAATCGCATGAAATATACAAGAAAAAAAAAAGATAATAGGTGCAACAAAGAAGCAATTGTAGGAACTTGTGTAATCAAAAGAATGAAAACAAAGGAAAGTGGACCATAGTCAAAGGATTGATCAAATAGTGTCATATAGATGTCCAAAGCCAAATGAAATGGTAATGCTTTCTGAATGATGGAGGCTCAACACTTTACAATAACTAAATCATTATCTGCAACACCTAACACTATAGGAATATCAAAAGAATCTAGGACCCTACATCATGAAATGATACAATGTCTAGAGATGGTTAGTAGGATAAGCACTGGCATGTAACTCAGGGAAATTGATAAAACGGTGTCATATTAAAAAATAGTCAAACCATATGCACACATTCATATATACAAATAAAAGATATAGAGATAGAGTAAAAGGTCATGAACATAAGATTTTAAAACTATTAACCTGGACTGTATAACTCTATCTGTCCTAAATGAACCCATGAGCTATAAGGGTTGAGCTCTCTCTACTGAAAGTGCCCCAACGTATGTTAGCTGCACGAGCTAAGGAAACTAGAAAGAGGGCCAGAGAAATCAATGACCCAACCATCCCAAAAATACAATGTGGGAACAAAGTACACAGTCATTTAGACCACATACCAACAAACATGGTTTACAGTATCGGTCCCCCAAGATCTCCACCTTCATAACGAGCTACACAGCCCCCTATAATCCTAAATAACAAACACCTGCACATAATTCTAACCATAAAACTAGGAGTCATTTATTTAGGTATTTAGTATTTGGTATCGTTATACCAATAATTCTTGCAGTCTTAATTAATCATGTCAATCCAATCTGATTAACCAATTCGACTCCCATAGTCCATTTTCAATCCAAACCATGGTCTCCCAGGGCCTTTCAAATCAATTTTTATACTTTAGCCATTAGTGCAAATAAACAGTTTCAAAAGTAGGTCAAACTATTCAATTCCAATTTAAAGTTCAAGTCATGAAAGATGGGTTGAGTTTAATAGCAATTTTGAAGCCTAAATCCATCAATTTTTGTAACTGAGTTCTCCATTCCAAATTCTAATAAAAGTGAAACCATTTCATCCCATAAACCATTTATCAAGTAAATAACATATTCAATTCATGGGAAAACAATTCCTATAGTAAACAATGAAAAACCCTTAATTCAATTTCAAACCCATAATTAAATCAAATGAAAAAAGATTAAAACATATGTCATAGTAAAAAATTCAATATAGGGATGAGAAACATGACTAAAAACAAAAGAAATTGAAAGAAAATCCAAAGTTTGATGCTTGGAGATTGAATTGAATATGAACCTAGTTTTCTCTTGTTTTAGGAACTTTAGATGAATAGAGAAAAGTTTGATTTGAGTAATGAGAAATATGCAAAAAATTTGGCACAATCATCATGGATCAGGTAATAACTCATGAGGTCTAACTATGAGCCATTACTTAGGCTTGTTACTTAAGGGTCAAATTCCTTACCCATTATGACTATGGTTATAAGTCACTCTCCATGACACGCGATCTAATGACTCCAGATAAGGAGTTGTGATCAAGGCATAAACCTTGAGCAACCTTACTACTGAGAAAATGAGTCCCATCCTATCAATTATGATGGGTTATAATGACTCATCACCTGAATCATAGCCATGGAAGTGTTTAACTCTAATCTAATAATTCAAAGACCAGGAACTAATGGGATTTCACATCCCCAATAGTTTAAAGAATCACAAAAGGTCCAATATACCTAGGGTTAATCTTGCAACTCTTCCTAAACCTCATTATCGCTTTTATGGGCGGCATAATAAAGAAGACTCGATCACAAACACTGAATCTCAAGGCTTAAAGTCTATGATCTGGATAACACTTCTACCGACTATAAGCCACTCAAAGTCTATCTGGAATAACTAGAACTCTATCCAAGAACTCACAAAGCAAGTCTGCACCTTGAGTTGTAATCTTGAAAACCTCAAACCCACCTAACTGTAGATCGACAACGTCTACCATACAAAGACTCAAAAGGACCATCTCAATACTTCAATGTTAGCTTTATTAAATGCAAACTTTTCCAATGCTAGATGTTGCTCTAAATAAACTCCCAAGTCCATAACCAAAGCACAAAGCATACCTTCAAACCTGAAATAGTTTGCTCCAACTTAATGTCTGACATGGAGTGAAAAGTTATTGTAAAATTAACTCGGGTACCCAACTGCTCTTAGAAAGCCTTCAAAAGTGAGATATTAATTCTAAACCTTGATCTAACATGACAGACACTAGCATACCATAAACACAAACTACCTCATGAATATAGGTATAAGCCAGACCCTCAAAAGTAAAAAAAACCTGAAATGGAATGAAATGGGCAATTTGGTCAATTGATCCATGATAACCCAAAACCATGAGAAGTAGAGGTAACCCAGTCACGAAATCTATAGTTATCCATTTCTATTTAGACTAGGGAATAAAAAACCTCTAATGTAAACCGCCCATGTTTAAATGTTCGGCCTTTACCTTCTAACAACATAGGTAACGAAATACGAAATCCCCTACATACTTCCTCATACCCCCTACTGGTAATTCTATCTCAAATCATGATACATCTTAGTCACTCCCAAATTGATGGAATATCTGGAACAATAAGCCTCTACAAAATTAATCTAATCCAATCACCCACTCCTGGCATAGAAACAAGACTTTAAATCCTCAAAACACCACCTAGAACAAGTGAGGCCTTCTTACTCTCGCCACTTAACACCTTATCTTGAATCACTATTAACCTAATGATGAGTGGTAAACTTACCACTCCTGCACTCCACATTCATGCTCAACACCTGGTTCTAAAAGAATAAGTATGTTCTATGTCTGATTAAATGCACTAATATCCATATTTTTTAGGCATATAGGATATAAGATGGAAAAGTGGGGATTGGAACTAAAAGAGATCAAGGATAAGAGAAAAATGCATAGCTTAAAACCCTACACTAATCAAGATTAGTTACCACGACTGTCGTCTTCAATCTGTGATCGTGGCCAGTCAAGTTGGTTAAGTGAATGCGATCATGGATATTTGGAAGTGATCGCTGTCAAGAGAATCCAATTATAGAGTTTAGGCATCGATTGCTATTGTAAAAATTGTGGATCTATCAGTGCAATTAGAGCCTAGAAGTTTTAATGTGCAAATGGAAATTCAATCAAATAGCATAGATAATATAAAATTCCCATTTGAGACTTAAATTATTTTTCCCTTGGACATTATTAAAGAGAGAAGGATTGAGAATTTAGAAACTTAGGGAACCCTAAGATTTAGGTGAATATCTTTGTATTTAAATTTTCAAGTTGAAATTGGTAAAATTGAATTATGAAGAGAAGAGATTCCTTAACTCGCTATTGCGATGGATGCCATGAATGAATTGTTTAGTATATTTCTTCTTTTTTATTTTATGAGTAGCTAACTTCTCTAGTCTTATTATTATGTTAAACTAAGATTAAATTGTGTATAGGTGATGGTGTGTTTGTGTGATTTAAAGTTGTGGATTGTGGATTCTACTATTGCTTGGTATTTATAGATGGAATTTATGGGTGAAAATCTCAGATATCCAAATGAGTTTGTTGAGTGAAAACTCAAGTCTTGAAAACCTTCATCATCCTTACAAGAGGGATATGGGTGAACCTTTGGGTCCCCATAGATTCCATAAAAGAGGAATATAGAAAGTCAAGGTAATAGTTGAAAATTGATGGTGCGGTTTACTTCCTTTTACCATCATAGAAATAAGGGTAGATAGATAGTGAGCCATGTTATTAGCATCTTCCTAGAAGTAGGGATGCCTAATTAAGGTTTTCGCTGGCGATTATAGATGCATTTGTTAGGTGCTGGAAAGAGTCAAAGGGTGACATTTTTTGGGTTTTATTGACAAACTATTCACAAAAACCTTTGACCTAGCATATCATGAACTTAATGATTAAAGATCATTCTTGATAATTTTTATCCCATGCAAACATTTCCTTTAGGTAGACATAATACCAAGAATCTTCCTAAATGGAATTCTGAATTAAAAGTGTGAATGTAGTTTGTTGTTTTAATCAAGAGTGATAAAATCAAATTCCAAACCAAAACCCCCACACTTTACATTACGTGTTACATTTTGTTTACACTTTGGGTATCTTCTTAGTAATGAAAGAACCAATAGGATTTGATTTTTAAATTTTACTCCATATGGATTTAACCCCAATGAAAGTTTGGCTATTGATAACAACCGTCTTCTACCACTTTTGATGGTATAGGTGAGTGTTATCCAAATAGCCCAATTGCTGGGGAGTTGAATCAAGATTTTAGTTGTGTGGTGTTATTTTTAATTAGGTATACCCATTGTGATTTTTATTTAATTTCTTTGTAGTTTTAGATTTTTAATTATTAAAGCATTATTATTTCCAAAAAATCATGAGTCAATAAGGCTCAGATTATCTTGCCACCAAAGATCATGAGAGTGTTATTCGCATTCCCCCAATCAAGGAAAATTGACTATTTAATATCACAAGTGTAATGTTATAATTGCTTCATCTAAAGGGACTTTTTGGGGGTCAAGATCATGATGACCCAAATTTACACTTGAAGAACTTTATAGAAATTTGTGCCATTTGTATATTTCACATATATCTCAAGAATCCACCCAGTTATGCCTTTTCCCATTCTTTTTAACAGGAAAGGCAGTGTGTCACTAAGTTTGTTACTTGCTGGTCCCATTACCTCATTGATGATCTTACAGAGACCTTCTAAATTCAATACTTCCCACCATTGAACATGTTACAATTGTGGGATGAAATTTTTTATTTCTTCCAGTTCCATAAAGAAATACGGTACGAAGCTTGGGGAAGATTCAAGGAGAAGCTGTTGAAGTTCCCTAAGCATGATATGTTGGAGAAAGTGCTTCTCCAAATTTTCTATAGGTAATTGGACTATCTAAACAAAGGAAAAGTAGAAAATGCATCCAGTGGATCATTTATTGAATATCCATATAGAGTTACATCAAAAGTTTTTAATCAAGTAGAAATTTTGTATAGAGGTTGGGACATGAAGGCTACTAAGGTGGCTATAGGGAATCCCTTTTCATCCTATATGTGCCAAGAAAAAAAGGTGATGAAGAGGAGAAGGATGGGAATATGGTCAATATGATATCATTCCTTGAGCTCCTAATTAAGAATATGTTAGGAGCCCCAATGGAAAGTGTAAGTGTGAAATGTACAAGAGAGGTTACACCATGTAAAAGTGTGGAGGAAGAGGTCCTTGATGAGAGGTTGTGTTTTTTCCCTAAGTGTTCGAAGGTTGTCCACCTTGCCTCTCTAGGGGAAGGCATTAATTAAGGTCAGAACCATGAAAGTCTAAGCATGGCACAATGTAAAAGAGAAAGGAGCTTCAATGAAAAATTTTTGGATCGAATATTGAGTAGTGTTGATGAGCTTGGTATAATGGTGAGTGAAATTTGAAGTTATTTCTTGATAGTCTACCAAACGGTTGGGTCCTATGCAACTGCCATTCAACAGCAAGATACAAAGGTGAATCAAATATGAAACTATCTCATGGAGAGATAAAGTGAAGAAATACAAAGTAGGAAGGTAACAAGTGCTATGATCACTCAGGATTGACAGAGTATCAGAAATGGTACTGAGTTTGCAACCCCAGTGAAAATAAGATAATGAGAAAACAAAGTCAAAAAGAAAAAGGTCAAATAATACTATGCCAACGACAAGTAAGATTGTGGCTGAAAATTCAAGTGCAAATGATTTAAAAATTATCTTTGATCCATCCAAAACTATACCTCCTCCTTTTCTGAAGCGGTTCATGCAAAAGGGAGAAAATGAAAAGCTTAACCAATTCTTCAATTAATTTAGTACCTTATCTACAAATATTCCTCTAATTGAGGATTTGGAAGATATACAGGGATATGATAAATTTATGAAGGATTTTGTATATAAGAAGCATCTTATGGAGGATGAAATAATAGAAGTAACATATTATTATAGTTCCATTATGTCAAGCGCATTGATGAAAATGAAGAAAAACCCTAGTGTTTTCACCATTCCATGCACCATTGGATTGTTCAAGTTTGTAAAGGCATTATGCGACCTCATAGCAAGTACAAATCTAATTACTATTGCCGTATTCCATAAGCCCAGATTAGGGAAGACTATATCTACCTTAATGAAATTGCTCATGGCCGATCGGACCATCAAGAAAACGATAAGAGTTTTTCATGATGTTATAGTAAAAGTGATATGGCTTGTCTTCCCAATCAAATTTTTGTTCTTGGACTTTGTAATGGATATTGAAGATCCTATTATTCTTGGGAGACCATTCTTAGCTACCAGGAATGCTTTGGTGGATGTGGAATCCGTCGAGATGAAGTTTCGATGAATAATATGTAGGTGTCTTTAAATGTAAGCAATTCTATGATGTAACAGATGGTCTTATAAGTCATCTCAGTGCTTGATGTTATTGATTGAGAAGTGAAAAATCATGTCAATCTGAACTTATTAGATAACCTTTTTGTAGTAGTGCTGTGGAATTAGGAAACTGGAGAAATAGAAGAATTTGATGAAGTGGTTGCATCACTAACAGAACTTGGATCTTATAAAAAGAACTCGATGAAGTTTGATCTTGATCTTAAAGCCCGTGAGAGCTTACCCGAAAAACCATCAATTTTTGTGCCACCCAAGGTTGATTTAAACCCCTTGACACCCATCTTCAGTACTTGTTCTTGGGATAGGTAGACATATTACCAAATGTTTCTTGCAAATAGCCTTGAACCCTCTTTAGTGGATATATTAAAGTTGGTGGTTAAAAAGTCTATTCGAGCCATTGGATGGATAATTACAAATATTTTAGGAATATCTCCAGAATTTGTTGCCACAAAATCAAACTTGATTGAGAAGATGTGCCAAGTGTTGTTCACCAAAGGAGGCTAAAATAACTCATGCAAGAGTTTTTAAAGAAATAAATCATCAAATGGCTTAACATGGTGGTAATATATCCAATAACCAATAGTACTTAGGTAAGCCTGGTACAATGCATCCCAAAAAAAGGTGGCATCACGGTGGTTGAAAACAAAAAGAATGATCTCATCCCTATTTGACCAGTAATCAGATGGAAGGTATGCATAGATTATTAGAAGATAAACTCGTGGACCGAGAAAGATAATTTTGTAGGTTTTTCATGGTCTTAATATAGGATAGATTAGCTGAGAAAGGATGGTATTGGTTATTGAATAATTACTCGGGGTACAATCAAACTTGTATCTCCTAGGAGGACCAAGAAAAGACAACTTTCACTTGCTCGTATGGGACGTTCGCTTTAAAGCAAATTTCTTTTGGGTTATGCAATGCCCCATTAACCTTCCAATTTTGTATGTTATCAATATTATAGATATGGTTGAAGATTCAATCTAGTTCTTTATGGATGACTTCTCGGTGGTGGGGAGATCATTTGAATCATGTCCTGAAAATCTAAGCAATGTGCTTGAATGATAGGTGGAAACCAACATTGTCCTAAATTGGGCAAAATATCATTTCATGATCAAAGAAGGTTTTGTATTGGGCCACAAGATGTTGATGAAAGGCATATAATTCAATCATGCAAAGGAAGAGCTGATTTCCAAGTTACCACCCCCGTATCTATAAAAGATATTTAGAGCATTCTTGCACCTGCCAGATTTTATCGACATTTTATCATGGATTTCTCTAAGATAGCTCATTCAAAGTGCAAAATCCTTGAGAAGGAGACTAAATTCAAATTTTATGATGCATGCTTGAAATCTTCTGATAGCCTCAAGGAATTTCTTATTTTGGCCCCAATCATTAAGGCCCTGGATTGGTCATCCCCTTTTGAGGTAATGCGTGATGCAAGTGGGATTGCATTTGGTGGGGTGTTAGTTTAATTTATGGACAAACTCTTTCATCCTATCTATTATGCAATAAAACCTTAAATGATGCTCAACCTAACTATATCATTACCGAACAAGAGTTGTGGGTATTTGTGTATGCCTTTCAAAAATTTTGTGCCTACTTGTTAGGCACACAAGTAGTGGTACACATAGACCATGACACCGTTAAGTATGTCATGGATATGAAGAAAAAAAACCTATGCCTAATTAGATGGATTTTTCTTTTGCAAGAATTCAACTTTAAGGTAAAATATTACAAAGGATGCAAAAACCAAGTGTTCGACCATCTCTCATGCCTAAAAGTAATCATGAAAGGAATGGAGAAATTAAAATTGATGATTCTTTCCCAAGGAATTAGTTATGTCTGTTGCTGATAAAATGCACTGTGGTATGCCGACTATGCTAATGATGTAGCAAGTGGTGTACTTCTCAAGTGGATTAGCTATCATTAAAAAAGTTCTTTGTTTATGTTAAGATATATTTTTAGAATAAGCCATTCCTATTTTTGGAGATTACATATAGTGTTATTAGGTGGTATGTTATGGAGGCTGAGATTAATTATATCCTTGAAGATGCACTCCTCACCTTATGAGGGTCACCATGGAGGGATCCATATCATCGCTAAAATCCTACAATATGGGTATTATTGGCCTTCCATTCTTAAAGACACCATTGGGTGGATGAAATCATGTCACCAATGTCAAATGCAAGGTGATATCTCAAGAAAACTGAAATTCCCCTAAAATGAATCTTCAAAGTTTAACTCTTTGATTTTTGGGGAATTACTTTATGGGTCCATTTGTAAGCTCATTTGGAAAGAAATTCCTAATGGTAAAGGTTGATTATGTTTCTAAAGGGGTGGACGTCATGGAACTTCTAGATAATGAGAGCAAAAGTGATACCTCCGTATTAAAAAAGTACATCTTCACAAGTTTCAGAATGTCGCGTGCCATTATTATTGACGGAGGCTCACATTTTTGTAATAGGGTATTCGAAGACCTTCTTGACAAGTATGGAGTTAAGAACAAAGTAGATACCCCATATAACCCCAAAATGAGTGGCAAAGTTAAATTTTAAAACTAAGAAATCAAAGAAATACTTGAGAAAAAGATTAATATAGGTCGCACTAATTAGGAAAGGCGGCTTGTTGAGGTAATTTGGGCATATAGAACAGCCTACAAAATCCCAATTGGCATGTACCCCTAGTAATTGGTGTTTTAACGTCATGCCATTTTTCCATCGACCTTGATCATAAAGCTTCATGGGCTCTATAGAGATTGAACATAAATTAGGGAGAAACCTCCGAGGTGAGAGTCAAAAAACTCCATGCGTTGGTAGATTTTCCGCTCAAGACTTATGAGAGCTCCACATTGTATAAGGAGATAATGAAGAAATGCATGATGCTCTATATTAAGATGGGAATTCCATGTTAAATAAAGTGTACTCCTTTACAACTCTAATTTGAAACTTCTTGCGGGGAAAGTTCATTCTAACTGATCGGGACCATTTGTGATCTCTAACGTCTACCCAAGTGGTGCCATTAAATTGGAAGACCATGAAAGAGAGAAATTTTTAGTTAATGGGAAAAGAGTGAAGTAGTACAATTTGAAAGGTCTCGTGGTATCCAAAGAAGAAAATTTTCATTTCAAAGATGTCACGAGGTGAAAAATAAAAATCGTGCCACGACGTTAAATTAGGCGCTTAATGGAAGGAAACCCATCTTTCACTAATATCTTGTTCTTTTAATGTTTTAAAGGTATTTTTTAATCAAAATAATATCCACAAAAATGGGAAAAATAAAGTTGGTAGATGGTATTTGTGCATGAAATAAAAATAGAAAAAAATAGGGGATTTCAGCCTCGGTTACTGCAATTATAGTTCATTAACCCAGATCCTAGATCCCCTTGCTACTATTTCTTTATCTGAGGGATAGTATGATTACTACTCAAGGGAGTCCCTTCCACCCCTTTTACTTATTAATTTAGCTTTAGTGAGGGCACTTCAGGTGCCGGAGTTGGGGGCATAAGAGGCTACCTTTGTATTTTAAATTTTGAAAGTGCTTTTTCCTATGATGGATTGAGTGATGACATTCTTATGGGAAAAGCATTGTGATTGGGTTTTATGTAATGGATGTAGGGAATGTATGAGTACCCCTGGTATCAAGGAAAAAATGCAAAGAAAGTCTGAGTACCTATGGTATTTCGGATTTGGGATCACATTCATGCCCATAGTGAAAATTGAGTAGCCATATGGTTGAGTTGCCCGTATGAAATCTACAATGTAAGGCAAAGGCTTAGGTTATTTCCTTAATTATCTAATTCCATGTGGTACAAATGTAAAGTAAACACCCCCTCCATCACAAATATTTCAAAATAAAAATCAAGGGCATGAATGTGAGCAACCTTGTAACAAAAAATTTTCTCTTTTTGTGACTAAAATTTTGACTAGTGAAAGTTAGGAGATACTCTATTTTTGTCTCTAGCGGAAGGGGATTTTGAACCACCTTGGAAAATTTTACATAACGTGTGTGGGGATCTTATTTGTCCAAATTTCATGTGTACTTTTACCATCTAGAGCATGCCCAATTAGTCACTCAAGGATAATTTTGATTTTTACTTAGTTGGGGAGATGATCTTAGGCCACCTTGCAACATTACAAATCCACTTTGTCCTACAAATCCTACCCTTGAAAAATGTTATCACGAGTCACCCACTTTGAGCCTTTAGACCTTATTTTGGCAAACACATTAAAATTTGTGATCCTTTTAAACTTTATTCTTCTTTTGAACCCTACCCTCCTTGACCCTAAAATTACAACTTAAGGCTAAGATCCTAAGTTGGGGGTGGTGATGATTGAAAGAGGTAACTTTGGGCCACAAATTTGTAAGTAAGTTTCTATTAGCTTAAGTATTAAGAACAAATGAATAATAAAAAGAAAGGACAAACAAAGGAAAGAAAAGCACAAAGGGTGCATGAAAAAGAAAGGAAAAGAAAAACAAGTGAACCAAGAAAATAAAAAGTAGGAACATGGGTAAAGAGTGAAAACAAAAGAAGTGTCCTATGATAATAAGTTTAAGGGATTAGTGTTATATAGATGTTCAAGGAGGGTTTAGGCATGTTGTTCCTAAAGGATATCCTACCCTACCCCAAACCTACGTTACAAGCCTAAAAATCCCTTCGTGATTTCCAACTTTGTATTTTCATAGTAGTGGAGATTGAATATAGGGGCAAGCCTATGGCATTATAGTTGTTAGCATCGAGAGTTCTTGGGGGAGAGAGAGTGTTCTACACTTAAATTCCTTGTTGCGTAATTGATGACTTGGTGTGTGAAATTTTCTTTCTTGAGAAGAGGCTTGTAAATAAGTTAAGGTGCGAAAATTTGTCATTTCCCAAAAAAAAGGGTAAAAAGGAGTATAATGTTGTTGAGGTCAAAAAGTGATTCATTTCTATAGTATGTGTGATTGTTACATTATTGCTCTTTAAAGTCTTTTGCAACCTTAATTGTTGCATTTTATGTTGACGGGTGTCAAGAGAGTAGCTTTGCCCATGTTCAAAGAGATACTTAAGGTAGTAACTAAGATTGATGTCATTGTGATCATTGGGTCATCATATGTGGCCATAAATATGCATTATATCATTGTGAGAGGTAGTGTTGATTATGGCTAAGCAAAGCTTTAAATTGGAGGTGTTGATGAGTGGTTAACTTACCACTTATTTGTACTCAACATTCATGCACAACACCTGGTTCTAAAAGAATAA
>JAPEIP010000009.1:106384321-106397387 GCA_026120095.1 Capsicum chinense
ATTAGGCGCTTAATGGAAGGAAACCCATCTTTCACTAATATCTTGTTCTTTTAATGTTTTAAAGGTATTTTTTAATCAAAATAATATCCACAAAAATGGGAAAAATAAAGTTGGTAGATGGTATTTGTGCATGAAATAAAAATAGAAAAAAATAGGGGATTTCAGCCTCGGTTACTGCAATTATAGTTCATTAACCCAGATCCTAGATCCCCTTGCTACTATTTCTTTATCTGAGGGATAGTATGATTACTACTCAAGGGAGTCCCTTCCACCCCTTTTACTTATTAATTTAGCTTTAGTGAGGGCACTTCAGGTGCCGGAGTTGGGGGCATAAGAGGCTACCTTTGTATTTTAAATTTTGAAAGTGCTTTTTCCTATGATGGATTGAGTGATGACATTCTTATGGGAAAAGCATTGTGATTGGGTTTTATGTAATGGATGTAGGGAATGTATGAGTACCCCTGGTATCAAGGAAAAAATGCAAAGAAAGTCTGAGTACCTATGGTATTTCGGATTTGGGATCACATTCATGCCCATAGTGAAAATTGAGTAGCCATATGGTTGAGTTGCCCGTATGAAATCTACAATGTAAGGCAAAGGCTTAGGTTATTTCCTTAATTATCTAATTCCATGTGGTACAAATGTAAAGTAAACACCCCCTCCATCACAAATATTTCAAAATAAAAATCAAGGGCATGAATGTGAGCAACCTTGTAACAAAAAATTTTCTCTTTTTGTGACTAAAATTTTGACTAGTGAAAGTTAGGAGATACTCTATTTTTGTCTCTAGCGGAAGGGGATTTTGAACCACCTTGGAAAATTTTACATAACGTGTGTGGGGATCTTATTTGTCCAAATTTCATGTGTACTTTTACCATCTAGAGCATGCCCAATTAGTCACTCAAGGATAATTTTGATTTTTACTTAGTTGGGGAGATGATCTTAGGCCACCTTGCAACATTACAAATCCACTTTGTCCTACAAATCCTACCCTTGAAAAATGTTATCACGAGTCACCCACTTTGAGCCTTTAGACCTTATTTTGGCAAACACATTAAAATTTGTGATCCTTTTAAACTTTATTCTTCTTTTGAACCCTACCCTCCTTGACCCTAAAATTACAACTTAAGGCTAAGATCCTAAGTTGGGGGTGGTGATGATTGAAAGAGGTAACTTTGGGCCACAAATTTGTAAGTAAGTTTCTATTAGCTTAAGTATTAAGAACAAATGAATAATAAAAAGAAAGGACAAACAAAGGAAAGAAAAGCACAAAGGGTGCATGAAAAAGAAAGGAAAAGAAAAACAAGTGAACCAAGAAAATAAAAAGTAGGAACATGGGTAAAGAGTGAAAACAAAAGAAGTGTCCTATGATAATAAGTTTAAGGGATTAGTGTTATATAGATGTTCAAGGAGGGTTTAGGCATGTTGTTCCTAAAGGATATCCTACCCTACCCCAAACCTACGTTACAAGCCTAAAAATCCCTTCGTGATTTCCAACTTTGTATTTTCATAGTAGTGGAGATTGAATATAGGGGCAAGCCTATGGCATTATAGTTGTTAGCATCGAGAGTTCTTGGGGGAGAGAGAGTGTTCTACACTTAAATTCCTTGTTGCGTAATTGATGACTTGGTGTGTGAAATTTTCTTTCTTGAGAAGAGGCTTGTAAATAAGTTAAGGTGCGAAAATTTGTCATTTCCCAAAAAAAAGGGTAAAAAGGAGTATAATGTTGTTGAGGTCAAAAAGTGATTCATTTCTATAGTATGTGTGATTGTTACATTATTGCTCTTTAAAGTCTTTTGCAACCTTAATTGTTGCATTTTATGTTGACGGGTGTCAAGAGAGTAGCTTTGCCCATGTTCAAAGAGATACTTAAGGTAGTAACTAAGATTGATGTCATTGTGATCATTGGGTCATCATATGTGGCCATAAATATGCATTATATCATTGTGAGAGGTAGTGTTGATTATGGCTAAGCAAAGCTTTAAATTGGAGGTGTTGATGAGTGGTTAACTTACCACTTATTTGTACTCAACATTCATGCACAACACCTGGTTCTAAAAGAATAAGTTGCGCATATATGTGATTAGATGAACTAATTTCCAAATTTTGAAAGCATACAAGATATAAGACAGAAAAGTGTAGATTGGAACTAAAAGAGATCAAGGATGAGAGAAAGGTGAACAAATGAAGACCCTGCACTGATTAGGATTAGGTACCATTATCGTGGTCTTCTATCCACAATCACGAAAAGTCCTTAGTCAAGTAAATGTGAATGGAAAGATTTGGCAGCAATCGCCATCAAGAGAATACGATCGCGGAATTTAGGCAACGATCGTTGTTACCATGATGGTGGAACTATCAGCATGATCGCAGCCTAGCAGGTTAAATGAGCAAAGGTCAATTCAGTCAAATGGTATATCTTATTTCAAATTTCCATTTAAGACCTTAATTCTTTTTCCCTTTGACATTATTGAATAGATGAGGATTGAGAAATTAGAAACTTATGGAATCCTAAAATTTGGGGTAACATCTTTGTAATTAAAATTTCAAGTTGAAGTTGGTAAGATTGAAGTATGAAGTGAAGAGTTTCCTTACTTTTCATTACAATGGATGCCATGAATGAATTGTTTGGTATATTTTTTCTTTATCATTTCATGAGTATCTAACTTTTTCAGGCTTGGGATTATGTTGAACAAAGGTGAAATTTTTCGTGGGTAATGATGCGTTTGTATGATTTTTAGTTGTTGATTATGGATTCTACTATTGCTTGGTATTAATTGTTTGATTTTGTGGGTGAAAACCCCAAATATCCCAATGGATTTGTTGAATGAAAACTCATGTAGTATCCTGTACTTTGTACTTGTTCTATTTATATATAACCTGGTATAGCCTTGTGGTATAGGTAATGGATGATATTTGTTATGGGAGTATTAATAGTATAGATGGAATTCTAGATGGTGCCGATACATTTTAAGTTGATCCGGCCAAGTTAACATTGGTACAACTATTGAACTTAGAATCGTAAGCTAATATTTGAATCTAAAGATTGAAGTGACCAAGTATATACAAGTTTTAAGTTAGATTAAAGGGATTAAGAACTGAAAATGGAGTATTTTGTGGAGGTGCTTTCTTGACTTAATTAAACTACTTGGTGGATTACCTACTTGAGCTATTTGGACCAAGTTAATGGGCTCATGGCTAGGGATATGATTTCGGCCTATATTGTACTCATTTGGGCCCAAATTAAGTACAAAGGAAAAAGTGGAGAAAAGGCCCAAGACTTAAATTTGCCTAGGCCCAATTTAACTGAGTCCAACTAAGAATTGAGTAAGTAGGTGCATCACCTACTTTGAAATTGTGAGCAGCTTGGACCCTTAAGTAGTAGCATCACCTACTTTGGCTAATTTGACCAATGTTAAGGTCCAAAATACAGCTAAGGAGAAGACCAAAAGAGGGCCTTTATAAGTTCAAGTTGCTGGTCATTTTCGTTTATTTCTAAGTCACAAAAAGAATTATAAATCACAAATTCTCTCCACTCCTCCTAAAATAACAAGGAGCATCCCTAATTTTCTTTCTAGGGTTCTTGAAGAAACCCCAACCATTGCAAGCCAAGGTAAATGAAAACACTTAAGTTTTATCTTAATTCTTTCATGGAAGATTAGGAAAACATCCTATACATGACTAATTGTAAATATATGGCCGAATATAAAACAAGCTATGTGCTCACTTTTATTTGTTATTAAGAGTCACCTCTTTTCATCATTGGTTTAAAGTGTGAAGGAAAGTTGAAGTTCATGAAGAGTTCAAATTAAAAATAAAAGTTGCAGAAGATTATGGTAACATGACTGCACCATTTTTTCCTATTTATATATGAATTTGGGAAAGAATTAGAGGTGTGTTGTTTTTGATAACTCAACGGATAATGAGTTTTATATTTAGTTGTTGCGGCAAAGGTTAATTTGGGACTGTTTTGTGTGTATATTTTGGGGGCTGCCAGGTTGATTTTGGGGAAAAGTGTGATTAGTTTGTATTGAAATATAGAATAAAGGTGTGGTGGTACACCACCGAATTGATTATTTTATACGTTTATTGCCCATTCTATTTTTTACATCGTTTGGAGGGTGTAATGAAGCAAAAAGGTATTTTAGGAAATACAACAAAAAGAAATGGATGGTATTTGGATTTAATTGGAGGAGAAAATTGTTAACATAACATTCTTGATTAATAAATTAAGGGCTTATTGTCTGTCTACTATTTTGGTGAAGTTAAGTAGCCCAAATGTGTTAGTTGCTCGGTAATATTTGTTTACCATATATTTTATTGTAGTTAAGTAATCTAAACGGCGAGAAGTCAATTTGGATTAGTATTGGAGTTGTATGAACAAGTATGTAAGGTTACTCTCTGTCATATTCTTTTGCATGAAATCCAACATTTGTGGTAAGAAGAAAACTTTTAAACCCCTCCCATAGTATATGACACATAATGGCAGCTTATGATGTCCCATCTAGCTAACCACCTTTTTCCCACTCTCTAATGTGTTTAAAATCCTCAGAACATGCTTATTCTCAAGTCTTCATTTTTACATTCACTATCAAATCTCAAGAGTTCACCTTTAAGTCAAATAAGACCCGTATGTTATTCTCAGCTCCTAAATATTTTATTTATGTACAATCTGCCCCATACATCTTTTACATTGCATTAAGTGTTCATTCATATGTGTCTTATTGGTAGATTATTATTTCAAGGTACCATAATTCAATGACCACCAAAGTAACATTCTCAAAGGCTAACTAAAGTAACACAAATCTATAAAATGGGTGGTAACTCAAAGGTATAGGCCTAGCATGGGCCGATCCCAATAATTATTTATGGGTGGAAGTTTAGGGGTGTAATCCTTGCATAGGCCGATCCCAATGCTTATTTATTGGTGGCAAATCAGGGGTGTAAGCCTAGCATGGGCAAATCCCAATTTGTCTATTTACCACTGATCAACTGGTCTTTTGTATCATATGGCTTACAAAGATTATGAAGTAAGAAAGGTAAAATAAAGAAAGAAATGTAATATACCTTATCCTACAAGTATAAATAAAGGTGGTATACTAGTACTATGCATGCACTTTTACCTGATTTTTATTGAGCTTTTGTATCATGTGTAGTACCTTCAACCTTACATATTCAGTACATATTTTGATACTGACTTCCCTCATGGGGGACCTGTATTTCATGCTCAAGCATAGGTACTTCATCTTATACACCTCCCTAGTAGGAGCAGGGATATCCAGTGACTATTGGTGAGCTCCAGTTTGATTTAGAGCTTTCTAAGTTTGTCTTATATATTTTGGTACTATACATTTGTTAAGAGTAAGGCGGGGGTTTGTCCCGACCATAAATAAGTGTATATGTATCTTTAAGAGGCTTTGTAGACCAATGTAAATTGAAGCATGATGGTGTCTTAATTTTTAGATGTTATGGCCCCAGCGGCCAAGTATGGTATATAGAGTTTTGGGCTTATCATTTGTTTCTCATCAATGCATTTGATCCAGGTATGGAAAAACCTTTGTTTATTATAGTTACATTCATGATAAGCAAAATATTATGGATTGGTTCTCTCAGGCCTTCACAGCTACGGGTGCCTGTGCGCCCTAAGAGGATTTGGCGCGTGACAAAAGTGGTATCAGTGTAGGTTGTCCTAAGGAGTCTACAAAGTCGTGTCTATGTAGAGTCTTACTTATGGGTGTGTTGTGCATCACATATATAAACAAGAGGCTATAGGACTTTTAGGGGTTGTCATTTTTTCTTCATATCTTAGATCGTGCAATAGAGCCCATATGTAGGTGAAGTCATATTTAACCATTGTGTCTATTTTTTCCTCTTATTGTAGTAAAGATGTCGGTTACAAGGAGTAAGAATAATGGTAAGTGAATAGATGTGGCTATCGGTGAAGGGACCAGCTAGTCACCATCTAGGTAAGTTAATCAAAGTTAATCCATATCTAAAATAGCTAAGTAGGTGAAGAACCGCATCCACAAAACCACCTATTAATGCTACTGACCAAGATCTACGGAATGTAGTTCAATTATGGGCTCGTATAGTTGTTGCAAAATCTCAAGGACAAGCTATTCCAACCGCAGGTTCTAGTTGTGCAGATAGGGCAGCTAGCCAATGGATGCTAGATTTTCTTAAATTAGATCCTCCCACATTCACTGGATCAGATCTTAATGAAAACCTACATAACTTTATTAATCGAATCAAAAGGTCTCTAGATGTCATGCATGTGTTAGGAAAAGTGATAGTTAGCTAGCAAAATATGGATTCAAAGGGGAGGCTATATTTTTGTATGAAAACTGGAAATGATCTAGGGGCATTGATGCACCTTCAGCTACTTAAAAAGAGTTTAAAGATGTATTTCATGATCACTACCTTTCATTTGAGATTTCAGAGGCCTGTGTGGATCAATTTGTAAATCTTCGCCAAGGTAATATGAGCGTGAGGGAGTACAGACTCCGGTTTAACTCTTTGGCTAGGTATGCTCCTAATGTAGTAGCTACTATGGGTGATAGAGTTCATCAATATATGTGTAGATAAGATCGATATCTAGTTAGAAATTTCACTATTGCTTCTTTAAACAAAGACATGGACATATCAAGGATACAAACTTTTGCACAAAAAATAAATGATCAGAGGAAAAGAAGAAGAACACAAGAATTGGAAAGATGGTATTTCAAGAAGGCCAGATCTATAGGGCAGTTTATAGCATCCGAAGGAGACTTTAGGCCTCATTTTTTTAATAGACCACCTAGGCCATTACATTCTTATTCTCCGGCTAGTGATCCACCATAGTTTCAAGTGTCCAAAGGCAATCAGTTTGGGAAAAGAAGTGAGAGTCAGAGTTCATGGACAGCGGGGTATCAAGAGCAATGGAGTATGATCCAATCAATATCACCTCGGAAGACATGTAAACAATGTGGAATGCTTCATTTGGGTTAATGTCAATTCAGGACAAATTCTTTCTTTTGGTATGGTACATCGGGGCATATGATGAGAGAATGTCAACAAAGAGGCATAGATGGTATTGCATGGCCTATTGGACCAGCAGTTGCATCATCATCTTTGGTGCCTTATACAGGCAGAGGTGTACAACCTATGGGTCATGGTAGAGGTTCTTAAGGACAAGCTATCTCTAGTGGAGTTTAGAATCGTACATATGCTTTAGCGGATCGACAAAATTTAGAGACTTCTCCATATTTTGTATTAGGTACATTGTCCATCCTTTTACATGATGTATCTTCATTAATTGATCTGGGTTATACATTATCATATGTCATTACATTGGTTGCTAGAAAGTAAAAAAAAATACCAAAATTGCTAGTTTAGCCATTTGAAGTGTCTACGTCGGTTGGTGAATTGAGTATACCTTGAGAGTGTATCGTAAATGTATAATAACTATTTATTGTTGTGATATATGGCTGACCTTGTAGATTTATAAATGGTAGATTTTGATGCTATAATAGGTATGGATTTGTTGGCTTTTTGTTATGACATGGTAGATTGTCGAACTAAGAGGGCATATTTCTATTTTCCAAGGGAGGCAGTCCTTGAATCAAGGGGTAAAGTTAGTGTGCCATGAGGTAAATTTATTTCTTATTTCAAGGAAAAAAGATGATTTCCAAGGGTTACATATACCATCTAGTTAGAGTGAAGGCTACAGATATGGAGCCACCAACTCTTCAAACTATTATAGTGGTAGATAAATTTCCCGATATATTTCTTAAAGACCCTCCAGGTTTGCCTCTAGAATGAGAAGAAGAGTTTGGTATTGATGTGATTCTCGATACTCAACCGATCTTAATTCATCTATATAAAATGGCCTCAGCAGAATTACGGGAGTTGAAAGAGCAATTAAAAGTCTTGCTAGGAAATGGATTCATAAGGCCAAGTATGTCACCTTGGGTCACACCAATGTTATTTGTCCGTAAGAAAGATGTCTCATTGAGAATGTGTATTGACTACCAACAACTGAATAAGGTGACTATTAAGAACAAATATCCCCTTCTAAGAATTAAAGACTTATTTGATCAGTTACAAGGTGCCAAGTATTTCTCAAAGATTAATTTGAGGTTAGGACACCACCAAGTGAGGGTCACAGAGAAAGATATACCCAAGATAGTTTTTTGAATACAATACAGTCATTACGAGTTTCTAGTCATGACCTATGGACTAACTAATGTACCTGCAGCTTTTATGGATTTGATGAATAGGGTATTCAAGCCATTCTTAGATGTGTTTGTGATAGTTTTTATAGATGATATCCTGGTTTATTCAAGATCAAATGAAGATTATGCCAATCATTTATGACATTTGTTACAGATTCTTTGAGATTGTAAGCTATATGCAAAGTTATCTAAATGTGAGTTTTGGTTAAAATCTGTGGCATTCTAAGGTCATATTGTAGCTAGTGAAGGAATAAAGGTTGATACTCAAAAATTAGAAGTTGTGAAGAACTGGCCAAGACTTACAACACCTACAGAGATTTGTAGTTTCCTTGGTTTAGCAGGTTATTATATATGGGGAGCCTTGGAGTAACTGATAAATTTGCTACCATGTGACCCGAAGGAGATGGGTTCAAGTCATGGAAATAGCCTCTAGAAAAAATGCAAGGTAAGGCTACACATAATTCACCCTTATAGTGGGGCCCTTCCCCTGACACCGCGCATAGTGGTAGCTTTAGTGCACCGGGCTGCTATTTTTATTAGGTTATTATATAAGGTTTGTTGAATGATTTTCTTTAATTTCTGCACCTTTAACAAAGCAAACATACAAAGCATCAAAGTTCTAATGGAATGACGCATGTGAAAGGAGTTTCCATGATCTGAAGAATAAGTTGACTTATACAACCGTATTGGTACTTCAAAAAGACATAGAAGGGTATGTTATGTATTTTAATGCTTCCATAATTGTCTTAGGATATGTTTTGATGCATCATGGTAAAGCAATAACATATGGCTCAAGACAATTGCATCCACATAAGAAAAATTATCCTACACATGATTTTGAGCTAGCAGCGGTTATATATGCTTTAAAGATATGGAGCTAACACTTGTATGGGATTCATGTTGAAATATATACATACCATAAGATTTTGCAATGTATCATTATCTAGAAGGACCTAAATTTGAGGCATCAAAGGTAGCTTGAACTATTAATAGACAATGATGTGTCATAGCTTGTATCATTCGAGGAAAGCAAATGTGGTAGCATATACGCTAAGTCGTAAGGATATGGCACCATCTATAGAAAGAAAAGGGATGTCTCAAGATCTATACAAACTAGCCAATTTGTGGGTTTACCTTCTTGAAACTCCAGATGAAGGGCTTATTGTGCATAATGCGATAGAATCTTCAATAGTAGCTGAAGTGAAAGAGAAAAAATATGCAGATCCCATACTATTACATCTTAAGGAGAATGTACAATGTGGTATGACAAAGGCATTTGAGCTTACGCAAGAGGGAGTACTTCAGTTCCAAAATAGATTATGTGCGTCGAATGTAGATGGGCTAAGAAATAGGATTATGATAGAGGCATATCATTCAAGGTATTTCATACATATGGGATCAACTAAAATGTATCATTATTTGAAAAGAATATATTGGTGGGGTAATATGAAGAAGAACATTGCAGAATTTATTTTCAAATATCCAAATTGTCAAAGAGTTAAAGTAGAACACCAAAATCTTGGGGGTTATATGGAATGTGTAGATCTTCCAATATTGAAGTAGGACATGATCAACATAGATTTCATCACTGGTTTTCCACGCACATCTCAGAAGTTTGATTCCATATAGGTAATAGTTGTAGGCTTACCAAATCAGCACACTTCCTGCCGGTTAAAACCACTTACAAAGTTGAAAAGTATGCAAAATTGTATATTAAAGAGATAGTTCATTTACATGGAGTTCCAATCTCTATTTTATCAAATTGGGGAGTTCAATTTACTGAAAATTTTTAGAAGTCTTTTTAGAGTAATTTGGGAAGACAAGTGAATTTACGTACTACTTTTCACCCTCAAACAGACGGACAAGCAGAAAGTACCATCCAAACACTTGAAGATATGGTACGAGCTTGTATATTGGACTTTAAAGGTATTTGGGATGATCATTTACCTCTTCTCAAGTTTTCCAACTACAATAACTATCATTCAATTATCAAAATTGGCACCATATAAAGCTTTGTATGAAAGAAATTCTAGATCACCAATTGGATGGTTTGTAGTAGGTGAAACTGCCTTGTTCGATCCAGATCTTGTTCATCAAGCAATGGAAAAGGTTATGCAATCCAACAGTAGCAAAAAATAGCCCAAATTCTGGACAAGTCATATGCAGACGTTAGAAAAAAGGGGCTAGAGTTTTCTATAGGTTATTGGATATTCTTGAAGGTGTCACCAATGAAGGGGGTAATGTCATTTGGTAAGAAAGGAAAACTAAGTTCACGCTATATAGGCCCATATAAGATTACTCAGATTTTTTTCCAAGTTGCTTATGAATTAGAGCTACCCCAAGAGCTCTCAACATTTCATCTAGTATTTCATATCTCAATGCTTCGAAAGTGCAATGGAGATCCATCTCATATTACTTCTATTGAAGATGTACAAGTTACGAAAGATCTCACCTATAAAGAAATGCCCTATTGCTATTCGATATTGAAAAGTTAAGAAGTTACAGAATAAAGAAATAGCTTCTATAAAAGTGTTACGGAGAAACAAAAAAGTAGAATAGATAATATGGGAAGCTAAAAAAACAATGAAATCCACGAACCCCAATTTCTTCAAAAACGGAGAGAAAGTTTAAGATGCTGAATTTGGCCAATAACAAGTAAGTTTAATATATAGGTACTACGTGATAACATAGTATTAAACTTAGGATTAAACTTGTTTTGGTTGGAAAATTATCCTAACATTCGAGGAAGATTGTTCCTAAGGAGGAGAGGATGTAACACCCTGTACTTTGTACTTGTTCTATTTATATGTAACTTGGTATATCCTTGTGGTATAGATAAAAGGATGAGATTTTTCTACGCGAGTATTAATAATATAGATGGAAATCTACACTCTGCCCGTACGTTTTAAGGTTATGCAGCTAAGTTAACATCGATACAACTATAAAACTCAGAATCGTATGCAAGTATTAGAATATAAAGTTTGAAGTGACCAAACATATACAAGTTTTAAGTTAAATTAAATGGATTAAGAACTGAAAATGTAATATTTTGTTGAGGTTCTTGGTTGAATTAATTAATCTAGTAGGAGGATCAGCTACTTGAGTTATTTGAACCAATTTAATGGGCTCAAGGCTATGGATCAAATTTAGGCCTATATCAATGTACTCATTTGGGCCTAAATTAAGTAAAAGGGAATAACATGGAGAAAAGGCCCAATAATCAAATATGCCAAGACCCAATTTAATTGACACCAACTAAGAATTAAGTAAGTATGTGCATCACCTTCTTTGAAATTGTGAGCAGCCTGATATCTTAAGTAGGTGCATCATCTACTTGGACCAATTGGACAAATTTTAATTTCCCAAAATACGGCTAAGTAGGTGACCAAAATAGGGCCTTTATAAGGCCAAGTTCTTGTTCATTTTCCTTCAATTATATGTCATAAAAAGAATTATATATCACTGATTCTCTCAACTCTATCTAAAAAAACAAGGAGCAGCCCTATTTTTCTTTCTAGGGTTCTGAAGAAACACCAACCTTTGCAAGCCAAGGTAAGTGAAAACACTTAGGGTTTAGGTTAATTATTTTATGGAAGATTAGGAAAACATGATATGCATGTCTAATTGTAAATATATGGAAGAATATAAATCAAGCTACCAGCTCACTTTTCTTGTTATGAAGAGACATTTTTTTTCTTTCGTTTAAAGTAAGAAGGAAAGCTGAAGTTCTTGAAGAGTTAAAATTAAAAGGACAAATTAAAGAAGTTTAAGGTAAGGTGACTACTCCATTTTGTCCTCCTTATATAAGAATTTAGAAAAGAATTATGGATGTGTTGTTATTGAGAACTCGGTGGATGATGAGTTTAATATTTTGGTGTTGCGACAAAGGTTAATTTGGGGCTATTTTGTGGAGTTTTTTGTGTGTACATGTTGGAGGCTACCAGGTTGATGTTAGGGAGAGGTGTGATTAGTTTGTGCATCTTTTAGAGGGTGTAATGAAGCCAATGTTTTTTTGGGGAATCTTATAAGAATATGTATGGTATGTGGATATAATTGGAGGAGAAAAGGGTTAAAATAATACTCTTGATTAATAAATTAAGTGCTTACTCCCCGACTAGTATTTTGGTGAAATTAAGTATCCCTAATGTTTTGGTTGCTCGCTAATAATAGTTTACCATATCTTTTATTGTAGATAAGTAAACTAAAAGACGGGAAGTCAATTTCTAATAGTATCGGATTTTTATGACCAGGTATATAAGGCTACTCTATGTCATATTCTTTGGCATGAAATCCAACATTTGTGGTACGAAGTAAGATTCTAAAGCCCTCCCATAGTAGATGACACATAATGGCAGCATATGATCTCCCATGTAGCTAACCACCTTGTTCCCAATCTGTATTGTGTTGAAACATCCCACCACATGCTTATCTCAAGTCTTCATTTTTTCATTCACTAGCAAGTCTCAAGAGTTCTCCTTTAAGTCAAACAAGACTTGTATGTTATTTTCAGCTACTAAGCATTTCATTCGTGTACAATCTACTTCATACCTCCTTTACATTGCATTAAGTGTTTAATCATATGTCTCTTATTGGTAGATTATTATTACAAGGTACCATAATGCTATGAACACAAAAGTAACAATCTCAAAGGCTAAATAAACTAAGTAATGAAAATCCCTAAAATGGGTGGTAGCTCAGGGGAATAAGTCTAGCATGGGCTGATCCCAAAGTTTATTTATGGGTGAAAGGTCAGGGGCATAAGCCTAGCATGGGCTGATCCCTATGATTATTCATAGGTGGCAACTCAGGGGCGTAAGCCTAGAATGGGCCAATCCCGATTTATCTATTTACCA
>JAPEIP010000009.1:106400836-106421745 GCA_026120095.1 Capsicum chinense
AAAAAAAAAACTAGGTGTGAAAATATCAAGCCTAACTATCTGGTTGGCCAAAGACTGAACCTCGAAGGCTAAAGGCCTCTCTTGGGTCAAAATATGACCCAAGCGAACCATGCTAGACGATTCCAGCTCAAGGCATCTGTAACCGCATTATCCTTGCCTGGATGATAGAGAATAGTCAAGTCATAGTAAAGCAAATTAAGATCTCGTTGGGTGAAGAAATATTGAAGGCGATGATTATAAGGGAAGATCTCACTATGGACTCCAAACAAGTTGTACGTCCACAACTTCAAAGAAAAAACAACTGTGTACAACTCCAAATCTAGGGTAGTGTAATTCCTCTCTTGGGGCTTCAACTGACGAGAAGCTTATGCAATGACCTTACACTCTTGCATCAACACAACAACAAACCTAAAACCTAAAGCATCACATAAGATGATAAAACCCACACACTCCTTTGGCAAAGTAAACATAGGAGCTGAAGTCAACAAGTCTTTGAGCTTTTGAAATCTTGTTTCACAAGTATTTGACAGCTGAATGAAAATCTTCATTTGTGTCAACTTCGTCAATGGAGCTAAAATAGAGGAAAATCCCTCAACAAAACGTCGATAGAAACCTTTGAAACCAATAAAACTCCAAATCTCAAAGGGAAAATTAAGCCTTGCACAATCTCGAACTGCTACAATCTTAGATGGATCAACTATAAAACCATCCTTGGTCACCACAAGAACCAAAACAGAAAAACTCAAACAAAAGCTCACACTTGTAGCACTTAGCATACAACTTGTCATCGCTTAATCAATGCAGCACCATCTGTAATAGCTCCTTATGGTCAGCTTCACTCTTGGAATAAACCAAGATATCATCTTTTAATACAGTGAAAAAAGAGTTATGATATGATTGAAATACCCAGTTCATCAACTACATGAGCGCATCTGGTTCATTTTCCGACCCAAAAGACGTGGAGAAAAGCTCATAATGACCTTACCAAGTCTTAAAAGTTATCTTCAAAATATCTGCGACAAAAATACTCAACTAGTGATACCATGATTTCAAATCAATTTAAAACACCAAAGCACCTTGAAGCTGATAGAACAAATCATTAATACGAGGAAGAAGATATTTATTCTTAACTGTCACCTTATTCAGCTTTCAATATTCAATTCACATATGCATAGACCCATCTTTTTTCATCATAAACAAGACAGGTGCACCCCAAGGTGATACATTATGTTAGATCAATCACTTATCCAACAACTCCTACAACTGATCCTTCAATTCATTCAACTATATTGGGTTCATCCTATAAGAATTAATAGAAATAGGCTTGTTGCACAGCTCAACATTAATAGCAAAGTCAATATCATGGTATAGAGGCATACAAAGACATCCAATAGGTAAAACTTCATGAACACATGGAAAATATAAATAGAGTCAAGAGAATAAGGAGAAACAACACTAGTATCACATATATGATCCAAATAAGACAAACATCCCCTCTCAACAATACAATCCTAAAAGGAAAAATAAAACTCTCTTGGAAACCAAATGATGCGCACCCTTCTACGATATCCTTGGCATACTGACAAAGGTAGGGTCATAGTCTTACCATAACAATCTAGGATAACATGATAAGGATCCAACCAATCCATACCCAAGATGAAATCAAAATCTACCTTATCTAAGATAATAAAAATCTAAATATGTCTCAAGCCTAGCAAAAGGCGAAACACAAAATCGGTGCACCTGATCCATTAATAAAGAGTCTTCTACAGGGGTAGATACACGGATACGCATGGCAATAGGTTAACTAGAAAAACATTAAAACCCAAAGTTGCAGAAATAGAAGATCCACTACCTAAACCCTGCAAGACTCCGTTCACTTGTCTACCATAATACCCATAAATGCCTCTAAAATACTACCTTGAGACGTGTGACCTCTTAACTCACCCTGGCGGTGCACTCTCTTTATGTCTCATTGAGATGCTCGAAGAATAGACTCAGTCAACTTAGCATGATCCACTATACTATAAAATTATGCCCCATACTATTCAATTTGATTTGTAGCTAACTCAAGAGAAACATCTAACCCCATTATGAACTTTTGAATCTTCTCATACTTGATGACAATGTTGGCATAATAATATCTAAACAAGGCATGGAAATGTGACTCCTAAAATGCAATAGTCATAAAGTCATGCTCCAAGTGATAAAACTCATCTGTCATCTAATCTGTCAAACTGTAAGGCATAAACCTAACCAAAAACACCTCAATAAACTAATCCCAAATCATCCCCGAAGAATCAAGAGATCTACAGCTAAAAGGTGACCTACATCAATCCCTAGCTGCATCTCTCAACTGCTAATTAGTGTAAGAAACCTCATATGACTTAAGAGAACAAAGGTTAGGCATATTCTCATGATAATAATCATGAACTCATTGGCATCCTCGCCTACAACACCACTAAACCTAAGAGGACCCAAGTGAGTAAATCACCCAAGTCTTTTTCAATTCTCAAAAGACATAACTGTACTCCCAATAATAGGAAGCATAGTAATTCTGGCTTAGGATTCCACCTGAGGAGGTAACATAAAAGAAGGTTGAACTCCTGACCTTGGAATTGTATACTCAAATACAGGCGTAGAAAGGAGTGAAACGTTGCTTAGAACATTAGGTATGAAAGATCTATGCAATATTAAATAAAATAAGGGAAGTTTCCTCAAGATATCTTATAGCCTCTGGATGATTGAGATAGATATTTATGTATCGATCTTCAAGACTCCACTAAACATCCTATTCTTACATAAATGAGATCAATGAAACCTGGCTATTTGATACCAATTCGTCATGACCCTAAAACCAATGGTAATTACGGCACTTGTCGTGGCAAGCCTTGAAAAGTTAGCATATCACGTAAACTAATAAAAAATATGAATGTAATACCAAAACCAAAGGCAAGGCTTCAATAACTAAGTTGAACCACACAAATATGATAATAGTAGAACTAAATAATCAAAGATACCATCGAGTATCCCAATAGATGGTGTTATAACATAAGAACTAATAAATATATCTCTAATGTCAAAGATACTATAATAAACCAAATGGATCATAATCTATCTCTGAATACAAAGAAGACATGAAATAGATAAGAAGATGTAGTAGATCAACTCCAGAACCATTGACCGATTGGTACCTCAAATATACTCTAGATACCACAAGAATCAGCTATTATGCAATGTACTTATAGCTTGATTTGCACTAAAAGGATACAATAGGGGTGAGAACGGTCCACTTGTACTTAGTAGACATCATAGCCCAACTGAGAATATTAGAAAATAAAGCATATAAAATGCACACTATGGGCATGTCACCAGCAATAAGAAAATGTTCCAAATGGTAGCCTAAACCTTCTTCACTAATACTTCTACACCATACACATACAAAAGAAACAAGTAAAAGAAAGGATCACAATAAATAGACAGCTAATTAAACATATGAAGAGGTACAAATAGTTAGATATCATATAAAGAATGCAAATATAACACAAAGTGTAATATGCAATAAAGATGATGATGACAATGATTATTATGATAATTATGTGATGCTCGAGGTTGTCACACAACCTCTTTATACACTTACCGCATTGACCTCTCGAGCTAGGATGCATGGGGGTTTTCATCAACACATATACAATCTAATATCTAATACCAATATCTATAACTTCTCTCCTTCATATACATCGGCAGAGGGTTTTTAAAGATGTCACATTTCTGTCAGAAAGGCCAGTATTTCCACGGTGGTACCAATGTTTCATGAATTTAAGTGTGAAATCAGACATCAATAAATCATATTGTATAGTAATAGTAGGTGCCTAAAGTAAGAGTTGCAATGAGTATGACAATTATATCCCTAAGGTTGTCTCACAACTTCCATATACACCTATTGAATTATGCTCCTCAAGTAGAACCCATAAGGAGTTCACAACCCATATATACCCCAATATCTAATACCAATCAAATATGTTAACTCCTCTATGACACATACATCGATAGAGGGTTTTTAAAGATGTCACATTTTTCTCTCTAAAAAAACTAGTGTTTCAAGTATTTACAAAGTGCTATAGTGATTCATGAATGTATCAGATTTAAGGATGTAATGTTCACAACCAACAAGAATGTTAATTTAATTATCCAACCAATATATCAATTATATGAGCCAAAATGAAATTAATATGACAACCATCCATGAATATAATGTAATCCATATACCAATAGAGTGAAATACACAATAATAAGCATTGATACCATATAATTGCCATTTTTGGCTTTTGTGCAGAAAAGATACAATCAAATAAACATACATAAGGCCAACCGCATCATATATGACCCCAAATAGTCTCGCATTGCAAATAATGTCTAAAAACCACAAACAAGAACAAGGCCCCCACATAAGAATATGTCAATAATAAAATCATTTCATGCTCGATTCTCACACCCAAAACATGATTTTATATTAATATTAACTATCCATCCCAGTCTAATTGAAGTAAAATCATAACCTACTTTCAATGATTGAATATCAGTACAAAAAACTCCAACTATGAAGCCTTCCTCTTACGAGTATCTTTAAAAACAATTAAAATATAGTAATATAGAAATATAGAATATATGCGTCAAAAAAGTCAATGATACCCATATTGCCCATTTTTTGAATTGGGATCAAAATGGACCCCCAAAATGGGTTTTTGAAAAAGAAGGGAAGAATTATAATTTTATTTTAGAAATATGTTCCAAGAGTTAAAAATGAGGTTTAAATCAAATAAAAAACAATTTTCAAGCTTTACCAGAAAACCCCTAGAAAGCTATTATGAAATTAAGAATTTTAAGTTGTTTTGAAGATGAAATCAAGAGGAAAAATGGCAATTATAAGACTAGAAACTTACCATGGAAGAAATCTCAAGAACCCCCAGGATCGTCTAAATCTGAGCTCCCAAGCCTAAAAAATGATGAAAATGGGATTTTTAATCTCAACATAGGTAGAAATCACGAAAAATAAAATAGAAGTTCTTGATAAATAACATGAATAGAGTTATAAATTAATAGACAATAATTATACAAAAAAAAAAGCATCGAAAATTATTAAAAATCAGAGCTTCCTAGCTAAAAAAATGTCAAAATATAAATTGGGTTCAATTTTTATCCTAACCATCAGCGATTGCTGCTAAACAGGCAATTTGGATACTAAGTAGCCTTGTCAAATTGTAAGGGCTGCTAAACCAGTCGACCAGCTGCTTTAGCGCCTACACTAGAACCAATAACCTTCATAACTAGCTTTTGACACCTGAAACTCATTTGTAACCCAATCAAGATGGTCTAATTGTGAAATTCTATTGTAAAACTCATTTCAAATAGAATGGACACATAAAATTTATGAAAAATATCATTATTACAAAATTCACCCTTGGGATCCTATTAACACTTATTTTAAACCTAGGGTTGAAAGAGGATACAAATCGTAAAAACACACCAACAATGTTACCACCCTTAAATCGACGTTCTAGATCTGCTACCGCAATATATTTTTCAATCTGATTCATATATCAATATATATTGACCAAAGCCAACTATAAAATCTTTATAATCATCGAAAACCACAGTCTTATATATATCACACTAAAATACATTAGTAACCATGCCAATCATTCCCACACCCCAGAAATACAACAATACGGCCTCATAGATAGGTTATACTATTAAATCACATAGAAAAGAATAATTTACTTAAATCACCAAAAAATCAAATCATCATCCACCACTAAGAATCTAGTTTTTTCTCAAACTAAAGGCAAGATAAATAGTTGAACTAGTAAAAAATGGGATTACCAGCATGTATATCAAACTCAACTCCCAAGAAACTCATCAATAAGTTGATGTCTCCATTGGACCTTAACAATTGGTATAACTCTAGAACTCAGGAGTGTCATATCACTAGCTAAAAAAACAGGCTCCGATAAAATACCAACACTCATCTAACAAGAGTGAATCCTAATGAATGAAATGAGACTCATCTAGAATGTAACTATGAAGCATGGAAATAGGAAAAATTAGATGAACAACCATTAATTTTTTGGGAAATGCTAACTCATAAGCCACATGCATAATAGTTTGAGGAATCTCAAGAGGTCCAATATGCTTGGGGCTAAGCTTCCAACTCTTCCCAAATCTCATCGGGTCTTCATGGGCATCATACGAAGAAAGAATAAATCACCAATACTAAATATGAAGGCATAAAGTCTATGATCCGCATTGAACTTTTGCCAAATTTGAGCCACTTGAAGTCTATCCTAAAAGAATCGATTCTATCCAAGGACTCACGAACAAAATCCATAACTCAAAGTCTAGTCTGAGAAACCTTTGACCCACAAAACTAACTAGTGACAACGCCTACCATACAAAGCCTTAAAGGGAGCCATCTCAATATTTTAATGGTAGCTATTATCATACACAAAATTTCCAATGCTAGATGTCACTCCCACAAACCTCCAAAGTCTATAACCCAAACGAGGAGCAAATCTTGTATAATCTGAATAGTCCACTATAATTAACCGTTGGCCTGGGTTCAAAAAGTTGGTCTAAGATTAACTAGGGTACCCGAATCCTCCTACAAAGTCTTCTAAATATGAAATGTGAACACTCAAACTCGATTTGAGATGATTGAATCTAGCACACCATGAAATAAAATCTCACGAATATAGATATGGGCTAACCTCTAAGTACTAAAACAAACCTGAAATGGAATTATATGAGGATATTTTGTTAATTGATCCGCTATAGCCCAAACACTATCATAACCATGAGAAGTAGAGGTAACCCAGTCACGAAGTCTATATTAATCTATTCCTATTTCAACTCGATAATGGCAAACCCTAAAGTAAACTACCAGGCCTTAAGTACTCAGCCTTAACCTGCTAACAACATAGATAATGAGATATGAAATCCATACATCCTTCCTCATACCACCCAAATAGAAATGTTTTCTCAAATCATGATACATCTTAGTCACTCACGGATGGATGGAATACCTTGAATAATAAGCCTCTTTAAAAATCAATCTAATCCAATCACTCACTCATGGCACACAAACTCAGCATCAAATCCTCCAAATACTGTCTTGATCAAGCGAGGCCTCCTTAGCCTCACCATTTAACACCTTAGATAGAATAACTCTCAAGATAACATCATCAAACTAATATGATGATTCAACTCCATCAATGAAGAACTAGTCTCCACAAATACCAAAACACAACTAGGTATCAAAATATCAAGCCTAACCATCTAGTTAGCAAAAGCTAAACCTCAAAGGTCAAATGCCTCTGCTGGGTCAGAAGATAAGAAAAGCTACACATACTAGTCAACTACCAGCTTAAGGAATTCGCAACTATATTATCCTTGCCTAGATAATAGATAATATTCAAGTAATAATCCTTAAGAAACACAATATAATGATGCTTCCTAGTAAAAAAATCTTGTTGGGTGAAGAAATCTGAAACTATAATGATTGGAGAAGATCTTACAATAGATTCCATATAAATAGTGCCTCCATAACATCAAAGCAAAAATAACCACACACAACTCTAAATCATGGGTAGGGTAATTCCTCTCATGGGTATTTAACTAATGAGAAGCATATGAAATCACCTTACCCTGCTCCATCAATAAATACCTAACCTAAAATCAAAAGAATCACGAAAGATAATAAAACCTATACCCTTCAAGGGCAAAGTCAAGATAGGATAAGAGGTTGACAAATCCTTGAGATTTTTAATGCTTTCTTCACAAGAATCAAACCATTAAAAAGAAATCTTCTTTTGAGTCAACTTGGTTAATGGAGCTACAATAGATGAAAATCCCTCAACAACACGCCGATAGCAAGCTGCTAAACCAACAAAACTCTAAATTTTGATAAGAGAAGTAGGCCTAGCCAAATCATAAATCACTGCAATCATAGCTGGATTGACCACAACACCATCTTTTATCGTTGCATAACCCAAAAGTGATAAAATACAAGAAAAACTCTTACATAGAGGACTTAGTATACTTCTTCTTATCCCTCAATCTCTGAAGCATACTTTATAAATTCTCATCATGGTCAACCTAACTCTTTGAATAAATAAAGATATCATCGATAAATATAATGACAAAAGAGTTAAGATATTGTCAAAATATCCCATTTATCAACTCCGTGAACAAAGTTAGGGCATCGGTCATTCCGTAGGACACGACCATGAACTCATAATGACAGTACTGGGTTCAACAAGTTATATTTTGAATATCCAAAGTTTTAATCCTCCACAGGGTTACCTAGACTTAAAATAAATTGTCAAAACACTAAAGCACCCCAAAGTTGAATGATTAAATTATCAATACTAAGAAAAGGATACTTATTCTTAGCCAACGGTTTGTTTAACTATTAATAGTAAAAAAACATATGAATAGACCAATCTTTTCTCTTCAAAAGAAAGATAGTCGAACCTTAGGTGACATACTATGTCAGATATATCCCGTATTTAACAACTTCTACAATTGATCCTTCAATTTCTTCAACTCTTCTAGGGTCACCATATAAGGAGGAATAAAAATGGGCTTAGTGCCCAACTCAAAATAAATAGAAAAGTCGATATACATTTTAGAGGCATACTATGCAAATTCATATATAAGATATCCATGAACTTATAGACAATAAAAAGAGAATCTAAAGAAGGAGGTAAAGCGACACTAGTATCACAAATATAATATGCATAAGAGAAATATCCTCTCTTAACCAAATAATTATCCAAAATAAATTATATAACTCTCTTGGGAACCATATGAAACATACCCTTTCATACCATCCTTGGCATATCCATCAAAGCTAAGGTCAGAGTCTTAGCATAATAGTCTAGGATTATAGGATAAAGGGCCAGCCAATTCATACCCAAGATAAAATCAAAATATACCATATCAAAGACAATTAAATATAACCAAGTCTCATGCCAGCAAAAGGCACAACTCATGGTCAGTGCACCTGATCCACTAATAAAGAGTAACCTACAATGGTAGATAACTATCACCCAAATTAATATGAAATGAGAAATGAATACAAAAATACAAAGTAAGTCTTCTAGAATTAAAGTGAGCCATAAAAATATGATAATAGCAGAAGTACATAATCAAAGATACCATTAAATATCCCAAAACCTGATTCTACAATGTCAGAACTACTAAATATATCTTAAATATCAAAGATATATTAATAGACAAAATGGATAAATCTGAATTTGAAAATAAGCAATACATGATATATATAACTAGAGGTATTAGATCAAATCAAAAATATAGACAAATCGCAACCTCGAACAGAATCTAGATACCTCCTAAATCGACAATCATGTGACACACATATACATTGATCTGCATCCAAAAGGTGTAGTAGAGGTGAGTACGGTCCATTTGTTGTCAGTAGCTCTTATAGGCCGACTGAGCAAAGTAGAAAATAAAAGATATAAAATATAAACTATGTGCACGTCACCTGCAAGCATAAAATGTCTCAAATGGCAGCCCACACTGTCTCCACTAACTGTTCTAGATTATATGAATATACAAAAATTCAAGTATAAGAAACAAATACAATGGATAGAATAAATTTAAACACATCAAGAGGTATAAATAGAGAGATATCACATAAAGAATGCAAATATAACTTAAAATTTACACAAAGTGTATAATGCAATTGGAATTATGATGATAATGATTATCATAATGATAATGATGAAAATAAAGATAATGATGTTTTGCTTGAGGTTATCTCATAAGCTCTGTACATACCTATTGAGTTGTGCTCTCGAGGTAGGACCCATGGGTGGTTCTCAACCCATATAAAATCGAATAACCAATATCCAATACCAATATCCATAAATACTCTTTGCCACAAACATCAAGATATGATTTTTAAAGATGTCATATTTCTATCAAAAAAGATAGAATTTCCAGTATTTTTGTGGTGGGTACAATGTTAGATGAATGTATGCATGAAATAGGACTTCAATCAAACATAACTTACAGTAAAAATAGATGCGTATGCTATGAAATGTAATGAGTATGATGATTATATGCTTGAGGTTATTGCAAAACATCCGTATACACCTATCGAGTTATGCTCCAAAGGTAGGGCCAATGGGGGTTCAAAACTCGTATACAGTCCTATATAAAATACTAATCCAATATTACAACTAATCTCCTACACATACATCGACAATGAGTTATTAAATATGTCACCATTTTTCTTTGGAAAAGTATTTATAAAATTTCAATGGTGGTACCAATGTCTCATGGATGTATATGATATAAGGATGTATTGTTCACAACAAACAAGAATGACAATTTCCAAATAACATTAATATACCAACCATGTGAGTGAAAATCCTCTCAATATGCCAACTATCCATTAATCCAACATTTAATCCATATGTCAATAGAGTAAAATATACAATAACAAGCCATTGATACCATACAATTTTCAATTTAGACTTCTGCACAAAAAAGATACAATCAAATAAATAGACATAAAGCCGACAACATCATATATGACCTCACACAGTCACACATCAAAAATAATGCCTCAAAAGGACAAATAACAATAGCATAGGCTCCCACACAAACACACGACATTAATAAAACCATTCCATAATCAATTCCCACATCCATAACATAATTTTACACAAATATTAACTACTCAGTCCAATCTAAAAAAATTATGCTATAACCTACCTCGAATGACGGAATCTCTGTCCGAAAATTTCAACTTGTGAAGCCTTCAAACACGACCCTCCCTAGTGCCTTGTCGTAATAGGCATCCCTAGTAAGACCAGGACTAGAGACTACTCTTGTTAGCAAACCCAACCCAACCTTCAGCCACCAGCGTTGAGTTGGCTGAATTAGAGCATAAAACATACTAGTATAAGAGCTTACACAAAGACCCTTGGAATTGATCATAACTATGACCAACCTAACCGAGTCTAAGCATCCCATACCTATAGTCCAACCATACCTAACAACACCAAAAAAAGCCATAACAAGAAAGAATAACAAAACATATAATGATAATCAATCCTAAAATATAATACAGTAGAATAGTAAGAAATCATATGATGTGGGGTCAGCTCACCAGCTTATTCCAATGCCAACGCTGACATTAATATAATTCCTACCCATTCAAACACCCAAAAGTACCACAAAGCTTCTATCCAAAAGAATAAATAAATCTGGTTAGGATATGCCCCCAACCATGGACAAAACTAATATCTAAAATAAATTTAAAACTTCTAACAATAATCATAACATGAAATGATGCCTTTCAAAAGGATGGAAGCTCGCCATTTTATTCCAAATCTTATCCCTTAGTCAATCATTATAAAGGAGGAGTCGAATGGTCAGTTCCTGCATAGTGTGGTTATATAGCCGCCAGTAGAGGGGTTAGTGAGTGACAACTAGCATGAAATTCAAAATAAGGATAAAATAATGATAGTCATAAAACCAAGTAAGTAATGCATAGAACCGTACATAAATAAGTGTCAGGAAAGGGGATTCGTGTTTAACATGGACTTAAAACCTTTACTTGGGTTGTGTAGCTTGGCCTTCCTAAACCACCCACGAGTTATGTAGGTTTAGCTCCCCCTATTGAAAGGGACCAAATTTGTGTAGCCATACAGTTAGGGAAGTATCCCATGGGATGACTAGTACATCATCTAATAGTGTGACATCATGCACATGGTCCATGAAGACTAATCCTCATATCGGTAAATATGAGTTTCTAGTTTTATTCCCCTTGGTACAACTACCTTTCACGCCTTTGCTACGCATCCCATCATTAATTCCCAATTAAAACAATACCAAATATCCAACGAATCCATTTACCATTTTATTAACTAAGGCCAATATTAGTGGTATCGTTATACCACCCCTTACTTACAAGTAATATCCATAGACAAACCATTTAGGTTAAGGGAACTTTCAAGTGACCGTCCATATACCATATTTAACCACTTGGGATACTTCCATGTTCCCCACAAGCATAACCATTTAATCTTTAGCCTTTTCAAACCATTTAAACCATGTATTATTCCTTTACCAAGTTAAAACATGCAATAGTTCCATTAAAAGAAGTCAATGTTATGAACATATCTGTATAAGCATTTTATCAAACATATTGGGGGGGCATAATATCACCAAAACCAATTCCAAAGACCATTAAACCATTACAATACAATCCAGTTGTCCAAAGCCACTATTAATGCATATAGAAGCATAATTAAAACCTTAAGAAACCATAACTAAGCATTTAATATCAAAAACTCCAAATGATAGTTGAAAACTTTAATCATAAAATAGTAAAACCATAAACAAAGTTATGGTATAGGTCATCCCGTACGACACGACTATGAACTCATAATGACAGTACCGAGTTCAAAAAATTGTGTTTGGACTATCCAAAGTTTTAATCCTCCATAGGGATACCTAGACTTAAAATAAAATTTCAAAAACACTAAGCACCCTAAAGTTGATTGATTAAATTATCAATTTGAAGAAAAGGATACTTATTCTTAACCAGCGCTTTGTTTAACTATCAATAATCAATAAACATATGCATAGACCTATCCTTTTTCTTAAAAAAAAAGATAGGCACATCCTAAGATGACATACTATGTCAGATATGTCACTTATCCAACAACTCTTGCAATTGATCCTTCAATTCCTTCAGCTCTTCTAGGGACACCATATAAGGAGGAATAAAAATAGGCTTAGTTCCTAACTAAACATCAATAGAAAAGTCAATATCATGGTTCAGAGGCATACTATGCAAATTCATATAAAAAATATCCATAAACTCATGGACAATATGAAGAGATATCAAAGAAGGAGGTAAAGCAACACTAGTATCACAAATATAATCTAGATAAGACAAATATCCCCTCCAAACAAAATGGTGATCCTAAATGAATAATATAACTCTC
Organism: Capsicum chinense; assembly: GCA_026120095.1. Lineage (NCBI taxonomy): Eukaryota > Viridiplantae > Streptophyta > Magnoliopsida > Solanales > Solanaceae > Capsicum > Capsicum chinense. The sequence goes on from JAPEIP010000009.1 coordinate 106,413,886, forward strand.
ATGGGACCCACATGAAACACACCCTTTCAAGCTATCCTTTATATAACCATCAAAGCTAAGGTCACAGTCTCAGCATAACAGTCTAGGAAAACATGATAAGGAGCCAACCAATCCATGCCCAAGATGACATCATAATATACCATATAAAGAAAATTAAATCTAACTAAGTCTTAAGCCAGCAAAAGGCATAACACAAGGTGAATGAACCTGATCCACTACTAAAGAGCCACCTAAAGTGATAAATACATAAAAATATATGGCAAGAGACTCAATAGTAGAAATCAAAACCCAACACCACTAAACTCAAAGACCTACTCCTGAACCCTGCAAGACTGCCTGCACTAGTGTACCATGATACCCATGAAAGCCGCCAAGATCTCTACCTCACGGAGTTTGACCTCAAAACTCACCCTAATTGCATACCCTCTTGACATATTCGTAAGATGCTTAAAGAATAGACTCGGTAATCGTAGCTGATCCACTATATTTTAAAATTATGTTTCATATATTACCATCTGAGTAATAGCTAGCTGAAGAGAAACATAAACCCCTTAATGATCTTTTGGATTTTCTCATACTCAATGATGATGTTAGCATAAAAATATCTAGACAAGGCATGGAGATGTGACTCGTAGTCCACAATAGTCATGGAGACATTCTCCAAATGATACAACTCATCTCACAACTGATCCCTCAAATTATAAGGAACAAACCTGCCCAAAAAGGCTTCAACAAACTAATCCCAAGATATCTCCAGAGAATCAAGAGGTCTGCAACTAATATGTGACCACTAACAATCCCTAGTTGTATCTTTGAAATGATAACTAGCATAAGCAACCCCCTATTACTTAAGAGAACAAAGGTTACACAATTTCTCACAAAAATTAATTAAGAAACTACAGGCATCCTTTTATAGCACCACTTAACCTAGAAGAACCCAAATGAGTGAATCTCATAAACCTTTTCTAATCCCTAGAAAACATAACTATATCATAATAATAGAAGGCATAGTAAATCTGGCTTGAGATCCCACCTAGGAAGGTAACATAAAGGAATGGTGAACTTCTGACATTGAAATACAATACTTGAATACAAGCATAAAAAAAGAGTGAAAACTATTTAGAACATAAGGTATTAATAATTCGCATGATATAAAATTAAAAAAGAGGGTTTCCAAAAGAAATCTTAAAGCATCTCGAAGGTAGATATGGACATCTACATACTAATCTATAAGACTCTACTAGAGACCTAGTTCTTACACTTATGAGAACAATGAAAACAAAATTCTCTAATACCAATTTGTCATAACCCAAAAATTAAAGTTCATGATGGCACCTATTGAGGAAAGCTTTGATAAATATGCCTATTCCCAAACTAGTATGAAATAAGAACTAAATTCCAAAATCCAAGGCAAGTCTTCAAAAATGAAGTTAAGCCACACAGATATGATAATGGCAGAAGTACATAATCAAAGATTACATGCAATATCCCATAACCTAATTCCACAAAGTCAGAATAACTAAATACATCACAAATATCAAATATATATTAATAGACCAAATAGATCATAATCTAGCTGTGAACATAAGCAACACATGATATAGATAAGTAGAGGTAGTAGATCAAATCCAAAAATGTAGACCAATCGCTACCTTGAATATAATTTAGATACCACCTAAATTGACATTCGTGTGACACACTTGTACATTGATATGTATCAAAAAATTTATAGTAGGGGTGAGTACGGTTCACTTGTTGTCGATAGGTATTATAGGCCAATTGAGCAAAGAAAAAAATAAAACATATAAAATATACACTATGTGTACATCACCTGCAATCAAAAAAAGTCTCAAATATTAGCCCACACTATCTCCACTAATAGTTCTAGATTATATAAATATACAAAAATTCAAGTATAAGAAACAAATACAATGGATAGAATCAATTTAGACACATCAAGAGGTACAAATAGAGAGCTATCAAATAAAGAATGCAAATATAACTTAAAATGTACACAAAGTGTAAAATGCAATAGGAATGATGATGATAATGATTATCATGATAAAAATGATGAAAATAATAATAATGATGTTATGCGTGAGGTTGTCCGACAACCTCCGTACATACCTATTAGGTTGTGCTCCTAAGGTAGGACCCATGGGTGGTTCTCAACCAATATACGATCCAATATCCAATACCAATTTTCGTAAATTCTCTTTGCCACATACATCAACATATGATTTTTAAAGATGTACCATTTCTATTATAAAATCTAGACTCTCTAGTATTTCTATGGTGATTCCAATCTTACATAAATGTATGTGTGAAATAAGACATCAATCAAGCACAACTTACAATAAAAAACAAATGCATAAGCTATGAAATATAATGAGAATGATAATGATATGCTTGAGGTTATCGCAAAACCTCCATATACACCTACCGAATTGTGCTACAAAGGTAGGACCAATGGGGGTACTGAACTCGTATACAATCCTATATACAATAATAATCGAATTTCATATCTCATCTCCTTCACATACATCATCAATGGGTAAATAAAGATGTCATGTTTTTTGTTAGAAATAGAAGTATTTCCAATATATCAGTAGTGGTACCAATGTCTCGTAGATATATATGATATAAGGATGTATTTCTCACAACAAACAAGAATGAGAATTTTCAAATCAAATTGATATACCAACCATGTGAGCCAAAATCCTCATAATATGCCAACCATCTATTAAACTAACATAATCCATATGTCAATAGAGTAAAATACACAATAACAAGCCAATGATACCACATAATTTACAATTTAGGCTTTTGCACAAAAATGATACAAAGACCTTGAGTTGGTTGAATTCTGAGCATGAAAATACTAGTGTAACAGCTCACACAAAGACCCTTGGAATAGGTCACAACCATGACCAACCCAACATAATACAACCATTCTATACCAATAGTCCTACCATACCTAACCACAAAAAATAAGTCCATAACAAGAAAGAATACCAAAACATAATATGATAATCAATCCCAAAATATAATATAATGGATCAGTTAGAAATCTTGTGATATGGTGTAAAGCCACTAACCCATTCCAATGCCAAGACCGACATTAATGTCTATCCGACCCATTCATACCCTCGAAGTACCATAAAGCCTCTATCCATAAGAGTAAATAAATTTGATTGGGACATGCCCCAACCATGGCCAAAACTAATATCCAAAATAATGTCAAAACATCTAACAATATCCATAACATAAAATGATGCCTTCCAAAAGGATGAAAGCTCACCACTTTAATCTAAATCATTTCCTTGAGTTAATCACTATGTTGGAGGAGTTGAATGGTCGATTCCTTCATAGCGTGGGTATACAGCCGCTAGTAGAGGGGTTAGTGAGTGACCGCTAGCATGAATTTCAGGATAAGGATGAAATAATGATAGTTACAAAACCAACTAAAACCATACATATTTCATAAATCCATCAGTAAATACGAGTCGGGAAAGGGGATTCGGGCTTAGCATATATTTAAAACCTTTACTTGGGGTTTGTAGCTTGGGCTTCTTAAACCAACAATGAGCTATATGGGTTCAGCTTCCCTTGTTGAAAGGGATACAGTCCATGTTGCCTCACAACTAGGGAAGTTTCTATGGGATGACTTGTACTTCCTAATAGTGTGACATCATGCACACGATCCATGAAGACTAATACTTATATCAGCAAATACGAGTTTCAAGTTTTAGTCCCCTCAAAATCGTAACTTTCCATGGCTTTGCTACACATCCCGCCATTAATGCCCAATTAAAACTAATTCAAAATAACCAACCCATGTATTTACCATTTTATTAAGCAAGGAAAATATTAGTGGTTTTGTCATACCACCCTTTACTAGCAAGTAATATTCATAGCCAAAACATTTAGGTTATGGGGACGTTCAAATGTCCTTCCATATATCATATTAAACCACTTGGGAGACTTCCATGTTCTCCACAAGCATAAAAATTTAGAATTTAACCTTTTCAAACTATCTAAACCATGAATGATTCCTTCACCAAGTTTAAAACATGCAATAGTTCCATTAAATGAAGTCAATCCAATAAACATATCTCTATAAGCATTTTATCAAACACATTGTGGACATAATAATACCAAAACCAATTCCAATGACCATTAAACAATTACCATATAATCAAATCATCCAATTCCACCATTAATGCATATAAAAACATAACTAAAACCTTAAGAAACCATAACTAAATATTTCATATCAAAACACCCAAATGATAATTGAAAACTTTAATTATGAAATAGAATAACAATGAAATCAATCATATAAAATATGCCTATAGTTGAAATTACAATGAAAAAAGAGAACCAGGCCTTATACCTAAAAATTTATGGAAAAAATTACCAAGACACGCCCCAAAGCAATCCTCAAGATGAAACCCTGGCCTTCTTGCCCCAAAATATCTAGAGAGAATTATAAAGTGTTTTAGAATAGTTTTCCAAGCGTTAATGAATAGAATAGTAGGGTAAATAACCTCCTAAGTGTATTAGAAGTTATGGTTCATAATTAGCATGAATCAGGAAATATATAAAATCCCCAACTTAAATCCTTTAAAAAAACCATCACATGGATACGGCTGACCCATACAAATCGTATCCTCCAAATATGATCGGTACCCACCATTTATATCCAATCCTCAACCCTTGGATCAATCACTATTCAATATATGACTTATCCAACTAAGTCCTAACTATAACATATGATTTGTATCCATAACCCGTATCCGTAATAGAATGAAATATCCAAAAGACAAACACTGCTTACCAGATGAGGCCCTAATACGACTCGTACCAAGCCCTACAACTTATACCCCTAAGTCATACCTATTCCAGTAACCAAAACCATCCAACAAACTAACACTAGTCAGTGTAAGAAAGGACCGCACTACTTATACCCTAATATATGGCTCATAGACATGAGTCGTATTGGGTTCAAAGGTTAAAACCTAGGATGTTTTAGTCTCCACCACTAGGAACATTTGACCCGGAATAATGGACAAGGCAAGGGTAACCACACACAAAGTCATTTGAATTATCAAACACCATTTTAATAAGGTTTGAAAACAAAGAGGCAAATATGTTAGTGTTTTCTTTAACAAACTTAGAAAATAAAGATATGTTGAAGAAATATGCCTTCCGCTTGAATACATGAAGCATAAAATAGATGTGGATACATGGAATTCATGTCCTCTTCTACTTCCCAAGTAGCTTCTTACACATTATGGTTCTGCCATAGAACCTTAACCGAAGCCACATTCTTGATCCATAACCGACAAACTTTCCTATCTAATATCTCAACCGAGACCTTTTCATAGGGTTGGAAATTTGAAATATCCAATCCTTCCCAAGGAACAATCAAAGAAGGAACACTAATGCACTTCCACAACATAGAAACAAAAAAGACTGGATGAACCAAGCTTAAGCTAGATGGACACTCCAACACATAAGTAATATTTCCTGCCTTCTGCAAAATCTCATAAGGACCAATATTTCGAGGACTGAGTTTCCCCTTTTATTCAAGCCACACCACTCCCTTCATGGGAGACACCTTGAGGAATACCCTCCAAGTTTCTGCACCTAACATCCCTATAGGACTTTTGGCAACTTTGGGTAGCTTTAATACTATCTCGAATCACCTTGACCTTCTTCATCTCTTGATAAACCAAATTTGAACAAAACATACCCGCCTCCTTAAGCTCAAACCAACTAAAAGAAAATCTATACCTCCTACCATATAATGCCTCGATGGAGCCATACCAATACACGAATGATAACTATTATAGTAATTAAACTCCACCAAAGGTAGATGCTCAACTCAATTACCACCATAGTCAATCACACAGGTTCAAAGCATATCCTCCGATGTCTTAATAGTTCTTTCCGCTTGCCCATCCGACTGTGGATCGAAAGCAGTAATTAGACTAGCCTTAGTCCCCAACCCTTTTTAGAAAGACCACTAAAAGTAAGATATAAACTGCGTAGCATGATCAGAAATAATAAAAATATGAACTCCATGTAGTTTCACAATATCCTTAAGATACATGTTCACATAATCCTCTATAGAAAAGGTAGTTTGCACTGGCAAGAAGTTAGCAGACTTAGTCATCCAATCCACGATGACCCAAATTGAATCATACTGATTTTGAGACCAAGAAAGACCAGTGATGAAGTACATATTAATCACTTCCCATGTCTATTCGGGCAAATCAATTTCTTAAGACAACCCTTCTGTACTCATGTGCTCAACATTAACCTGTTGACACACCATACACTTGGCCACAAAATCTACCAAATCTTTGTTTGTGCTATTCCACCAATAGATCTCCTTGAAACCATGATACATCTTAGTTGAGACGGGATAAATAACATAGCATAACTTATGTGCCCCAGCCAAAACTATTTTCCATAACCCATCGACATCACGAATAAACAACCTTTCTTGTTATAATAAAGTACCATCACTACTATATCAAACACCAATACCTTTTGCCCACCAGTGTCACCCTTGGTTTTCATCAAGATAGGATCCAATACTTACTTCTACTTAATCTCTGCTCTAAGAGATGATCGAAACTCCTCTTATACCATGACACACCATCCTTCGAGTCTAAGAGAAAACTTTAAGATTAGCCAAGTGGTGAATACCCTTTACTAATTCCCACTTTTCTTCCACTACAAGAGGAGGACATCCTATAGAAAACCTACTAAGAGCATCAATAACCACATTATCCTTACCTGGATGGTAGTGAAGACACAAATCATAATCCTTAAGAAGGTCATGTAAGACCCTATAAGAATCTTAAGCTTAATTCAATCCTTTAATCTGGTCAAAGGATCCCAGATTTAGAAAATTCTAGCTAAGTTTTCAGACTTAATTTATTTTAGCCTTTAAAAGTTTCTGATCTTAATTTGGGAGTTTAGATCATGTTTGGAGTCTCAAAATAGTGGACTAATGCAATCTTGGTGCATCGCATTGCCAATCACGTTGCTCAACATTTGTGCAGGCTACCAGAGTTAAAACTTCTGAGGCTCGATGCGATCATGGCACTACACGTCGAGTATCGTGTCATAGCCATCAATTCGCTGCCTAGCTTATAGCGTCGGTACCCAATTTTATTTATTAAATGATCACATCCTCAAAGGAAAAAGGGATAATTTCCCACTCTTATATAAACCCAATAACAATTGATTCAGCCATTTTTCACCCAATATATAGTGTTTTTATCAAGTTCCTCTCAATAACAAGTTAGGGTTTTTAATTGGGTATTCAAATTCAATACTCAAATTCAAGAATCTCTTCATCAATTTTCGTATAATCAAGAACTAAGGTATGAATAGTATTCATTCATGGATTCCTTTCATCCATGAAGCCTAAGAATTAAGTTTTTAAATCATGTATGGTGAATGTTTTGTTGTGGGCTGATTATGTTTAGGAGATTATGATTATATGATGCCCAAGTTAGAATCTTTATTGGTTTTTATGAAACTATGTTAGCGTGCAAGTTGAAAACTATGAACTTAGCTGGTCATGGTATGTTAATTAGATGATTATGCCTATTCCCTTAGTGATACATGTAAGGCATTGATAAAATGCCTAAGATAATAGAAATTATGCATTTTAGCTTAATTGTGACCCAAATGACAAATACATATTTTACCCTTATGTTCAAAGGGCTCCCATGCTATTTATGTGTATAGTAGAAGTTTGTTGGAATGCTCATGATGTTAGAGTTTGAAATTATGACATAATTATATGCATTTGTATCCATGTAGAACATTATGATA
>JAPEIP010000009.1:106421845-106455406 GCA_026120095.1 Capsicum chinense
CATTAATGCATATAAAAACATAACTAAAACCTTAAGAAACCATAACTAAATATTTCATATCAAAACACCCAAATGATAATTGAAAACTTTAATTATGAAATAGAATAACAATGAAATCAATCATATAAAATATGCCTATAGTTGAAATTACAATGAAAAAAGAGAACCAGGCCTTATACCTAAAAATTTATGGAAAAAATTACCAAGACACGCCCCAAAGCAATCCTCAAGATGAAACCCTGGCCTTCTTGCCCCAAAATATCTAGAGAGAATTATAAAGTGTTTTAGAATAGTTTTCCAAGCGTTAATGAATAGAATAGTAGGGTAAATAACCTCCTAAGTGTATTAGAAGTTATGGTTCATAATTAGCATGAATCAGGAAATATATAAAATCCCCAACTTAAATCCTTTAAAAAAACCATCACATGGATACGGCTGACCCATACAAATCGTATCCTCCAAATATGATCGGTACCCACCATTTATATCCAATCCTCAACCCTTGGATCAATCACTATTCAATATATGACTTATCCAACTAAGTCCTAACTATAACATATGATTTGTATCCATAACCCGTATCCGTAATAGAATGAAATATCCAAAAGACAAACACTGCTTACCAGATGAGGCCCTAATACGACTCGTACCAAGCCCTACAACTTATACCCCTAAGTCATACCTATTCCAGTAACCAAAACCATCCAACAAACTAACACTAGTCAGTGTAAGAAAGGACCGCACTACTTATACCCTAATATATGGCTCATAGACATGAGTCGTATTGGGTTCAAAGGTTAAAACCTAGGATGTTTTAGTCTCCACCACTAGGAACATTTGACCCGGAATAATGGACAAGGCAAGGGTAACCACACACAAAGTCATTTGAATTATCAAACACCATTTTAATAAGGTTTGAAAACAAAGAGGCAAATATGTTAGTGTTTTCTTTAACAAACTTAGAAAATAAAGATATGTTGAAGAAATATGCCTTCCGCTTGAATACATGAAGCATAAAATAGATGTGGATACATGGAATTCATGTCCTCTTCTACTTCCCAAGTAGCTTCTTACACATTATGGTTCTGCCATAGAACCTTAACCGAAGCCACATTCTTGATCCATAACCGACAAACTTTCCTATCTAATATCTCAACCGAGACCTTTTCATAGGGTTGGAAATTTGAAATATCCAATCCTTCCCAAGGAACAATCAAAGAAGGAACACTAATGCACTTCCACAACATAGAAACAAAAAAGACTGGATGAACCAAGCTTAAGCTAGATGGACACTCCAACACATAAGTAATATTTCCTGCCTTCTGCAAAATCTCATAAGGACCAATATTTCGAGGACTGAGTTTCCCCTTTTATTCAAGCCACACCACTCCCTTCATGGGAGACACCTTGAGGAATACCCTCCAAGTTTCTGCACCTAACATCCCTATAGGACTTTTGGCAACTTTGGGTAGCTTTAATACTATCTCGAATCACCTTGACCTTCTTCATCTCTTGATAAACCAAATTTGAACAAAACATACCCGCCTCCTTAAGCTCAAACCAACTAAAAGAAAATCTATACCTCCTACCATATAATGCCTCGATGGAGCCATACCAATACACGAATGATAACTATTATAGTAATTAAACTCCACCAAAGGTAGATGCTCAACTCAATTACCACCATAGTCAATCACACAGGTTCAAAGCATATCCTCCGATGTCTTAATAGTTCTTTCCGCTTGCCCATCCGACTGTGGATCGAAAGCAGTAATTAGACTAGCCTTAGTCCCCAACCCTTTTTAGAAAGACCACTAAAAGTAAGATATAAACTGCGTAGCATGATCAGAAATAATAAAAATATGAACTCCATGTAGTTTCACAATATCCTTAAGATACATGTTCACATAATCCTCTATAGAAAAGGTAGTTTGCACTGGCAAGAAGTTAGCAGACTTAGTCATCCAATCCACGATGACCCAAATTGAATCATACTGATTTTGAGACCAAGAAAGACCAGTGATGAAGTACATATTAATCACTTCCCATGTCTATTCGGGCAAATCAATTTCTTAAGACAACCCTTCTGTACTCATGTGCTCAACATTAACCTGTTGACACACCATACACTTGGCCACAAAATCTACCAAATCTTTGTTTGTGCTATTCCACCAATAGATCTCCTTGAAACCATGATACATCTTAGTTGAGACGGGATAAATAACATAGCATAACTTATGTGCCCCAGCCAAAACTATTTTCCATAACCCATCGACATCACGAATAAACAACCTTTCTTGTTATAATAAAGTACCATCACTACTATATCAAACACCAATACCTTTTGCCCACCAGTGTCACCCTTGGTTTTCATCAAGATAGGATCCAATACTTACTTCTACTTAATCTCTGCTCTAAGAGATGATCGAAACTCCTCTTATACCATGACACACCATCCTTCGAGTCTAAGAGAAAACTTTAAGATTAGCCAAGTGGTGAATACCCTTTACTAATTCCCACTTTTCTTCCACTACAAGAGGAGGACATCCTATAGAAAACCTACTAAGAGCATCAATAACCACATTATCCTTACCTGGATGGTAGTGAAGACACAAATCATAATCCTTAAGAAGGTCATGTAAGACCCTATAAGAATCTTAAGCTTAATTCAATCCTTTAATCTGGTCAAAGGATCCCAGATTTAGAAAATTCTAGCTAAGTTTTCAGACTTAATTTATTTTAGCCTTTAAAAGTTTCTGATCTTAATTTGGGAGTTTAGATCATGTTTGGAGTCTCAAAATAGTGGACTAATGCAATCTTGGTGCATCGCATTGCCAATCACGTTGCTCAACATTTGTGCAGGCTACCAGAGTTAAAACTTCTGAGGCTCGATGCGATCATGGCACTACACGTCGAGTATCGTGTCATAGCCATCAATTCGCTGCCTAGCTTATAGCGTCGGTACCCAATTTTATTTATTAAATGATCACATCCTCAAAGGAAAAAGGGATAATTTCCCACTCTTATATAAACCCAATAACAATTGATTCAGCCATTTTTCACCCAATATATAGTGTTTTTATCAAGTTCCTCTCAATAACAAGTTAGGGTTTTTAATTGGGTATTCAAATTCAATACTCAAATTCAAGAATCTCTTCATCAATTTTCGTATAATCAAGAACTAAGGTATGAATAGTATTCATTCATGGATTCCTTTCATCCATGAAGCCTAAGAATTAAGTTTTTAAATCATGTATGGTGAATGTTTTGTTGTGGGCTGATTATGTTTAGGAGATTATGATTATATGATGCCCAAGTTAGAATCTTTATTGGTTTTTATGAAACTATGTTAGCGTGCAAGTTGAAAACTATGAACTTAGCTGGTCATGGTATGTTAATTAGATGATTATGCCTATTCCCTTAGTGATACATGTAAGGCATTGATAAAATGCCTAAGATAATAGAAATTATGCATTTTAGCTTAATTGTGACCCAAATGACAAATACATATTTTACCCTTATGTTCAAAGGGCTCCCATGCTATTTATGTGTATAGTAGAAGTTTGTTGGAATGCTCATGATGTTAGAGTTTGAAATTATGACATAATTATATGCATTTGTATCCATGTAGAACATTATGATAACTAAGTGCTTCATGAAATCCTAAAATTATTATATGATGAATTGTTGATATTGGTCATGCAATCAAGAAGTGTCAAGTCTTGTTAGTTCGATGCTATCGAGTCCTGGGGGTGCTTGTACCAGACAATTTAGTTGTTGCCTAGACCTAGTGTTAGTTTTCATGATACTATCAGTCAAGCCATGATCATTCGATTTTAGTCAGTCTCATGACTCAGGAAAATTTAACGTATTCAGTACTAGTCTAGTCCTACTCAGTACTCTTAAGAGTCTCAGTAATATCAGTAATCTTTATAATCTTCATAATCTAAGCAATCCCAATCACTGATCAGATCTCAATAGTATTCCATCAGTCAATGGAATTTTCCGAACCCTGTTCAAATTAGTTATACAATAGGATCAGTAATAGTTTAGTTTAGTGTCTTGTCAGTTGGAAGTAGGATTTAACACTGAGTGAACCTAAGGATAGGTCCTCACCTATCAGTCAGTAGAGGGTGTGATCCTTAGAAGCAAACCTTGCATTCCATAACTACGTAGCGAGCATTGGTTGAGATATACCCTATGAGTTTAGGGATAACACACCTCATCTGAGTTTTCCTACTAAAAGGGGTAGACGAAAGAGCTCCCTGTCAAAAAGGGTTTACTCACAGCTTGTCTTTACCCATGGCATGATACTTACACCCTTCCAGTTGGGGTTACAGGTTGGACCCCACCAGTTTAGTTTTGGGGAAAGTCAGTAAGATGATTACCTACCACAGTCTCAGTTTCAGATCTAGTCTCAATAATAAAACTCAGTTCAGTTCTACAGATTTTAGGACTGTCAGATATATTCGCTCAGTTCAGTATACAAATCAGCTACTTCTATCAAAATTAGGACTATCAAACACAGTCACTTAGATAATAGTATATTAATTATATAAAACTCATTTTATCAGTATTCAGTTTCATGAATATTAGATACAATCAATCAGACTAGTTCTTCATAATTAGAACTATCAAAAACAATCATTCTTTTAGCAATAATATGATATCAATTTATCAGTACTCAATAAACTCAGTCACTCAATATCCCAGTATTGGTACTCAGATATTAGTAAATCCACGTTATAAGAATTCATGAGTCAGTGTTATCACGATCTCAGTTATAGTTACCTATTTATGCATGTATTCTCACATTTAGATTATTCAGTCAGTTAATATTGTTCATGCATATGAACCATTTCATTTGGCCTACCTCACTTGCATAATAGTACATTTAATCGTACTGATGCATTTGTGTTGTGGTATTTTATACCATAGGTTTAGAAGCACGAGCTCCAAAGCATCAGTTATGTTCCAGTTCTACCAATCAGAGTTAGCAGTGAGTCCTCATCCTTTGAGGACATGATCATGACATTATTATTTCATTACTTAGTTTATTTCAGTAGTTGGAGTTAGTTGGGGACATATCCCATCAACTCATTATTTAGATTGTTTAGAGGCTTTCAAACTACAGTATGTTCAGATAGTTGTTTCAATTTCTTCGGTATTGTTTTACCATATTTTTAGTTATGTAATATTATTGAACCTTATGGCCTTTTAGTTCATGTTTTGGTATTTACGATATTACCATCATTATTCAGTCCTCAGTAATTGGTTAGTTTGTGGTCCTTTGGTATTATGAGCACCGTGTAGCATTCTGAGTTCCAAATTTGGGGTATTTCAAACTTGGTATCAGAGCCTAAGGTTCAAGATTATCCTAGGAATTCTGAAAAGCCACATCTATTAGAGTCTAGTACATGGGTGTGTTGTGCACCATACTTATGTGCTGGAGGCTATGAGATATTTTAAGAATAGTTTCCCTTCTTTCAGTATTTATGTCATGCTAGTGAGCATAAGCTCAAATTTAACTCTCAGTCTAAACCCTTCTTCACTTTTGTTTATAGAACAAGCCTTCCAAAAGGGCTAACGAAAGAGGATCAGTGAATCAGTTAGTACCTCAGCCTATCCAGGAAGATCCTCTAGATGAGCATGTCTGTCATGCAGAATTAATAACTATATTCACTACTCTTTCTAATTTAGCCACAGCTAAGGATGAATGGCCATCTACTGTTCTGACCAGCCTAGTGGCCAATTCTACTATAGCCAGTACTCGGAAGTTCACCCAAATGAATCCTCCTCTATTCTCAGATTCTAAGTCCAAAGAGGATCCACCAGGGTTCTTCTATAAGTGTTTAGAAAGTCATAGATATCATGGGAGTGACCTCTATTAAGAGTACAAATTTATCCACCTATCAGCTATAAGATATAGCCCATACGTGGCTTATGAAATAAAAGGTAGACAGGGGTATAGATGCATAACCCATAGAATGGGAAAAGCTTGCTACGGACTTCTTAGGCAGATTCTTTCCCTAGAGCAGAAAGAAGCCAAAGTATTAGAGTTTATCAACCTCAGAGAAGGTATCATGAGCATAAAGGAATACTCTCTCAAGTTCACTCAGTTAGCCAGGTATGCTCCCCGTGTAGTAGCAGATAATAGATCTAGAATGAATAAGTTTGTTTCTGGGATAACAGGTAGATTGGTTAAGGAGTGCAAGACTATGATGTTGATTAAGGAGATAGACATATCTAGACTTATGGTCCATGATTAACAGATTGAAGAGCAGAAACTTAAGAAAAAAGGGAGGGAAAATAAGAGAGCCAAAACTAGTAGTTATAGTTTTTTCCAGCCAGGGTCACAGGGTGGTAATAATTCTCAGTATAGACAGAATTTTTCATCCACAGTTCCATCCTCAGCTAGTGTACCAGTACCAAAATTCAAAAATGACCATAGGGATGGGGCACCGGGCTCTAAGGCCCAGGGTAGTGAGAGCAGAGTTTTTACTCATCCTCTTTGGGAAGAGTATGGTAAGCTTCGTAACGGTATGTGTAGAGCCAGCAGTGATGTGTGTTTTGAATGTGGAGAGACCAGTCACAAGGTCTGAGATTGTCCGAGGCGTGGCCCTAGAAGTAAGCACGGTCATACTTCAGCTTAGTTCGGTATCCTGAATCAGTAGGGCGCTAATTCCAGCACTATCAGTGGGTAATGCCCAGATAGACTCTTTGCACTTTAGTCCCTACAGGATCAGGAAAGTCCTCTTAATGCAGCCACTGGTATGTTGTAGATCTCTTATTTACATAGTCATATTTCTTCAAATTTAGGAGTTTCTTTTCGTTGTAACTCTTTGCATAGCAGTCAATTTTAAGGTCAGACAAAATACTAACAGGACCTTTCCCAGTCTCCACCCATTGGGTTAGCCTATTATAGTCTAACAGGTAACAGGGACTGTCCAATTATGGTATCTCAGAAAGTCAGGCCTTCAGGTTCCAGTAGTAATATCAGTATGCGTAGGAAATCTATAAGGGAAGACGATTCCCGACCAATTCTTATCTTAGTGCAAAATTTTGTACTCTAGTCATCATGATATATATGTATACTTTTCATTTCAGTCCTATGAATATAACTTATATCCATGTGCGTTTTATAAAATATTGTATGTTTTAAGTTCCTCGTATGGGGAGTCAAAATTCATCCATGTTGCGAATCATGTTCCTCAAATTAAAAAATTTCAAACCCAGTTCCTGCAACTCATGACTCATTTACTCATTTCATACTTTAAAGTATGCTCAACCAACACGATTCATGACTTCACTCCTAGCGATCAGCCAAACTCAGATTATGTCATGTATACTCTCAGCTTAGGTCCCTCAGTGAATCCATGGTGTTGATGCTCTGTACCTCAGGCCTTAGTTACAACATCAATTTAGTAATCAATATTAAATAAAGGACTCAGATAGTCCTAAAGTACCACGGCTTTCAGTTGTCAATTACTTACACATCATAATTCAGTACTCCCGTACCAGTCTAAACATCAGTTATAGAAAAACCAGCACTTAGTCTTAGTTACAGTCTTAGTTATGGTTACAATCTCAATTACCATCTTAGCTTTAATCTTAGTCCCATTACTAGCCCAATAATCAGTTTAGTAACTCAGTTTAGTTTTAGGATTTTGTGACCATAGCATGTGGCCATCAGTTTCTCTGTTATTAGTATTTTTATACCCCAGTTTAAAGAACTTTCTGAAATATGTTAGACGCTTGGTCTTTTGTTCGTAAGGTAATACAATTTTCCCTCACTCATGCTCAAGTTACCTCATATTACCCAGTCAGTCATTTCATTACCTTAGTATATTTATGCATTCGTGCTGAGCACTGACGTAAATCCTTTCAGTAATCTCAATTACAGTTCATAAGGTCTAGTCACTTTATCTTAGATGACATTTCATATGCCTTGCCTCCTAACACAAAAAATCCCAGCCATATGGCAATCTCCTATTCAAATGTCCTACTCAGGCTAGACCAAGATTTGTTTCTCCTTTCAGTCACGATTCAATCCTTAGGTGCCTAGTGCATCGCCTCAGTTTTCGTTAATATCTCAACAAAGTCAGTTTAGCATTCTTCAAGAGACATATCATCCCAAAGGAGAGATGCACGATAATTACCCCAAACATTAGTAACTTAAACATGCCACTCTCTCTTCTCTTGATAAGCTAATTGGAGGAAGGGATACTCATAAGTTGACCCTCAAAATCCGACCTCATCCGCAATCCATGTATTTAAGGTGCCCTATTTAGATCACAATATCCAGATCATGTATCATATTTCCAACTCAGTTATATTCTAATGTTTCTGCAGATGCATAATTAGTGATTAATCTTAGGCTCACTAGTATTTTCAGTTTAAGGGACAGTCTTCCTATAATTCATTCAGTCTCACGTTCAAATTTTAGTAACAAACTTAGTATTCAGTTCCATGTTTAGATTTCCATTATAAAATTATTAACAAACACCATTGCATATTCGGTTATGCATTCATTGAGTTAGCTATTCATGCATCAGATATGTATGTTTAGTATAATACATTTAGCTTATTAGTCATGTCAGTCATGTACTCATCTTTCATTTGTTCATGTCAGCATATACTTCAGCTTATCATTTCCCCAATTTCAGTCAGTCTCATTCGAGGATGAATGTTCTTAAGGGGGAGATATTGTAAGACCCCATAAAATTCTTAAGCTTAATTCAGTCCTTTAATCTTTTCAAGGGGCAGACTCTGTTTATTTTAGCCATCAAAAGTTGACAATCTTAATTCGCAACCTCAATCGCATTATGATTTTGTTCAGAGTCTCAAAATAGTGGACAAACGTGATCTTGGTGCGCCGCATCATCAATTGCATTGATCAACATTTGTGCAGGCTAGCAAAGCCAAAACTTCTAAGGCTCGACTCGTTCATGGTGCGACGCGCCGAGTATTACGTTGTAGCCATCAATGCGCTGCATCGCTTATAGTGTCGAAACCCAGTTTTATTCATTAAATGACAGCGTCCTCAAAGGAAAAAGGGTCCTTTCCCATTCCTATATAAACCCAATAACATGTGATTCAGACATTTTTCACCCAAAATATAGTGTTTATCTAAAGTTCCTCTCAAGAAAAAGTTAGGGTTTTTAATTGGATATTAAATTTCATTACTCAAATTTAAGAATATCTTCATCAATTTTTGTATAATCAAGAACTAAGGTATGCATAGAGTTCATTCATGAATTATTTTCATCCGTGAAGCCTAAGAATCCAGTTTTTAAATCATGTATGCTGAATGTTTTGTTATGGGTTGATTATGTTCATGAGATCATGATTATATAATTCCCAAGTTAGAATCTTTATTGGTTTTTATGAAACTGCGTTAGCATGCGAGTTGAAAACTAAGAACTTAGTTGGTCATGGTGTGTTAATTTGATGATTATGCCTATTCCCTAAGTGGTGCATGTAAGGTGTTTGATAAAGTACCTAAGATAATAGAAATTATGTATTATAGCTTAATTGTGACCCTAATGATAAATACATGTTTTACCCTCATGTTCAAATGACTCTCATTCTATTGATGTGTATTGAAAATGAATGTTGGAATGCTCATGATGTTGGAGTATAAAATTATGACATGATTATATGCATTCCTATCCATGTACAACATTATGATAACTACGTGCTTCATGAAATCCCCAACTTATTATAGGATGAATTATTGTTATTGGTCATGTGTTCAAGAAGTGTCAAGTCTTATCAGTTTCATGCTATCGAGCCCTAGGGTACATGTACCCAACAATTTGGCTGTGTGCCTTAAGCCAGTGTCAGTTTTCACGACATTCTCAGTCAAACCATGATCATTGGAATTCAGTCAATCTCGTGACTCAGAAAATTCAGTTAATTCAGTATCAGTCTAGTACTACTCATCGACCTCAGTGGTCTCAGTAATATCAACAATCTCTATAATCATCATAATGTCAGCAATCACAGTCAGTGATCAGATCTCAGTAGTATTCTGTCAGTCAATGGAATTTAGTGAACCCAGTTCAAATTAGTTATCCAATACTATCAGTAATAGTTCAGTTCAGTTAAATCAGTTTAACATCTTTTCAGTTGGGAGTAGGATTCACCATCGAGTGAAACTAAGGATGAGATCTCACCTATCATTCAGTAGTGGGTGTGATCCTTAGAAACAATCATTGCATTCTAAAATTATGTAGCTAGCGTAGGTTGAGATCTACCCTACTAGTTTAGGGATTATACACCTAATTTGAGTTTTCCTACTCGAAGGACTCCTTGTTAGAAAGGGTTTACTCATAGCTTTTCTTTACTTATGGTATGGTACTGACACTTTTCCAGCTAGTGTTACAAGTTGAACCCCACTAATTCAATTTCAGGGCATGTCGGTTAGATAATTACCTCCTACAGTCACAGTTTTAGATCCAGTCTCAATAATAGAACTTCGTTCAGTTCTACAGATTTCTGGACTGTCAGATACAGTCGCTCAGCTCAGTATGGAACTCAGCTAGTTCGATTAGAATCAAGACTGTCAAACACAGTCACTCAGTTAATAGTATATTAACTATACAAAACTCATATTATTAGTATTCAGTTTCTGGACTCTCAGATATAGTCAATCAGACTAGTTCTTCATAATCAAAACTATCAGAAATAGTCGTTCCCTTATCAGAAATATGACATCAGTTTCTTAGTACTTAATAGACTTAGTCACTCAGTATCCCTGTGTTAGTACTCAGATATTAGTAAATCCACATTACCAAAATTCATGAGTCAGTGTTATGACGATCTAAGTTACAGTTATGTATTCATGCATATATTCTCACATTCATGTTATTCAGTCTGTTAGTATTGTTCACTCATATGAACTATTACATTCAGCCTACCTCACTTACATACCAGTACATTTAATCATAGTAACGCATTTGTGCTATGGTGTTGTATGCCATAGGTTTTGAAGCACGAGCTCCAAAGTATTAGTATCATTCCAGTTCCAACAGTCGGAGTCACCAGTGAGTCCTCATCCTTCGAGGACATGATCATTACTTTTTTATTTCATTACTTAGTTTATTTCAGTAGTTGGAGTTAGTTTGGGACATTTCCCATCAACTCCTTATTCAAACACTTTAGATGCTTTCAGACTATAGTATGTTCAGACAGTTATTTCAGTTGCTTTGGTATTGTTATACCATATTTTTAGTTATGTAACAGTATTAAAACTTATGGAATTTAGGTCATGTTTCTGTATTTATGATATTACCATTATTATTCAGTGCTTAGTTACAGATATCAGTCATGGGTTAGCTTGTGGTCCTTCAGAATTATAAGCACCGTGTAACATTCCGTCTACCAGATTTGGGGTGTTACAACTCAATCCATCTCCTCTTTATTAGATAAAGCTATTTATGAGTGAACACATACTGAGGACTCTTATAATCAGAAAAGATATCTATATGAACACCATACAAATAATGCCGCCATATTTTCAAAGAAAACACAACCGCCAAAAACTACAAATCATGAGTAGGATAATTACTCTCATGTACCTTCAACTACCTGGAAGCATTGGCAATCTCCTTTCAATTCTATATCAACACACAACCAAGACCTACTCGAGATGCATCACAATAAACCATGAACCCATCATTTCCCTCCAGCAAAGTCAGAATTGGATCCAAAGTCAACTTATCCTTCAACTTCTCAAAACTCCTATCACAGGCATCCAACCAAGAAAACATAACCTTCTTTTGAGTCAACTTAGTCAAAGGAGCAGCTATCAAAGAAAACCTTTCCACAAACTTCCTGTAATACTTGGCTAAATCAAAGAAGCATCGAATATCGAATGGCATCATTGGACTAGGCCACCTCTTTACCACAATAATCTTTTGCAGATCTACCATGAACTCTTCACTAGAAAAAATATGACCCAAGAAGGTCACAATGTTCAACCAAAACACATAGAAAACTTAGCATACAACCGTTGTTTCCTTTAAGGTCTACAACACTAAACAGATGGGATTAGCATAATCCTCCTTGCTCTTCGAGTAAACCTGAATGTCATCAATAAAAATAATGATGAAAAGATCTAAGTATTTCCTAAACATCTTCTTCATCAAGTCCATAAATGCTGATGGGGCATTGGTCAACCCAAATGACATAACCAAGAACTCAAAATACCCATACCGAGTACGAAAAGCCATCTTAGGGATATCTACCTCCCTAATCTTCAAATGATAGTACCTACACCAAAGATCTATCTTAGAGAATAAATTGGAACCTTGTAACTAGTCGAACGAGTCATCTATCTGAGTAAGAGGATACTTGTTCTTGATCATTACCTTATTCAAATACTTGTAGTTAATGCTCATCCGAAGGGAACCATCCTTCTTGCACACAAACAACACCAGTGCACCCCAAGTAGATAACTAGCATTAATAAAACCCTTATCTGGAAGATCCTTAAGTTGCCCCTCAAGTTCCCTCAGCTCAGCTAGAGCTATTCTATACGGAAGAATAAAAATTAGATAAGTATCCAGAAACAAATAAATACCAAACTCTATTTCTCTATCCGAAGGAACACCAAGAATATCATCCAAAAAGACCTCTAGAAACTCATTAACCACAGGGACAGAAGACAAAGAAAGGCCTTCTGAACTATAATCTTTAACCCAGACCAAGTGATAAAGAAAACCATTTATAGATTAACCTCTGATCTCTAACATAAGAAATAAACCTCCCCCTAGGAGCTAAGGAAATGCCCTCCCATTCTATAAATAGTTCACCAGAGAACTTAAAGATAACCCTGCAGGTCCGACAATCGAAGGACACATAATAAGAGTGTAACCAGTCCATACCAAGGATGATATCAAAATCTTATATCCAACACAAATAGATCCACTAAGTTCTACTTACCACCAACAGATACTACACACACCCTATAGACTCTCTTAACAATAATTGAGTCACCTGTATAGGTAGAAAACAAAGGATTCGGACTAACTTCTACATAAAAACCAAAAGATATAGCCACATAAGGAGTCACATAGAAGAGATTAGACCTCGAATTAAGAAAATAATATACGTCATGAGAGAAAAGCTATAACGTACTACTAATGACATTTGGAGATACCTCAGACTCATGTCTGGATACCAAAGCATGCAACTTATTCTAACCAATACTAGAATAAGAAGCAGTAACAGAAGTAGATGCTACACCACCAGGTGTAAAAGCAGAAGATGTTGCTACATGAATATTATTTGCCCCTGTATCAACCTTATTAACTGGAAAATCCCTAATTTGATGGCCTATCTATCCATACTTGAAGCATTTATCCCTTTTTTCTTTATAACAACCCTAATGGGGATAATTATAAAATCGACAAGTAGAACACAAAGAAACTGACTAACCTCCACTCGCCTGAGATTGGGAAAACTATACCCGAGAATTATCACCACCTTGATGATGCATGTCTCCCTACTTGTAAGGAACACTAGCAGAAAATAAGACTGAACTCCCCTACTTCTTTTTCTGCCACTTGCCACCATCTCTACCACCGTGGGACTGAGGACCTCCCTGATCAGAAAACTTATTTCTCTTTCTCTACCTATCCCCAAGCTTTGTATGCCTTCTCTTCTTATTCTCAACCTAATGCATATGAACAATCAACCTTGAGATATCCATATATTTAATTAACAAGATAGTCTTTCTCTGTACAATCAAATCTTTATTTAATCTAGAAGCAAACTTCCTCATTGTCGACCTCATATTAGCCACCAAGTCAGGAGCATACCTTGATAGCTGATGGAACTTTAAAGCATATGCCTTTACTAACATACTTCCCCATCTCAGGTTCACAAACTCCTCTATCTTATATTTCCTCTAATCTTGAGGAAAGGACCAATCTAAGAAAGCATTAGAAAAATTCTCCTAGAACCCTTATTCTTCCATATCACCTCTATCTTTATCCCACTCCTAATACTACTGATAAGCAATATCCTTGAGATAATAATCTTCAAAATTAACTCCCTCTATATTAGTAGCCTACATCCCCTAAAAGATCTTTTTCATCTCATTCAAGAAGCCATTTGGATCCTCTTCTACCTTCATTCTAGTAAAATTAGGAGGACCCATCTTTATAAATTGACCAACACTTTTGTCCTTAATAGAAAACGCATCATCCGCACCCTTTTGATCCTGATCAGCAACCAGTTGGGCAATAACATGAATAGACTAATAAAATTTTGTGTTTGTTATATTGCCCTAAGGGACCTAAAGAGAACTAACCAAAATAGAAGGAATATTAGAATCATCAGGAATAGGACCATAAGATCAAAGATGTACTCCATACGTATGATGTACCTCTTCAGAATTATCCCCAAATTAGATAAAAGAATTTCCTTATGTTCCAGATCTAGAAGGCATGATCTAAAAGACGAGCAAACAAGGATTAGAGAATAATTTTGGATTAAAAACTTCAGCTTAAATATAAAGTACCAATAAATTTAAGCATTTCTATATGTCTTGCAGCCTCTCTCTTATGAGTGTGACATGATTCACACCACTAAAAGAAACTCTACTCAACTCAGCTTTGTGGAATTCCCAATCGACCTTAAACCTAAGTTTTGATACCAACTTGACATGAATCACCATGGCTCCTTGTATTAATAGGAATCCCAAGTTCGCCCATGAATGGAGACAACCCCCGTTACCCAACCTAACCTTCAGTTGCCTGCCCTGAGTTTGTTGAATTCCGAGCATAAAACATACTAGTGTAACTATTATAACACTTTTGGTCATTATTTGTATTCTTGTCTAGTTCCTCCGATAGAGCTTTTTCATACCCTTCCTAATTCATTAATTACTTACAAGGACTGATAATTTTGTTAAGTGACAGTTTGTTTGTGATTTACAACCCCTTTTCTCAATTTAAAGTCTTTGTTGGTCCTAATTGACCATGAAGGAAAACCTTTAGTAAAATAGATTCATTTGTGAAATCTAACTTCACCAACGCCTCTAAAACATAAAAAACTATGGGGTTTCATATCCTATTTATTTGAAATAGACCCTGGATGTATCCCTAGGCATTAGCCAAAGCGTGGAACCAAGTTCTGAGCTTTAGCCATGCATAGCATACATCGATGTGCCGCGACAATAGCGAAAGAGGTACGACTATAAGGTCACGGCTATGGTGACGCAAGGAACATAACCGCGCTATCAGAGATCCTATTGGTCTATATTTAAGTGTTTTATTACATGATTTTAACCATTTTGTGCCTCCCTAAAAACCTATAATCCCTAATGGAGTTGAAAACCTTCTAAGTGTGTCTTATGGGTTGAATTAGAGCTTAAACAACTTGTGTGATTGATTCTTTCTACAATTGAAGGTAAGAATTCCTTTAATTTTGTATTGATTTCATGGTTTCTTGAATGTCTTATGAGTGTACTCTCAGTGGTATGGGACGCTGTGATAAGTTCTTTGTTGTGCTCTCTTTCATGTGCTTTTCGGAGGTATGGAACACTGTGGTATGTTCTTGTACTTTATGTTCTAAAGATGGTTGATAATGATTATAGTAAGTACATGCCTTGCTATTGTGTATATTAGTTTAAGCTTTCAAAATAATACTCAGTTGTTATGGTGATTATGGAGTATATTGAGATAGTATGTCATGTTATTGCTTTAGTAGTATAGATTTTATTATAGTGGTATCAAAACGGATTCAGGTTCAATCCAATCTCTTGACTTTAAGGTTATTGTCATACTTTATATTATCTTTACATTATATCTAAGCTCAGTCAGCTGATTATGCCTACTGAGTCCCTGTTATTTGTAGTCATACTACACTTTGTACCTTTTTAGTGTAGACCCAGATTTTATTTGCCATTATTGTACTAGCTCATGCAAGTTGACTATTTGGAAACAAGGTAAGCTCATGGTAATAAATTTTCCCTTTTCCCCCTCTATCTTTATTTTTCTTTTCTTTTCAAGACAAATGTATGAGATTATCTAAGACATTTTAGACTTTGAAATTATAAAATTCTTAGGTCAAGATTAGAAGCTCTTGTATTGATACCATCAGGTCGTCGGATTGGTATTTGAATATCGGTTGTCTAAGTTATGAAATATTATTGCTATATTATTTTCACGTATAGGGTCCATGTTGGACGTTCTTATGGTATCGTCTTACCTACTGGTGGGTTAATGCAGGTTCCATCATGACTTGAAGTCGCATTATGACAAATCGATATTAGAGACTAGGTTTTACTAATATTATTGGTACAAGAGCGAGTGTATAATAGAGTCCTGTGGATCAGAATATTGACATCCATTTCATATCTTTGAGAGGCTATAGGATATACTTAAGAGTCCTTCACTTATTTTATTCTCATCGTGCTAAGAGTCTGAGTTGGTTTGTAGGATATTCTATTGACTGCACTCTTTTACAGATGCCTAGAACACGTGTTTTAGTGATATGTGAGGAAGGTCCTGAGATCCAGACTCGTGATTTGTCCCCAGTTAGGAACCAAGGTTACGTCCCCTATACCCTATTCCTACACTCAAGCCAGAGACTCCTTCAACTCAGCCAGCGATGGGTTGAGGACCATCCCAGGATCCATAAGGATTTATCGCCTTTTCTTTACTTAGAGATGTTTTGGTTTAGTTGTTGCGTTTTATTTATGCTTCACACACTACTGGAGCAAGAGTGCAGTTTGTAGCTGGAACTCCTGGAGTTGAAGTTCCTCCTAGTCTGACAATTGTACAGCCAATAAATGTTTAGCCAGTTGGGACCTAACCTGTTATGTTTGCCAGGAGCATAAGAAGTTGGTAGGTTCTTGAGGTTGGCTCTGCCTATATTTGCTGGTGCTCCTGGAGAAGACGCATTTTATTTTTTGACTAATTGTAAGGATAGGCTTTATGGATTAGGCCTTCTGGAGACTCGTGGAGTAGATTACACCAATTTTTCGTTGGACTTGTCTGCTTGACACTATTGGAAGGGTTTTTGAGTTCTAGACCAGTTAGATCCTCCCCTCTTTCATGGGCTTAATTTTTTGAGATGTTTTAGAGCAAAGTTCTCAAGACTAAGACTTCGAATATTGTAGTTACAGGTGGAATTTTGATATGCTGCAAGTCGGCTCTCAATTTCTTTGTTCCTGGATGCACTTATTCTTATATATCTACTTATTATGCACCATGGTTGGAGTTTACTAGTGATTTATTATCTATGCCATTGTGTGTATCTACTCCCGTGGGTGATTCTTTAGTAGTGGATCAAATATTCAGATCATATGTTATGATAGTTATAATGTTGATACTTATGTTTATCTTATTATTCTGGACATGCTATACTTTGCTGTGATTCTAGACATTGAATGGTTATCCTAATATCATGCGGTCATGGATTGTTTTTTCAAGACCTTTACCTTAGCCATGCCCGGAATACACCCAGTCATATGGTAGAGAGCGATTAGTCACAAGCTGATGGGGATTATTTCTTAAGTTTGTGTGAGACGACTTATGTCGAGAGGCTGCGAGTTTTATCTTGCTTATTTATGTGATACTTGTGCAAAAAGTCTGACACTTGATTTTGTTCCTATTGAGTGTGAGTTTCCTGATGATCTGCCTTGTATTCCCCCTGACCATGAGATTGAGTTTGCTATTGACATTGAGCCTGGTACCCGACCTATTTATATGTCACCCTTTGGTATGGATCCTACAAAGCTTAAGGATATGAACTCTCAGCTTTAGGATCATCTTGTCAAGGGGCTTATTAGACCGAGTGTGTCCTTATTAGGAGCCCTTATTTTGTTTGTAAACAAGAAAGATGGGTCGATGCAAATGTGTATTGATTATAGGTATCTAAATAAGTTGATGATGAAGAGTAATTATCCTACGCCTTGCATTGCCGATTTGTTTGACCATCTTCAGGGGACAGGGGAAATTTCTAAGATAGATTTGAGGTCCAGTTATCATCAGTTGAGAATTTAGGCCAAGGATATCCCAAAGATAGCTTTCAGGACCCATTATGATTACTATTCCGTCTTCCGTGTGCTTTCCTTTGCTTTCCTCTGTTTTATATTACTTATGGGTGCCGTATTTATGTTATGTAATCTGCTCCTGTGCTTTATTATGTGTTTGTGTGGTATCTCGTGGCTTGAGCCGGGGGTCTATCGGAAATAGCCTTTCTACTTCATCAGAGGTAGAGGTATGGACTGCGTACATCTTACCCCCCCCCCCCAAGACCCCACTAGGTGGGAATACACTGGGTTTGTTGTTGTTGTTGTTTGTGTATTTGAGGAGTAGTGGGGAGCATGCATAACATTTGAGGGTTGCGCTCTAGGTTTTTAGAGAACATGTACTTTTCGTCAAGTACTCCAAGTGCGATTTTTTTCTTGGGTCTGTATCTTTTCTCGAACACATGGTGTCCAAGGCGGGTATTATGGTAGACCCGACTAAGATTTTAGCAATTCCTGATTGGGCTAGGCCTACATCTTCAACTGAGGTTTGCAATATTATTGGTTTTGCTAGTTATTATAGGCATTTTGTTGAGAGCTTTGCTAACTTATCAGCCCCTATGACTAAGTTTACTAGGAAGTAAATTCCTTTGCGATGGTCCAAAGAGTGTGAGGTGAGCTTTGGAAAGCTCAATAATTGTCTCACTTCAGCCTAGATATTAGCTCTTCCTATTGAGAAAGAGGGATTCATAGTGTTTTGTGATGTTTCTAGTATTGGGATTGGTTGTGTTTAGATACAGCAGGGTCGTTATAATGCTTATGGTATAGATAGCTGAAGGTGCATGGGCGTAACTACCCGACTCATGATTTAGAGTTGGCGGCGGCAGTTTTCACGCTAAAGATTTAGAGGCATTATTTGTATGGTGTGCGTTTTGTGATTTTCACCAATCATTGTAGTCTTCTGCATCTTATGACCCGGTGGAAGCTTATTGGTCACTAGTCTAGATGGATGGAGTTGCTAAAGGACTATGATATTTCTATCTTCTACAGTTCGGGTAAGGCTAATATGGTGGCGGATGCCTTGAGTCGCAAGGTGGTGAGTATGGGTAGTTTGGTGTGTATTTCAGTTTCTCAAAGGCCATTAGCATAGGATGTTTAGTACTTAGCCAATTTGATAGTTTGCCTCGACATCTTGGATCCCATGAGGGTTTTGGCTTGTGTAAAGGCGAGGTGCTCCCTATTTGAGCAAATTCGTGATCGTTAGTTTGAGGATAATAAGTTGTGCCTTCTCTGTGATCAGGTAGTTAGTGGTGAGTCTAGAAGAGAAATCGTGGATTCTGAGGGCATCTTGAGATTTTAGGGTCTTATTTGTCTTTCCTAACTTAATGATTTGATTCAGTCAATTTTGCATGAAACTCACAATTCTGTATGTTCTATTCATCCCGGTATGGCCATGATGTATAGAGATTTGAGGCAGTTGTATTGGTGGTATGGTATGAAGAAAGATATGGAAGACTTCGTAAATCATCAATCCGAGGCATAGGATAATAGTTCCTCACTGCCACCTTATTAAGATGCCTATAATTAATACACATCCGCATGGAACTATCTTTCTTCTTCAGAAACAACATAAGAGCTCCATAAGAAGACACACTAGGTCAAATAAAACCCTCACCAAAAAAATTATGAAGCTAAGAATTTAGCTCTTTAATCTCAGCAAGAGCCATAAAATAAGGTTCCATTAAAATAGGTTTGGTGTTAAGCTCAAGATTAATAACAAACTCAATCTCACGACCAAGATGCATACCATGCAAAATGGTATGGAAAACATCAGAAAACTTACAAACTATTGGAATAGATTCAAGCGCCAGACTCTTCATACTAACATCATTAATATAAGTGACATAAGACTCACAAACCCTCGAGATAAGCCTCCTAGAACACATATAAGAAGCAATCCCCATCGGCTCATGGCTTACGGCTTCCTATCACGCGAATAGGGATATATCAGACATAGCTAATGTAACAGTTTTCAAAAATAATCCATGACCGCATGATAGTGGGATATCTAGTACATGCCCAGAATCATATCAAAATCCACCATATACAATATAATAAGATCAGTATGAGTATCAACGCTGCTAATAGTCATAACAAAGGATTTGAACACTTGATCTACTGTGAAATAATCACCCACGGGAGTAGATACACATAATGGTACGGATAATAAATTTCAAGATAACTCTAACTATAGAGCATAATAAGCAGAAACATAACAATAAGTGTATCCTAGATCAAATAAAGCAAAGACTAACTAACAGCACACCAGAATCATACCTATGATAACATCATCTGAAGAATCATCCTCGAGTCTAGCAGATACTGCATACAACTGACCACGCTCGCCACCTAGATGGGCTCCTGACCGATCTCCAGTACTACCTACTTGAGCATCTATGAGCACCCTGAGGACCACTTCTACGACTGTGTAATCTACCTTTAGCGGAGGTATGAACTACTTTAACAAAGGGAACATACTAAGTTGAATCAACAATAGACACGCGACTAGGGTACTATTGTGAATAATGACCATGGCCCCCACAAATATAACATATCCCATGAACTAAACTAGAACTAGATGATCAAGCTGATATGGAGTAAGCACCACCTACAAAATAACCAGAAGATAAGCCATTCAAAGACTGACCTCCACTCTGAATAGGGCGGTTACTGACACTAGACTGACCTCGATCAATAATCTGAAGTATTGCCCACATAGGCCTACTAGGTTTACTTAGATGCTAATAGGTTTGATGCGAAGAGTACCTACTTTGAGACCTACCACCTGTAAATCTAGAGCCACCACAGCTCCCACTTAAACTACCCTAATATCAAAGTCTCTTATTATTGACCACTTGGACCTCAGGATACATCTTATCCATCACCTAAGAGTGATTAGAAACCTCAAAAATAAAAGACCTACCCACAATAAAAAAACTTAGAGTGG
The DNA here is from genome assembly GCA_026120095.1 of Capsicum chinense. Taxonomy (NCBI): domain Eukaryota; kingdom Viridiplantae; phylum Streptophyta; class Magnoliopsida; order Solanales; family Solanaceae; genus Capsicum; species Capsicum chinense. The sequence goes on from JAPEIP010000009.1 coordinate 106,442,838, forward strand.
ACATGTGAAGAGGAAATCTCAATCCTTAAACAAAGCAACAAACCTTCACATCCTCGGTATCTAGAATAGAAGTAGCATGCATATCCATCTAGTCAAAACGGACCTCATACTCTACAACTATGATGGAGCCCTACTGTAATCTAGAGAACTTATTCATCAATTGATCAATAAGGCTGTGAGGCATATACTTCTCTAACAAAATCTTAGAGAACTGAGCCCATGTCAGAGGAAAAAATCCAGCTTCCCCTGAATCATGATGAATTTTCCACCATTTTTGAGTTGTCAAATCTAACTAAAAAGTAGTGTAACCTATACAACAAATCTCAACTATGCCCAAATTATGGAGCCTATCCTCACAAGCAATTAGAAACTCATATGCATCTTTACCCTGTGCACTGAAAACCTAGGTGAAGCCAATATCAAGAACCTACCCAATATTTTATACTTCTCTACAGACATAGCAAACTGGGCAACTACCGATTGAGCAACCATTGGTGTAGGAGGGACCTTAACTCTGGGAGCTGCAGCTATAAGTTATGCCCCCGTCTCAATACCACTCTAACCTATAGACTATTCACTATCAGACATAGCACCACCAAGTAACATCAATAGATAAACCAAATTATCCCGAAGAAATTAAGAAGAAATAAACCTCAGTGGAGCCTGGATTGGTTTTTGGCCCACCGATGGCTAGGGTAGAAGAACTTCTAGCTCAAGAGCAGTTATAAGGTCTAGTGAGGGACCTCTATCCTAGCGCCTAGCTAGGGAGCATCTTAAGGCTTTCCACAGCCTTTGAGTTATCCACCAACTGTGATTGGATCCCTAGGATCAATATCAGTAACCACATCTCATGTAGTTTTAGCTCGTGTCCTATTGATCTGTGAAAGAATGATATCAAAGGAATGTTCTACAAACCATCTCAGACTTTTAGCGTAAAATGAGTAAAAGAAGTTAAAAACTCCTAAGAATGTCTTATATCCTTCTGAAGATAAGAAATGGACATCATTATTATAATTCGCATGACTATATAAGACATTTTCTCTTGTACCAGCAATACCGCTGAAACCTAGCTCTAATACTAATTTTTCATAACCCAATTTATGAGTCATGATGGCATCTACTTTATCTCGCCAGTAGGTAAGTTGAATCGTAATCCAAAGCTAAATACAATGAGTTAACTTGGTGGAAAATGCCAAAATAGGCAAAACATATACAATTTCAACTCATGGAAAAGCAAAGCAATAGAAATTAATAGGAGGTAGTCAATTATACAGATAAACATCTTATGACTTCGTAAAGACAGTATAAGTGGTACTATAAATATAACTCAAGTTCTAAAATAGTCAATACAATTCTATCTCAAAATAAAATAGTAATGTAGATAGATAGAATGAAATGGGCAACTCTTACTAGATAGAATGAAATGGGCAACTCTTACTCCAAGAGCTCACTGTATCTCCAGAACTCAACACAGCATGATCCTCGAATCAGTGGCGGCAACTAGTACTCAGATCTGCACCAAAAAGGTACAGAAGTATAGTATGAGTACCAAAACCACAGGTACTCAACAGGTATCATCAGGCGACTGGGATAAATTATGATATTAAAATAATAAAATAAAAGACAAGATAACTAAGTTGAGGGAGAGGCAAATAAAAATCAACTCCAACATCGCTGTGTAGAAATAAGTAAAAAAACAAAATAATAAAAAAGCATAAAGAATCAAACACATGTGATTACGACTACAAAATTGTCCCCCATAAGCCAATAAGTGTAGAAAGATAAATAACCCAATACAGACCCCCATAAAAGTGAAGGGCACAACCAAAAAGGGCATAAATCAAACCACCATCATTTTCCAACTCCCAAAATAAAGCTAGAATCCACACATGTTATACCTCACTATAATATGTTTCCATTTTCGAACTGGAAATAATATACACTTATCAACATCATACTCTATTTTTGTACTCGAACCAATGTTATGTAATCAATATTATAGGTGGACTCAAACTAGTAATCACATAATCAATATCACAATCAATTTCGTCAATGGATTATTACAAATATCATGATCAATGTTATAGTGATTTCTAGGCTTGAACTGATAGTTATATAATCAAATTCCATAATAATCTTTTAGACTTGAAGTGGTTATATATGTCATCAATATCCGAACTCGAACCGGTACTCATGTCATCATTTTAATAAACAATATCATAATCAATAACATAAACTCTCAATGTCACCCATCATAACCATTAAATACCAAGTTTCCCAATATTACCTTTATAAGCATTGTTAGGGTGTACCGTAAATGTATAAAAGGGTTTTCAATAGCTAACACAAATCTTGGCCTAAGGTGGGTCAAAGGGCCCCCTTTTAAATTCTCAAAATCCATTACAACACAATTTCTATCCCATCGAGGCAAAGGAATCTTAATCAACTTTTAGATGTTAACCAGGCCATAATTCAATCCTAAGATAGAAATGCTACTTAGAGCATAAGAAACTAAGTCACTTATGCTTAAATTACAGTTCCAAATAGCCTAACTGTCTAACTAACCCAAGTATTATCAATCATATCACCAACACCTAAATCTCATCCTACCTCTAACATGATATCATAAACATACTATGAACTAGCTCAATCTATAAGTAGGATGAAACTTAGCATTCCTGGACGCTGAAGAAAGCTCAAAATCTACTAAACTACTGAATTTTCCTTTTGAGAAGCTTCTGCAAGATGCCACTTAATAAAAATAACACTCTACATATTAATATGAGAATGATGATACCCATATTGCAGCATTGTGCTTTGGGTCCAAAATTACTCAAAAATCTTATATGGGTCCCATATGCGGAAATCGCATTTCCAAAGATAACCCAACATTCCCTTATGGTCAAGGAGTAATTACCCTACAAAATAGGTTAAATTCGAGCTACTTTGGTGCTAAAATCAAGTCACTAAGTTTTAGGGATTTTGAACAAGGAATGAGAAATTCACTATGAATTATAAGGATTCTTACCTCAAATTCAAAGGAAAATAATAATTATTATCTAAGCACACCAAATCACCCAAAAGCTCTAATCCTAAGTTATATGAATACTTAGGGTTTAACTCTCTTGAGAATGGATGAATAATGGGCAAAAACAGGCTAAAAGAGGAGTATTTAGACCTTTCCCAAGTCTTGGGTATTGCAATTGCGACCCGACCCTCGTGATCGTGGCATTTGTCAATCTGCCAAGGGGGTCACTATCATAAAATGGCGCCATGATCGCAGCACTTGGTGCCTTCCAAATGTATCACGATTGCGACCCCTAACATTACTATTAGTTAGTGCACCAATTGCATCTTAGACTTGGAGTTTTCCAAGTCCTTGCAAATCCTCGAGATTTATACAGAATCCCATATAAGAAAACGGACTATGCTACTAAAAAATTCAATGTTCCGAGCATAATGGAGAAGTTGAAATTCCTATTTGGGTTCATTTCAACAAAAAGTGGGTCTTATACCTAATTTTCATTATTTTAACTTTCTGACCAATTGGATGAAATGAGCCTATGTGCCTCATGACTAGAACCAAGAGTCCACGTAGCCTAAAATTAAGGTTTCGGAGCTATTGTAACATATAGAATTTGCATACGAGATCATTTGATTTATGTTTTTTCCTGTTAGCCAATTTAAACCAGGGATGACTTCAAAATAGGGAATTAGCTCTAAAAAACAAACTAACTGCTCAGTGACCAAACTATTAGTCCCAGTAAGTCATAAATGACTTGAGACAGCTAAAGGAAAGCTCTAATTGCAAAAGTAAGTGGAAATAAAAAAAATTAACTAAAGGGCCATTACAATATCTTCTAATAAAAGGACTTTCATCCGTGAAAGTCAATGATTAGGATATACCTGAGTCTCGAACAGGTGAGGATACTGGGTCTGTGTCTCACTCTTAATATACTAAGAAACATACTCTAGTGGATGTTGCCTCAATTGAACCTTAACTACAGGAATCTCCCTAGTGCACAACTGTATGACATCACTAGCGAAAATGAGCACATGCTCCTCCATGAAGGTCAACTGCTCATCCAACTAAACTGAATCTCATCTAAGCATATGCGATGGATCAGGAATATATCACTTCAACATAGAAACATGGAAAATTAGATGGACAGTAGCAAAATATGGTAGTAAGGCTAACTCTTAAGCCACCTCACAAGTTGTGTGAAGAATTTCAAAGGGTCCAATATATATAGGGTTGAGCTTACCTTTCTTTATGAAACTCATCACACCCTTCATGGGTGACACAAGAAGGAATACTCTATCACCAACTCCAAATCTTAAGGCATGAAAGACTATGGTTTGCATAAGCCTTCTTCCTACTCTAAGATGCTCTCAACCTTTCCTGAATCACCCTAACTACGTCTAACGACTCCTGAAACAAATTGGTACCACGAGATCTAACCTCTGAAGTCTCAAACTATCCAATCAAAGAATGACATCATTAACCATATAAAGCCTTAAAAGGTGCCATATCGATACTCCAATGATAACTTTTATTATATGCAAACTCTTCCAAGGGTAGGTGCTCCTTCCACTGACCTTTAAAATTTATAACACGAGCTTGGAGCATATCCTCAAGAACCTAACTAATCTGCTCTAACTGGCCATCTATGTGCGGAAAGAAGATTGTACTATGATCCACCTGAGTACCCAACTTCTCCTAAAAATCTTTCCAAATATTAGAAGTGAACACAAAATCCTGATCTATAATGATAGATATAGGCACAAAATACAAATATGCTATCTCATGCACATGGATATGGGCTAACCTCTAGCACTAAAGGACATTTGAATAGGAATGAAATATACCATTTTGTTCAATCGTTCTACTATAACCCAAATACCATTAAAATGAAGAGAGGTGTCAGGCAAACGACTAACAAAGTCCATGGTGATCCATTTTCATTTCCACTTTACAATGGGCAAACTCTGAAGCAATCCACCAGGTCGGTGATGCTATGCCTTCACCTGCTGAGAACTAGGATACAAGCTATAAAGTCTGCCATATCTCTCTATATGCCATTCCACCAATAATTTTGTCTCAAATCTCTATACTTCTTAGTTGTACCCTGATAAATGTAATATCTGAAGCTATGTGCCTTCCCCAAAATAAACTGAATCAAATCGTCAATCCTAAAAACACAAATGCGACTATCAAATATCTAGACACCATCAAAATATATAGTATGACTCATGAACTCACCACTCAACACCTAATAACAGAGGGTGCAAAGTCTATTATCCTCAAATTGACGATCTTGAATCTGCTCAAATACTGAGGAACTGGCCTCAACACTTACAAAAATTCACCTAGGGTCTAAAATATCTAGACAAACCATTAAGTTGGATAAGGATTAAATATCCCATGCCAAAGGCCTCTGAGAAACTAAAATACAAGCCAAGCTATCCATACTCACTATATTTTGACTCAAGGCATTTGCTGCTATATATGCGTTGCCTGAATGATACAAAATGGAAATATCATAGTATTTATGAAACTCCATCCAGCTACATTGCCTGGCATAAAGCTCTCTCTAGGTTTTAAGATATTAAACACTGTGATGACCAGTGAAAATCTCACAATGCATACCATCAAGATAATGCCTCTAAATCTTAAGCATGAAAACTACCACCACCAACTCTAAGTCATAAGTGGGGTTGTTGCTCTCATGCACCTTAAAATTTCTTAAAACATAAGCAATAACCTAACGCTACTAAATAATTTCACAAATCAAGCCAACACTAGAAGCATCACAATTCATGGTGAATCCCTCACCCTCAATTGGAAAATCCAAAATAAGAGCTTAATGAAGTAAGGAACTCCTTGAGCTTACCAATTCTCAACTCACACTCCTCAAAAAATAAAAAATAATCTCATTGTGAGTTAATCTAGTCATAGGTGCTGAAATACTAGCAAAACCCTTAACAAATCATCTATAATAACCAGCCAAGCCAATAAAACCACAAACCTCAGTCAGAGATGTAAGTCTAGCCCAATCACAAATAGCCTAAATCTTTCTTGGTCTACTATAATCCCATCCTTAGACATCACATGTCCAAGGAATGTCACCAACTCAAGCAAGCTCCTACTTGGATAACTTGGTGAAAAGTACATGATTCCTCGAAGTCTACAGGATAATTGACAAATGTTGCGCATATTTATCTCTACTCCTCAAATACATAAGGATGTAATTGATGAACACGATCCTGAAGGAATCCAAAAATGGTTTGAACACTCAGTTCATCAAATCCATAAATGCAATTGGGGCATTAGTTAACCCAAAAGACTTCACCAACAACTCAGAATGATAATAACGGGTCCTAAAAGTTGTCTTTGGGATATCCTCGGGACGAATCCTCAACTAATTATAATCGGGCATCAAATCAACCTTGGAAAACACTTCTGCACCCTAACGCTAGTCAAACAAAGCATCAATGCATGGCATATGATAACAATTCTTTACCACCACCTTATTATGCTGCCTATAATACGTACACATCCACATAGAACCATCTTTATTCTTCACAAACAACATAAAATCTCCCTAAGAAAACATACTTGGTCTAATAAAACCCTTATTAAGAAGATCCTAAAGCTGAAAATTTAGCTCCTTACGATCCACAGGATCCATATGTATGGTGCCATAGGAATAGGTTGTATGTCAGGCTCAAAATCAATAAAAAAAACTTAATCTCTTAGGAATGAGGTATACTAGGTATATCGGTTGCTAAAACATCAGGAAATATACAAACTAAATGAATAGAGTCAAACGATGGACTCTCCATACTAACATTATTAATATAAGCGAGATAAGACTCATAACTCCTTGAGATAAGAATTCTATTGCACATAAAATAAATAATCCCCATTGGCTCATGAGTAATAGCTCTCTACCATACGACTAAGGGTATACCGGGCATGGCTAAGGTAATGTTCTTGGAAAAATAATTCATGATCGCATAATAGTGGGATAACCACTCCATGCCCAAAATTATAACAAAATCTACCATATCCAATATAATAAGATTAGCATGAGTATCTATATCTCTAACAGTCCCAACACAAGATTTGAACACCCGATCCACTACTAAAGAATCACCCATCTGAGTAGATACACATTATAGTAAAGATAATAAATCCCAAGATAACTTTAAACTTGGAGCATAATAAGTAAACACAAAAGAATATGTGGATTTTGTATTAAATAAATTAAAGAATGACTGACGCCACACTAGAATCATACTTATGACAACAAAATTTGAAGACTCGGCCTTGAGTCAACTCAGCACCACATAGAATTGCCCACGCCCTCTACTTGGCTGGGCTTCTAACTGATCTCTCACCCACCTTCCTTAGAACTTCCATGAGCTCTATAAGAACCATCTCTATAACTATGTGAACCACCTTTAGCTGAGTGATGAACTACTCTAATAGGGGAACACTCTGAGCTGAAGCAATAATTACCCCACAACTAGGGCACTTTCGCAAATAATAACCATGACCCTCACAATTATAACATAATCCATGAACCAAATTAGAGCTAGAAGATCCAGCTGACACGGAGTAACCACCACCACTAGAATAACCAGAAGATGAGCCCCTTGAAGACAGAACTACACTCTGACAGGGCAGTCAATGACACTAGACTAACCTCCATCAGTAATCTAAAACACTCCTTGTACAAGCTTACTAGGCTGACTCAAACTCTGATACAACTGATGCATAGGGTTCCTATCCTGAGAACCACTGCCTTAAATAAGGAACTACTATGACTCCTACTAAAATTACCTTGATATCGTAATCTCTTATTGATGCCCCCTTAGGCCTCACGATACATCACTTGAGTCTGACTAGAAACTTTATAAAATGACCTACCTATAGCAACCAAACTCTAAGTTGACATTAGAAGATGTCTCAATCTTCAAGCAAACCAACAAACCCTCTCATACTCAATATCTAGAATAGAAGTAGCATGCCTAGCCAACTCATGAAAATGGGTTACTTACTCCATAGTTGTCATAGATCCTTACTCAAATCTATAGAAGTGATCCCTCAATTGGTCCCTAAGGTTGTGATTCATGTATTTCTCTAAGAAAATGTCATAAAACTAAGCCCATGTAAAAGGAGAACATCCAGCTGGCTTGGAATCAAGATAAGCTCTCCACTAATGTTGAGCTGCCAAATCCAACTAAAAAGTAGTGTAACCCACACCACGAATCTCCACTAGGCCTAAATTATTAAGCCTATCCTCAAAAGCAATCAAAGAATTATGCATCTTTATCTAATGCACTGAAAACCTAAGTGGATCCAATCTCAAGCACTACAAGAAAAGTACTTATTACTTGGGGATTTTCATAGGGATAATGCAATAAAATCCCCAAGTAATTTGATTGCCTGCATATTTTCTTACTAATTAGGATCCAAAGGAATACCTTCATAAGTAATTATTACCTGGATATTTATAAAATCCCTAGTTAATTTAGTTGTAAAAATAAATCTGCAGGTACGTTAATTACAGATTTATTCGTAATTAACTATCAAAATATTGTATGAATTATTTGGTAAAATTTCATACAAAAAGAAATATACTTGTGGATTTCCACAAAAAAATCACAAATTATTCTCAACAAAAATCCTCGAGTAAATTTGAAGGAAGTTTAGATGTGAAAAATTACTATTTCGCAAGAAAATTCATATGAAATGTCCCAAGTAAATCTGTAAGAACAAATTTTTTTAAGAAAATTTTCATGAATATTTAGCATGTACATCCCCATGGTAATTCCAAAGTAATAATTCACATGTAAATTACTAAAAATATTTCACAATTAGTCAAAAATCAATTCAAAACCTTCAATAATTCTCAAAAAATCATTCAATAAAAGTTAATGTAAACCATTACAGCTAACAAAAAACCATAATTCATAACATCCACACCAATAATGTATGATTCTTAAATGGTCCAAAACAAAATATTTCAAACTTGAATCCGCAGTAAAACTACCAACCATTAGGGTCAGAATCACTTTCATCCAGGTTATCAGTATTAGAATCACTTTGATTCACGTTGTTAGAGTCATCATCACTTTCATCCTCTTAGTTATCTTCTTGAGATGAGTGTTCTTTATTTGACGATGATTTATTGTATACATGTTTCATCAACAAGTCTAACTACAATGGATTATACAAGAATATTTACTCAATGGGAAATCTCAAAGCAGAGATCTTTTCATATAAACAAACATATTTATTTTATACAAAAGAAGCAGTGATTTTGTCAAAGATGTATGGGGTTGCAAGGTATACACCACATGTATATAAGTGGAGAAAAGGGCTATGAAAAAATAAACATTTAACTATGCGGGTACAAGCAATAATGGTGATAGATCATCTAAAATTTGTGGTAATTATGGATACAATAACATCAAGACACCAACGTTACAGCAAAATTGAAACAACACTATATGGTTGAATAGTACCAGAAAAATAACACTAAAAGTGCATAACAATAGCAGCAAATTAGCACTAAAGTGCAGAGCAACTGCGACACTACAAATGCAGAACAACAGCGATACTACAAATACAGAACAACAACATCACTTCTTATGTGCAAATGCTAATAATTAGAGACTCCCTTCTATGAGAAAATGAATACAACTACTAGCAGGCTACCCTAAAGCGCACCTAACTACTATGTATGACTCACCCACACGCACTAACCTACTAACCTAATTCGTGTTCTCCAACTTTACAAGAGAGATGGACATTTAAAAAAAATTTAATATAATATTCTTTATAATTTAGAATAGATATAAAACTTAACTCTTTCTTAAAATATTTTTTGTGTTATGATCTTTTTAATTATCTCTAATATCGTAAAGAGATAACATTGATAAATACTTTCAGTTTCTTCTTTCTCACGTATATGGAACTTTTTATAGCATAATGATAACATAGAAAATTAAAATATCATTTAATGAATTCAATTTAATCATTTTAATAAGAAAAAATTTCACTTTAACTCTTATTTGTTAGGGTTCTAAAAAAAGTGCCAGTTCATTTTTTGAAATATTAAATCCTCCCAATCTTAAATTAGCATTCAAGTCACTACACCTAATCATTCATATTTTTAAATAATTAATTCACATTTCAAGTCACTAAATCATTTTCAAGTAACTACTTCACATTTCAAATAACCATACTTAACCATTTTTAAGTCATTACACTTAATTATTCATTTCAATTCACTATACTTAAACACTTTCAAGTAATTAGTTCACATTTCAAGTAACTACACTTAACCATATTCAAGTCACTAGTTCACATTTCATGTCACTATACTTAACCATTTTCAAGTAACTACACTAAACTATTTTCAAGTTACTAGTACACATTTCAAAGTCACAAAACTAAACCATTTTAAAATCACTTGTATACATTTCAATACATTAAACCAATTTCAAGTAACTAGTTCACATTTCAAGTAACTACACTTAACCATTTTCAAGTCACTAGTACACATTTCAAGTCACTAAACCATTTTCAAGTAACTACACTTAACTATTTACAAGTCACTACACTTAACAATTTTAAAGTCACTAGTATACATTTCAAGACACTACATTTAATTATTTTCAAGTAACAAGTTCACAATTTCAAGTAGCTTAGTTCACATTTCAAGTGACTACACTTAACCATATTAAAGTCGCTTGTACACATTTCAACTCACTACACTTAACCATTTTAAAATCACTAGTATACATTTCAAGTAACTACACATAATCATTTTCACGTCACAAGTTCACAATTTCAAATGACTACACTTAACTATTTTAAAGTCACTAGTATACATTTCAATTCACTACACTTAACCATTTTCAACTCACTAGTACACATTTCAAGTGACTACATATGACCATTTTCAAGTAACTAATTCATATTTCAAGTCACTACACTTAATCATTTTCATGTCACTAGTGCACACTTCAAGTCACTATACTTAACCATTTTCAAATAACTAATTGACATTACAAATCACTACACTTAAAACATTTTCAAGTCACTAGTACACATCTCAAGTGACAACACTTGACCATTTTTAAGTAACCAATTCACATTTCAAATCACTATACTTAATCATTTTCAAGTAACCAATTCACATTTCAAGTCACTAGTACACACTCCAAGTCACTACACTTAATCATTTTCAAATAACTACATATTGCAAGTCACTACACATAAAACATTTTCAAGTCTCTACTACACATTTCAAAACACTACTCTTACCTATTTTCAATTAACTAATTAACATTTCAAGTCAGTACACTTAACCATTTTCAAGTAACTATTTTTTAGTATTTTCAAGTTATTAAGATAATAAGATAACTAGGCTAAAGTAACAAGTAGAAATAGAAATAAAAAAATACAAAAAACAAGAATAATACTAATTTATACATATTAATGTATATAGACTAACCAAAGAGAGCATTGTCCATCTTCAACCACAAAAGGTTATTTTTACCTCAAATATTAGAGAAAATAACACACCCGGAACTCCTAAATATGACCAAATAAAAGCAGTAATATCACAAAATGAAGAATTTACGTTTCTTCACTTGAAGTAGATTCGGCCCAGTAGAATCTTGATTAATAAAAATCCTATTTGTATAATAAAATGACCAAAAAAACATAAGTAGAACTATTCATAGAAGAAACCAACTATGAAAAAAATGGTACAAAAATACAAACTTAATAAAGAAGCTGAAGTTGAAGCTAAAGCACCAGCTAAAATAGGGCAAAAAAAATAGTAAAAATAGTTATATCATTGGTGGCTTGGTGTTATTGGTGGTTGACTGATAGCCTAGCATCTAGAAAATAATGGAACGACGGTTGTTTAGGGTGAAGATAGAGGAGAAAAGAGAAAGGGTTGGGTGGATTTTTTCGGTCCACTAGTGGAGCAACAATGGCTATAAAGAAGAGGGAGAAGAAAGGATGACAGGGCACAGTGGTCCAGCAGCCATAGGTGGTTGGTGGTTGTTATGTTGTTTAGAGAGAGAGTGAGGAGGTTGATATTATTGGGAATGAAATTAGCATTTTAATTTTCTATATAGTCAAAAAGAAAGAGAAAACTGCTTTAATATTAACCGTTGATTAAATATAATGAACGATTAAGATTATAATTGAGGAGATGGGTCAAATTGAGATTAAAAATTGGGTTAAAAAAGATTGAATTGGCGATTTCTATTGAGCCAATTTAAATTCAATAGACAAAAATGGAATATAATGGCTAGAATTTAAATAAATTAGGAAAATTTAATTGAATTAGGTTGATGTTTAATAAATATAGTAACTATATAAAATTAATATTAAAAAATAAATAAAATTATTATTCTCAAATTAATTATAAATAAATTTTTTAAATAAAATTAATGACATCAATCACATAATAATGTCAATGCATTTCATTTACTACAAATAATTTTTGGTTAATTAATTTTTGAATACGGTATTA
>JAPEIP010000009.1:106457839-106475267 GCA_026120095.1 Capsicum chinense
TATTTAGTGTAAATCATATGTTTCTGTTATTGCATTTCATTTCATCCATGTTGAGTTATTTATATTTGAAAATGGAAAATAGTGTTGAAAAAAATTATTTTTCTAAAAAAAATTTCATATTTTAAATGCCCCGTCATGACAAAGAAAGACTCATTACTTTAATCTTCAAATCCAAAATAAAAATTCAAAATAACTAAACTGAATTTATAGAAATCGAACCAAATCAAATTTATTTTGATTTGGTTACAATTGTCATATTTGTCAATCAAAAAATTAAAAAACTGAACCTATATTAAATAAGAAAATCGAACAAACAGAATGTCAACCGCTAATCTCATCATATATAAAATTCTGAAACTACCTAATACTTTCAACTCAACGTAAAATAAAATAATTTTTTATTTTATTTTGTGGTTATCATACCTTATATCTCACACCAAACGACTCCGAAATGAACATTATATTGATATATTATATCATCGTGCATAGTATGATGGCTTATAATTATCTTGAAATTAACTAATAGAAATCAATAGAAAAACACGCTCTATTTGAGCCCTAAGTCGTTCTTTGCCCCTATCTTAGCCCGATGAAATTTTACCTCTTTAATTTTTCAATGATAAAATAGCGAGTCAAGCTAAGATTTATTCAGCTCGAATACATCTATGATACTATCTATGTAAGCAAACTAATTTTAATTTCTCGAGCATCTTTTTCTTGATTATACATGTCCACCGATTTAATGTCTAATTTTTTTTTTATTTTAGGTTTTTTAGTCTTCAAGTTTATCCTTTTCCTATTTAGATTTTTTAAGTAACAAAAATCCTACATAAATCCCCAAGTAATGATTTCAGCTAAATTTTTAGCAACACAATCCCCCAATAATTTTCCAAGTAATAATTTCGTAGTCAAATCTCCAAGAAATAATTTCAACTAAATTTGTAGCAACACAACGCCCCAATAATTTTCCAAGTAATAATTTCATAGGTAAATCCCAGAGAATAAATTTCCAGCAAAATTTGCAGCAAATAATTCTCAAATAATTTTCCAAGTATTAAAATTTGCCACATAAATTTCCTCCAAATATCTCTACGTAAATCCATAGGATAAACTACCTGGAGATTTTTCTATAGATTTAAAAAATATATATTTGTCCATGTACTTGTTGATTTACCTTGAGATAAAATACCCGCTGATACATTTCCTAGGTAATGTTACAAGTGCAAAATTTGCGCAATATGGCGCAAAATTATCATTGCGGAATTTGTTGTAAATATATAGTTCGTAGGTAATATATTTTAATGTTGAGGAATTTAATATTTTTGTAGGTAAATCCGCATGTATTTCCTATGATACTGTTCCTTAGGTAAAATCACCATGTAACTTATAGTTTTCTAGTAGTGAAGAATCTATCCAACATCTTCTGCTCCTTAACAGACATAGATGACAGGGAAAGCACGAGTTAAGCGACTACTAGCTAAGCAACTGCTGGCATAGGAGGGACCTTAACCCTGAGAGCCACACTACAGGGTGCGCCCATGCCTCAGTACCACTATGGTCTATAGATTGTGCACCATAAGATGTTGCACCACCAACAGACCCAAAATTTAAACGAAATCATCCCTGTACACTAGAGACAGAATAAACCCCGATAGAATGTAGGCTGGTCCCAAGCCGATTGCTGGCTAGGGCGAAAGAACCTCTAGCTCAAGATCGGGTATAGGTTCTAATGAGGACCATTAAGAATAATGTTCATAAGCTTACTGTCATATGGCCTAATGAAGCTAAATATTTTTTTCCACCACCCATTATACTGTCCATTAGACCTAGGGGTGTCGTGGTTGATTGGTCTTTTTCCAGGTTAGGTAGAGCAGCCATATTACCCAAGACACTCTAGGTATGAAGATTTTTGAGTGACGAGGCTCTGATACTAATTGCTATAACCCTTGGGGGTTTCTCCACATAGTAAGGGACTAGGTCCCTCAAAATAAATCACTGGCAATAAAATAATAGTGTGCAAAAAAACTAAAGACTATAGAAAGAGTAAAAGAAACAAAGTTTATTATGTGGAAATGCAGTGTTTGAAAAACCATGGATTTCAATCACAATCACCAATGAAATTTATTGTAAACATCGCCCTGATTACAGTAAAGATTTCACCCTAAATCTAGGCTCCTTGCGCTAGGATCAATTCTACTACAAGCTTATCTTTGTAATTTTACCAAGGACTCTCTCTATAATGATTAGCTCTATCAGTATTAAACTTATGCAACTCTACCTAAGCATTTCTCTCAACAAATGAAAGAACTATTCTTATAAGAAAAGTATTGCAGTTAGAAATTAAAGATCACTCAAGAATAAGTTCTACTTAAGCTCACATAAGAAACTAAGAACTTGAGTAGTGTTGAAATAGGGGTTTTAGTGCCTATCATCACTCATTAGAATAGCAAACAACCATTTATAGAAGAGGGGTCTTATTTCTTTTATAACTGGGAAATGATTAGGGCAGAAATATCATTGGACCAGATATCTAAGTTGGTAACAATAGCACCTACAAGTTTTTTACCTAAGAATACAATGCTCTGCAGATACCGTGTGCCAGTTGTACTGTACTTTGCATGGCCATGGACCTAGTCCCTTGTAGTTTAGCTCCTCATCATCAAAACTACATATAGCAATAAGGTTTAAATCCTTGATTGTATTTCATTATTTAATTTATTATGTGTATATCTAATCTTATAAACAATGATCAAGATGAGGTTGCATGAGAAATCAAGGCCTAAGTTTATTACGACATTGTCAGGCTTGGATTGAGGTAGGTGATAGTTTAATGTAGTCTAAATACAACTTAATTAGTGTGTCCATTTAACTATTCTTCGTATTCATGTGAAAATGCATATTTAAGTAAAGTTAATGACTAGTTGATATCCTATGTCACATCTAATGAAATAAGTTAAAGCCTTATTGGTTCTACAAGTATTATTATATTCTTACTGTAGTATAATGTGCTAGTGTTTGGGCATCTTAATGAGATTGGTGCTATAAGGTTTGTAGGCACTAGATATCTTGAATTTCTTATGTTGACTAATTTATTATTCCTTATAGGTCATGGCTAGTGGGAGACCATAACACCCTTAGTATGTGTTTAAGAGGCATAGATGAGTGATGGTTGTGAATTGGGTTTTATGTGTTGACTTATTATATTTGGTTCTTTATTTGAATTGATTTTTATGTGTCTACCTATTATATTTTGTTATTGAGTAAACTGAGTTTTACGTGTTGACTTGTTATCTTTTGTTCTTGGAGTGAACTAGGCTTATATGTTGACTTGTTGTATTAGGTTTCTTGCATGAATCAAAACTTTTGGTTAGTAAAATTATTTTTGCTTGAATGGATCATTGAGATTTCTAGGTAAATTAAAAATTATTGGTTTAAATCATTAATTATCTATCTATTTATATATTTGAGACACGATTTGTATATAGTTGTTGAGTCATAGTTAAATGACTTGGATTTTTTTTAGTAGTCATGTTTTGAACTAGAGTTACTATTCATTTTGGCCCACACCTGACATAAGTTTGTGGTGTTATTGAAGAAGGTTGAGTTTAATAAACTTAAAAGTAAAATTACATGGCAGTTGTTCATGGATGTTCTTGTTTTACTAAGTTATGGTTGCTTCTTCACATATCTTATTGTGGGTTGGCCGATGAAACGACCAATAAACTATTATTTCTTTTGTACTTATACTAAATGTGCGCCTCTTTTTATTATGTTCAAAGAATTTTTTTGGTGACTATATCATGACCTCAATTGCAATGCACATAGTATTTGAAATCAAGAGTAAGCTAGATCTTCTAGGCGTCCATGAGTTCTTCACTTTTTTCTTGTCCAGTTTTTTCAGACTTGGATATTTCTTTTCCTTCTAGCTTGATCCCACTTTATTGAAAATCATAGTGTTTTTGTACAATAACTTTTTGATTCTAGGGGAATGTTAAGAATTCTTTTATATATTCTGCAATTAGTATTTCTATAGTATCTTTGGAATATTAGTTTAATTAATGAAAATAGCTAGTTTGTCTTATTTTTTTTAAGATGTTGGGTTTGAGCAGTTGGGTTATATGGTTCTTCCACTGGACAATTAGTTTGGGTGCCACTAATGATAGGTTTGGGTAGTGAAGAAGTATGTATCAAAGCCCGTGGTTCATTGATCTAAAAATACAAAAAGAGATCTAGTAGGTTCATGTAGAAAGTTACGGAGATGTCTGTATATTTCTTTGAAAGGTCATAGTAGTTTATGAAATAATCTTTTTCCTTATTCCTTTGGGCTATATCTTGATTCCAGGCGTTTTCTAGCAATCTAACTTGGTATCCGACCCTCTTCATTCTTTTATCCACAGATGGTGAACACTAAAGCTTATGGATCTAGCACAGCAACGCCTCCATAAGTTGATCTAGTTTTGGAAATAACTATTTAGGGACACTAAAGGGGAATGATGATATCACCAAAATTACACCTCTAAAAAGTATAAAGTAATGTTTGATCAAATATAGAACACAACTATGTTGGGGTAGATCCTACAGAGAAAAGGTTGAAATCTCTATCAAGTATTTATCTAAACAATCAACAAAAAAGTAAAAATTGAAGTTTGTGAATTAGAATGTTAATAGTAACTTATTTTGATTTGATTGGAATTGTAAACAAAGTATGAGGGGAACTAGGACTATGTTCCCTTGAAGTTCATTACTACACATGCTATCCATGTTTGTAATATACTCCAATATGTCTCATAGAAGATCTAACAACATAGGTTCAATTAAATGTCTCTCGATAATAATTAGATGAATATTACCCTTCTCCTTTCAAAATCCAAATGTTCAACTTCTAACCTTTGTATGTGATCTCAGATTAACTGTTCCTTCTCATCATCAAGTTATGTAATAAAGGTTGATAGTTCTAAATTACTATTGCTATTTTAGTTTCCTATTCTCTACATCTCTTCTACATAATGTTTTAATGATGAGCAACTAAACTGCAATGGACAAGGTCTCTAGACGTACACGATATATTAAAGCTGCCACATGGTATCTGCATAGTTTTGTACTCTTGTGTAACAAACTTGTAGGAGCTATTTTTTGCAGACCTGGATAGTTGGTCGAATGATATTTCATTATATTCATCACTAAACTATAAAAGAGAAGAGATACCTTTTCATTAAATTAGTTTTTGCAAAAATAAGATAGAAAATAGGTAGCAAAAACTCTATTTCAATACTACTCAAACATTGCTCATATTCTTATTTTTGTAATATGCTTAAAGAGTGAGTGAGTGTTCTTAAGTGTTGTCTTGTAACTGAACTACTCATGCTATAAAAGTAGTGTTTTCTCATTAACAAAGTTTCTTAGGTAGAACTACCTAAGTTTCGACACCGATTAGAGCTAATCAGTAGAGAGGGTCCTTGGTAGACTTACAAAGATGAGCTTGTAGTAGAGTTAATACTATAAAAAGAAACCTAGAGTTAGGTTCAATGAAGGCTTTAATGAAGAGTTTGATTATAATTGATTTTGGGGTTCTTGTAAGGGCAAGCCATGTTTTCCCCTTCCTGGGTTTCCATGTAAAAATTCGTGTGTCCTTACTCTTCCTAAACTATTTTCTACGTCCTGGTTTTTTTTGTGTATTTTGCCTGTAATTAACGTTGAGGTATCTAGTACATTGATGTGTAGTGCAAACTCCAAGGGTTCCAAAAATTAGTATGCAAGCTTGGTAATTCTAAAAGGATCACGACAAGTGTGCCTAGTAGGAATGGATGCTCCACCTAATCTACACAAAGGTCAATATATAACTAGACCACCAAGATTCATTGGGTAGTATTATGGGTGGTGGAAAACTAGGATATTAGACCTCATCATGGCTGGGGATAGTGAACTAATGGACATCATTCTTCATGTTCCTTATGTTCCTGTAAAAGAAGTCCAATTAGGGGATGTGACATGAATGGTTGTCAAAAGTAGGAGGGAGTTCAATGATGAAGACAAAAAGAAGACTGAAAAGAATTACAAGGCTAAAAAGTTTTTTGTGTGTGGCACAGGTCATAGTGAGTACAATAGGATCTCAACTTGTGAAAATGCTAAAATAATCTTGGATTGCTTGAGGACTGCTCATGAGGGAACTACATATGTGAAGGATTCTAAAGTTGACCTTCTGACAACATTGTATGAAACCTTCATGATGAAATAAGGAGTGACAATACACGAAATGCTTACAAGATACACTTCCACCATAAATAAGCTACACTTCTTAGGAGAAGTGATTCCATTATTTAAATAAGATAGGAAGATTCTGGTAATTCTTGCAAAGTCATGGGAAAGTAAAGTTGATGTCCTAACCAATGGAAGAAATCTGAAGACCCTCACTATGGATGAACTTATTAGAAACTTGAAAACTTGTGAACTCTAGAAGCAACAAGGGAAAAAGAAGCACGAAATAAAAAGGGAAAAGTTTTTGTCAGTAAAATCCTCAAAGTCATGTTCAAATTAAGAAGACGTTGATTTTTCCTACTTGGCAAAAAGAATTGTTAGAACCATGAGGAAAGGTTTCTAGTTCCAAAGAAGTGAAGGTAGTTGTAGAAAAAGTATCACTATAGAGGCGGGTCATAAATGTGGAAGTCCTGATTAATACATCAATCACTATCCTATGCATAAAATAGATCATGAGGATTACCTCAAGGATCTAGGTTACAAAAAAAATATCAGGGACTAAGTCCCAGACAATTCAAGAAGGTAGGGAGCAAGCTCTGACGGCATGGAGAGATTCTTCCAGTGATTTAAGTGATTGTGAGAAGACTTTACATGTCTCTATGCTAGTAGTGGAATAGGGTCTAGTTATCTATGATTCCTTGTTTGAACTCAATGCTCACAAAAAAAGATGATAAAAAGGTAAGCCTATTCAACATTAAGGAGAATCTACATAATTACACTACTAGGGAGATAAAAAGTCTTGCGAGTGTGTTGATAGACTTTTTATACAAACTAACTTGTAAAACGGAATGCCTTAGAAAAAAAGGTATAGAATCAAGAGCAACAACTGATTTCTTGAACTCTAAAAAATTCTAAACCTGAATAGTGCTTCACAAAGATGAAATCTAAAAATTGGAGTCTAATGGGTAATCTAAAGAAAGTAAATGGTGTAGATAGTAAAGAGAAGAGGGAATCCTCAAGGCTTGAGATTGATCTTGATTAGAAATTTAAAGTTTTGAAAAAAGACCTCATGATAGAACTTCACAAGAATAAATAACTAGAGAGGGACCTGGTCCACCTGAAAGAGAAATTGGACAAGTCTTTTAAGTAGACTACTTCCTTACTAATCTTTTCTGACTTGACTAGTCAGAGTGTTAATGATGGTACAGGACTAGGCTACCAAGGAAAATTCCAACGTAGTGAGTCCAAATGAAAGGTTGCTCAATAAAATATAAGAAAAAGGAATAGACTATTATTAACTCACTGTGGAAGAGATGGACATGTGAAAGAAAAATGTCAACATTGGCTTAAGGAAGAATTATGGAATACTGAACACATTAAGCAGCAGAGTGCACATCATAAGGGCTTTGAGTCTCAAAAAAAATTAGAGAGAAATTTATATCTGCCTAGGTAGACTAAGAAAAATTTGATCTCTCCACTATCCTACTACTGGGAACTCAGACTAAAGTTGGTTCCCAAATCTGAAAAGTGATAATAATTCTAGGCATAAGAAGGGGAATGTAGTCAGGAATAGATCATTGATTAAAATTGTTCAAAGATAAATACTGAAAGGTATGACTATGTTCTCTCTCTTAAGACACATCAATTGAATATGTGGTAGTATGATAATATGAGTTGAAGGATCTAGTCCTTGGCTTATGCGAGCTAAAATTCAACAAGGAGGTGTGTGAAGCTTGTGTTCAAAGGAATCACTAGAATGACCTTTATATTTGATGAATGAAAAAACTCTAGAGAATAAATAGAAAACATATTCTGTATGTAGATGAAATGAGTGCATATAGTTCCTAATTTGTCAGAAAAAATTATTGATCTTTGATGATGCTAAAAATAATGAAGGAAAAGATAAAAAAATAATGCAGAAAATTCACGATTTTCAAGGACCTGGTCCCTAGGATATTCATCTCAAAAAGAGAAGCTTCAATTGCCTAAATTTATTCAATTTGGGACCTGGTCCTCATACCTACATAAAGAACAGGTTGTGGAAAAAAAGGGTGTGCGGAGGCGGAAAGACTGAAGCAGGATTGATCAAAGAACCTGACCTATCATGTGAATCAGTGTCTCTTCACAAAAATTGGCTATGATAAGGAGGTAAGTATCCTTGATAAAGTGGGTGCACATTACCCTAAGTAACATACCCTTGCAGGTATACACCCATGGAAAAAACTCTGAAACTTGAAAATTTTGACATACATAAATTGAAAGAGTAACTCAAAGAGGAGAAGGGACTTATTGTCATTTCTCATGTTAGTGCCACTGTAGTATGCTTTAATAATCTTAAAATGTTTTCTGGAAAGCCATGTGTTTTTATTCTCTCAATAAATTTGTCAATTCCTTTGCAAAATGAAGAGTCACTCTTATTAAAAACTAGACATCTCATTCAGAAAGGAATATATTTTTATGACAATGGTCACTTCATCAAATGCTAAATCAGGATATTTCTCATTCTTAGTCTCAACTCATCACTTTTTGCCTCCTCTAACCCAAATTGGTACTTTTAATTCTCTTTCACTCATAAAACTAAATTTAATATACCTTCATAAAATACCTTGAGCAATCAGCAACCATAACCATAAATAACTCTGCCTTAGGTCCTCTAAGTTAAAGTCTAGTAACCTTGTTGGAATGACTTAGAAATACATAACTATGTAAAGATAACAAAGACTCCAAGGGACTTAGTCCCAAGAAGAGAAAAGTTGTAATTAAAAAGGAAGAGATAATTAAAGAGACCAAAGAAAGGAATGAAGGACGTGTGCAGTTAAAGAAGGAATAAAATGTTGATGACTCAGAAGGTTCTCTCAGGAAGAACTTTTGATTTCAAGACATGTGAGAAGGAAAAGATACATGGAATTCTATGTGGATACTTCCTCGACAAAGTATTTGATCACTTTAGGGTAATTAGGACAAAGGTAACACCTAAAATAACCAAGTTGATATTCAGTCTAATAACACTTATAGACAATAAAAGCATAGAAGAGCAAACCTAGACTAGAGTCTCAAGAATCTTGTTACTAGTTGTTCAAAAGGTTTGGGGAATGAAAATAGAGGTTTTAAAGATCAAAGTTGACTGACAAATATAATGAATAAGTCCACCTAAAATTTTAGAATCAAAAGTCATCCTCTAATAGACTAGGTGCTATTGTTGAACTTGCAGCTAATAATACAAAACTTAAGGAAAGAGTAGACGAACTGAATACTAAAGGGAAGGACCTTACCATATAATTGTTGGATGCTCACATTTGAAATTGCAAGAATGGAGATACCGCTTAAGTCCTTTCCACTAAGCTTTTCACTACTTGAACTATGTTATTCTCATTCCCTCATCAATCTTGTATCAGTTCTATATCCTGGTTCTCATATTGGCTTTTAAAGATAATTATTTTTAAGGTGATTATTTTATCTTAGTTTATTGGTACTATCCATTATGAATTAATAAATTTTTTCTTTGTGTGTTAGGATTGTTCTCTTTTTTTTGCAAATCTATTCGTAATCATAGTATTGCCCAGTGGTAATGAGTTAGCTAATTTAGGCTTAATTTACTCCTGATTTTGGCAATGAGTTAACTAATTTAGCTTAATTTACTCCTGATTTTACTATTCTTACTTTTCAACGATGCCAAAAGAGGAAATACTGAGGCCATATATTATGGACTAGATATTAGGCAGATTTGAAGGAATAGGTACCATGCAGATTTGAAGGGATTCATGTTGATAGGAGGAAGTGAGAAAAAGCACAAAATGAAGGTGTATGCTGCTAGGGGGAAGTAAGTGATGTGCTAAGTGAATGATAAGGCACGGTGACAAGGGGAAGAGGAGTTTTTTCTATAAATGACAATAAGGGACTAGGTCCCTATGTTTCATGGTGAGGAATAAAGCATGATGAAATTGGGAATATTCATTATCAGGTGGTAATCACACTGATTAAATGTGTTGAATGTGCACATTCATCTTTAGGTGGTAATCACTCTAATTAAATGTGATGAATATGCACTACGCTCAAATTGTAGGGTTTTGTTTGTCATTATCAAAAAAGGGGAAAATTAATACATATATATTTGATGATGAGCAGCTGAACTGCAAGGGACTAGGTCCCTGGACGTGCAAGGTACAGTACAACTAACACACAGTATCTGCACAGTTTTTTCCTTCTATGTAACAAACTTTCAGGTGCTATTTTGTACTGACTTGGATAGCTATTATAATGATGTTTAAACCTTAATCCTAAATAAATTATAAAAGTAAAGAGACGTCTTTTCATCAAATGAGTTTTTGGAAAAATCAAAGAGAAAAGAGAGGCAACAAAAACTCCATGTCAAGACTACTCAAACAATGCTCATATTTTAATCTTTGAATATACTTAAAAAGTGAGTGAGTACTCTTGAGTGTTTATTTGTAACTGAACTACTCATGCTATAAGATTAGTGTTTTCTTATGGAGAGTTTTGCTTAGGTAGAGAGTTACCCATGTTTTAATACTTATGAGAGCTAAGCAGTAGAGAGCGTCCTTTGTAAACTTAAATAGATAAGCACGTAGTAGAGTTACTACTAGTGAAATGAACCTTGAGTTAGGTTTAGTGAAGTATGTAATTAACAGTCTGATTAATGGATTTTGAGATGCTTCAGAAGGAAAGACGTGGTTTTTCCCTTCCTGGGTTTCCACAAAAAATTCTTGTGTCTTTACAATTTATGCACTATTTCCTACTTCCTAGTTCTTTTTGTGTATTTTGTATGTGATTGAAGTTGAGGGTCCTAGTCCGTTAATGTGTGGTGCAACCCCCAAGTGTTCCATAAATTTCTTTTTGAATTGATCCCTAAAAATTGATATTGGTAATTTTTAAAATAGTAATGTGCCTTCAAAGTAGTAATAGAATTTAAACTTATATAAAAGATCCATAATGAGTATTTTTAGGCAAAACTAAATCCTATCCAATCAAATTTAAAAATATAAGGTCAGTAGTTACTACACCTTTGACAAATAGTCGTATAGTTTTTTTACGACTCTATTCAGTCTTCTTTTCATTGGATTCCTGCTTTTTTTCTTTTACTGGTGATCAGTCGTCTAGTCGTCGTATGATTAATAGGGATACATGTTTCCAGTAAGACCCTTATGCATCCTTTCACATTTCATTTTGCTCAGGATGACTCCTCTTTATGTCTCATTACATGACCTATGGGTCAGAGCCTCCAGTTATACCCTACTTGTCCATCAAGTTTCCTACAGATTGAAATTTTCTAGAGTTACAACAATAGTGTAACCTAATGATTCATAGCTTCCTCTTAGCATCACTAGCACCACTTGTACATCTTCAAAACTTTAACCCTTTATCTCAAGATGAAAACTCCCTACGACTAATGGTATAGCTCAATAATCCATAAGTTATACTTGTAGCCAACTCTACTATAATTGTCCAAATCACCAAATCCATTGGTTATATGAAGAATGGGCTACGAGTTGTATTGTGACCTAATGATCGTAGAGTAGTGCCCATTTTTTACATGATCTGATTTTTCTCATTTTATTAATTCACTATCTCTTGAGCCTTATTTTCCAGAAAACACTACAAGGAAACATCATAACCACATAAACAAGCCATCAGCATAGCATATTTTACTTATTTTAAGAATTCGAAGTTCCATGAAATCATGGCAAATGCTCAACTAAGAGAAACCTAAGATGAACTATGACAGTCAATTCATTTCTTTTAACAAAAAAATTTTCACCCCTCCTATATAAAAATCAAAACCCACCATATGTATACATGCAACCCATTTTCTTGACTCAAACTAATCTAGAGGTGGCATAATATTTTGAAAAAATAATCAAGAATATGTAAATTACATTACCTAGACTAATAGCATCTAGCAATACAAACCATGTACCATCAGGCAAAGAAGTCCCATGTAATCTTAATATTATAATGAATATCAAAATAGGGACAAGAGCGAATCACACTCTTTACCAAAGAAGTTCTAAAAGTATGCATGAAATACCATAGGTTTGGCCTTATTTTCCACAACTTAGTTTTCTACATAGTTAGACTACGATCAATCTAGGGATCTTATCGGCATGTATAGTAGGGTTGGGGATAGGTATCGTAAATTTGAATATGGTAAATCAACCCTTCTTTACCCTACAATATTCTCACTCTTTCTCCTTCGCTTCTCTTTAGATCTTGGGTATGGTTTTATGTTAACACTTTCTATTCACTTTTCACAGTTTATTTAAAAACATTGTAATGATACTAGGCTACCCCTTTGACATCACACAGTTCTTAGGACCATATGTAGCCAAAAAGCTAACCCATGACATATACTTAGCATTGAACCATCACAAGCAAACTTAAAATATGAGTTAAAATAGAAGAAATTATAAATTGACTTCAAATGCATGAACAATCTCAAATTAATAATGTAAACTTTTGATCATTTGAAACTGTTGAGAATCTGAAGGGAAATAAATCAATTGACTATTCGTGACTATCCTCTAAATAAAAACGGACAACCATTGGGAAAAACCTTAGCTAACCTAAGAAAAATGTAAAGTCTAAATATCTACTTATTAGATGAACATCTAAAACAATCATTAACTTAGCCCCCGAAATATGAGGACTTAACATCTACTAGGATGCAGGAAATAGAGATAGCGTCTAGTCGTACTGTAATGACAAACACCAAATAATACACTATTAAACAATGTATCCGCACAAATATATATGTGGCCAGTACTTCTTGAATGTACTGAGTATGTGGGGGTGAATGCAATAAGTAAAGCTAATGCTGATAATAATAACAAAACAAGAATGGTAAGTGCAAATCAACTCATCACGATTATGAGGGGAACTAAAATCTTAATTAGCATAAACATAAATCATAAACAACATTTGAGTAATATTTGTGAGCCATTAAACTTAGTTTGTAAAGTATTCTTTACCATGAGAGATTCTTTTAACCGACATAAACCATGGGAGCTAGAATAGAGTTCAACATTTGACCCAAATTGTAAAGGGGTGTCATACCTTGCCATTGTTATAGAATCTGAATTGGAGTGGTCACCAAACTGATCCTGTTTAGGTAAGGAAGACACACTCTATAGAGTCCCTTTAAACCTACGATGGCATTAAGTTTCTTGTAAATAGGATGCACTGAACCCACATTTCCATTGGTGCTAAATAATACTGCCAAAAATATATTTTTATGCACATATGGATGAAATTCACCTTAAAGTAGCACATAGGTTTATATACTGAAAACCAACTATCCTTCTCTTGCAAAAAATAAACTCATAAGGGAACTCATGAATTTCATGTCTTATTTTAGATCATAAGATCAGAATTAAAAGTTTCATAATGTTGAAATACTTTATAAATTGACTAGTAAGTTTGGAACTCCCTATAAACCGACTACATAATGCTCATCATTTACCATCTTATGGAAATTCTGTGTCGAAATACAAAACACAAGGCATAAGATCATTTTTCATGTATAAAAAATACGTAAATATGAAATTTTTGGTTAAATAATGCTTAACTCATAAGTACAAATCATAATATTAAGGCATAATAATAGTGGTATAAACAATAGTAAATCAATTTCTTCAAATTAAATTAGAAAATGTTTGAGAACAAGGACTAAAGGATATCCTTATTCATATCCTACAGACCTAAATTCAGTGAATCTCTTGAAGGAAACATGAATTGGAGCTTAGAAGTTGCTCTTTGGGACGAAACCCTAACTTTTTTCCCTTGAGAGTTTGGAGGAGAATAGGCATTGAAAACTGATTAATGATCATTAAAGAATGTTTATAGGGTTATTTATGTTGTGGGGAGGAGTTTGGGGTGAGGAAAAGATAAAACTACTCCTAAGGCAACTAAAAAACACTTACAAGAATTTCTCAGTTGGCTCAATTATAACCTCTTAAACAAGACATTATTCATGGAATTTCATGATGTTGAATAAGAAATTCAAAACTGACTATTTCTTGAAGTAAGGTTTATACGTCATTTTGGTTTAGCGTTTGGAGTAGACAAATTAGGGTATTTGTCCATCATATCTGTATCTACTTCCTAAGTTACTCCCTCAATCGAATGGTTTCTCCATAGGACTGTCATTGAGACCACTTCTTTATCCCTTAACCTTCAAAATAGATGATTAAGTTTTCAACTAGAATCTTCTCAAAGGATAGACTATCGTTCACTAAAATACTCTCTTATCTTAGAATTAGAGACTGGTCTCTAATACACTTTTTCAACATGGATACATGAAAAAAATAGATGAACTGCAGCTAATTTTGATTGGAGATATTGCTCATAAGCGATATCTCTAATGCATCTTAAGATATCATCAGGACCAATATATCAGGTAATGAGTTTTCCTTTATTTCCAAACCACATAACCCCCTTTTTTGATGAAACCTTTAAAATTACCCAATCACAAACAAGAAATTTTTATTCTCTCCTCCTCATATCTACATATGAATTTTAATCACATTGATTAGTTTTAAAACTTTCACATATCAACAAAACCTTCGCTCTAGTGACCAAAATCCAACCAAACCAAAGCCACTTCACCCACTTCAAACCAACAAATGGGAGATATACACCTATACCCATATAAGTCCTCAATTAAAGCCATTTGAATGCAAGTATTGAAACTGTCATTATATGAAAAATCAATGAAGGGTGGATAATCATCCCAATTTACCTTGAAGTGGATCACACAAGCTCTTAACATGTCTTTCAGTTCTTAGATAGTATGCTCATCTTATCTATCTGTCTGTGGGTGGAGCGTGGAACTAAACTTCACTATACCTTGGTCAGAAATTATGCATAAGAGAATCCAATAGATCCTCACTGACTAATGAATTTAATGTTGAATAATATTCAACTGTATCTGAGGTCTTAGTAGGAACAAAATTGGATAAATTGGTCATTCTATCCACAATGCCCATAATCGAATCATGTTGACGTAAAGTGCAAGAAAGTCCCATAATGAAGTCCATATTAATGACCTCCCACTTCCAAATAGGGATGTAAATGTCCTGAGTGTACCTCCTAGTCTTTAATACTCAACCTACACTTTATGACATTTGGGACACTTAGTCACGAACTCCATTACATCCCTTTTCATACCAGTTAACTAATAGACTTCCTGCATATTATGGAACATATTTGTTGCACTGAGGTGAATAAAATACACAGAACTGTGAGCTACCACTAATATCATTTCTATCAACACTTTGAAATTGGAAAACATGAATGACCCTAATATCAAAAAGGACACCATCTCCCCTTTGACAAAAAATTTCAACCATTTCCTGGTGAATTGCATCCATTAACTGGCAAAGTATAGGATCATTTCATCATTTTTGTTTCACTTTAACTATTAGGGATGACTTGAAACTATTCTAAATTACTAAATAACTATCATATGTTCCAACATAACATACTCCCAATTGAGCTAATCCATGCAGCTCTTTGTCCAACTACTTCTTCTCTGCCTCCACATGAGCTACACTACCCATAGACAACCTACTTAAAGAATTAGCCACTATATTTGCGCCTTACCCAGATTGTAGAGAACTTCCAAGACATAATCCCTTAGTAATTCCAACCATCTTCTTCAGAAAAGATTTAACTCTTTTTGTGTGAACACGTATTGGAGACTCTTATGATTAGTGAAAATATTATGAATTGAACAAGTGCCTACTCATGAAGGGTATCTTAAGTTCAATAAGGATCGAAGACCACCCCTTATATCTAGTCAAGCAGAACACAATTCAAGTATATCAGGGAAATTTCGAATATACCATAAGATAGTTAAGTATGACTCAGAAGAAGTCTAAGAATTCAACAACAATCCCAAATACATAGTAATCCACAAAGACTCTAAATAAAACCAAATTTATTTATGTTGGTACATGCCCTCGACAATAGCAAAAACTAGACCAAAGAAAAGCATATGACATCAGCAAACCAAATCATTAAATGAGGTCTTTCGAAGTATGGAGTCTCACCACTTCAATTCGAATCACGAGCTATCCCACGATAAGTTAGTCACTATTTAGAAAAGCAATAGTATATCTAATTTCTGCATGGCGTGGGGATACAGTGTCCAGAGACAACTAGTGGGAAGAGCACTAGCATGTAACAGGGAATAGGGACAAATTAATGCCAGGATAAACAATCCCAAAATCAATCCAAAATCTAAATGTGCACAAGCCTATGCATAAACATATAAATATAAAACGTTCCAGTGTAGGGAATAAGGCTTAGTGTGAAAGTAAGACAATATCCTTGACTATGTAGCTCAATCGTATAAACAGGCACCCATGGGCTATAAGGGTTCATCTTCCCCTACTGAAAGGGCCCCAGTGCGTGTTAGCCATACGAACAGGAGGTATCAAGGAAGACTAGGAAATAACCCAACCCCTCGTCAATCAAAGATACAAATATATCTATCAATAGTGTGAACCATGCACAAAAGTCATCATGACCAAACCTTATGTCGGCAAACATGAGTTTCAGGTATAAGTCATCATGACCCATACCTTTATGACTTGGCTATATAAACCCCATTAGGACTAATTTAAAAGAAATAACACGTAACCTATTCATTACCCAAAGAATTTACACATCTTGGCACACCACTAGTATTGTCATATTGTACTCTTTTAAGATCATAATTAGGCCATGGCAATTCCATCAATTAGCGGGAATGCCTTGACTATCTTTTATTTATTAAATCAAGTTGGAGGAATGCCTCGACCTCTTTTATTCAAGTTTCAAACAAAAACATGACAACCAAGGCCTTTAAAATTCATGTTCATTATTTAACGATATATGGAATGCAATAGTATAGGTTAGTAAGTCAAACCAAGTGATAAATCATATTTCAAAACCAATTTCACAAATGGGTTGAGGGAAAAAAATTATCCAAAATAAATTTCAAGTCTAAAAACATCAATTTGGGTGAATACATCAACTCCTATTCCAATTCCCATACCCATGCACCCCATTCGTTTAAAAATATTGATAAAGCATAAATATTGAACATAAAACCATGGGAATCTAATTTAAGAACATTCATTCTAAAAACTCTCAAACCAATATTCATAAACCACAAGTAAATCATACAAATAACAATTTAAATATATGCATTCAATAAAATAAGCTTTGGGGA
>JAPEIP010000009.1:106475367-106523671 GCA_026120095.1 Capsicum chinense
TTCATTCTAAAAACTCTCAAACCAATATTCATAAACCACAAGTAAATCATACAAATAACAATTTAAATATATGCATTCAATAAAATAAGCTTTGGGGAAGAGTAATATGTCTTAAATACACAAGAATTTGAAAGGAATCAAGATCTTGGGACCTAGAGGATAAGTGTATGATGAAATACTTATGTTTTCTTACATTTTTAGTATGAGAGTGTAATTGCGGAATTTTAATCTCTTAAAACTAAATGGAATAGGATATATTATGCTTAAGAGCCGTACATAGGTGAAAAGAACCCGACCCCCCTCATCCCAAGTAAATAAACATAAACTTCACAAATTTTAAAAATTAGCGTGGTACAATGGTTATCACGGAGGCTATTCTCCATGCGACATAGCCTATCATGGAGATTATGCTCCGTGACATTCAGCTTATCGCAGAGATTATCCTCCGTGACTCGGTAGTGTCATAGTGACAAACTACCTTGAAATGCAAATATAGCCCTGAACCCTTTTAAAAAATTCAAAAACTCTTTTAGCATACCCCATTAACATACCTAAACATACTTTAAGTCAGAAATTGATGTTTCAAACACGAATAGCCAAAAATAAAATTCTCAAAATTTTAAGGGTGTTACATTATCCCCTCTTAGGATCATTCATCCCCGAAGGATGAGTTAGGACACTTATGGCATGAGAAATAGTAAGAATACTCCTAAATCAGATGATAAAATAAAAAACTAACAAGAGGAAAATAAAATTCATACCTTAAGAATTATTTTCTGGAATAGGGAGAAAGAACGGATACATGGACTTTATGTCCTCATCGGCTTCCCAAGTAGCCCCCTCAAACTTTTGGTTCCTCCATAGAATATTCACCGAAGGCACATCCATCGTCCTCAAACATCGTACTTGCCTATCAAAGATCTCGATAGGAACTTCATCATAAGAAAAAGACTTCGAAAGACCCACACTTTCCAAAGTAATAATAAAGGAACGATCACCTACACACTTCTTCAATATCTAAAAATGCAAGACCAATAAATATGGCCCAAGATAGAAGGCAAATACAATTTATAGACCACACTATCCACTTTCATCAAAACTAATTATTTACCAACATAACTGGAGCTAAGATTCCCCTTCTCTCCAAATTGCATTACTCCTTTCAAGGGAGACACCTTCAAGAGCACCTAATCACCAATGTTGAATTCCAACTCTCTTCTCCTGACGTCCACGTAGGACTTTTTAGACTATGGGTTATCTTACACCTATCCTAAATTACCTTTACCTTCTCCATAGATTAATTAACAAAGTTAGGACCAAAAAATCCAGCCTCTCTAACTTGAAACCACCTAATTGGGGATCTACAACTCCTACAATACAAAGCCTCAAATGGAGCCCTTCAAGTACTAGAGTAATTGTTGTTGTTATCAGCGAATTATGTGAGGCAGATAATAATCCCAACACCAGCAATTTCAATCACACAAGACATCAAGATAAACATTAAAGTAATAATCTTTCTTTTCGCTTGTCCATCCATCTGAGGGTAGAAAGCGGTGTAAAGGTTCAAGTTAGTCCCTAAATCTCCCTAGATAGAATGCAAAACAGTGAGATGAGGACTGCGTACCTATATCTGTAATGATAGAAACTAGAGAACCATGCAATTTGATGACTTCCTGAATAAAAAACTTTAAATAATCCTCAGCAAAAAACTTAGTCCTCACTGGCAAGAAATGAGATGACTTAGTCATCCTATCCATGATGACACAAATAAAGTCAAACTGCTTACAAGACCACAGATGAACTTTAACAAAGTTCATACTAATCACCTCCCATTTCCACACAGATGACTCAATCTTTTGAGACAACCTTCCAGGCCTCAAGTGCTCCACCTTTATTTGCTGACAAATCATGCACTTAGCCTTAAAATTGGCAACAATCCTTTTCAAGCCATTCCACCAAAAATCTTTTTCAAATCATGGCACTTCTTTGTCAACCCAGGATGAACCATATACCTCAACTCATGAGACTAAGAGAAAATTCTTCCTTACAACCCATCCACAATGAGAATACAAAACCTTTCTTGGTACCTCAAGATACACTTATCACTAATCTTAACAGCCATAGCTTTATTTTGGCCCACAATATCATTGATCTACTTAAAGATAAGATCCAAAACCTATTTCTCTTTTACCACAACACAAAGATATGACTTTACCACCTCATGAAAAAAAATACCTCAATCATCAGTGTATAGGAGACAAAATCCAACGTTAGATAAATGGTGAATATACTTCACTAATCCACATTTCTCTGCATCTATGTGAGATAGACTCCCCATAGATAACCTGCCTAAGAGCGTTAGCAACCACGTTAGGTTTACTTGAATGATTATAAAGACTCATGTTATAGTCTTTAAGACACTGAAGACATCTTCTTTTTTTGAGATTCAACTTCTTCTGAGTGAACACATACTATAGGCTCTTATGCTTAGAATAAATATAAAAATGAACTCAATTTATATAAACTCACAAAATTTTTAATGCGAACATCACAACTAGCAACTCCAAGTCATTGTCAGATAATTCTTCTAATGACCTTTCAACTACCTAAAAGTAGAGGCTAGCACCTTACCATAGTACATAAAAACACAACCAAGTCTCACACAAGATGCATCACAAAAAACAAAGAATCCATCAGTACCCTCGGATAAGGTAAAGATTAGAGCCAAAGTTAACTTATCCTTTAGCTTCATAAAACTACCCTCACAAGTATCCTACCATAAGAACTTTACCTTTTTTTTGAGTCAACCTAGTCAATGGAGAAGTAAAGGAGGAGAAACATTTTGCAATCCTCCTACAGTACCTAGCTAAACCCAAAAAGCTCCAAATACTAGTTGGAGTCATGGGTATAGGCCATTTCTTTACCACCGCAACTTTCTATGGTTCCCATGACCTCTTTGATAGACCAACATAACCTAGAAAAGAAAAACCAGTCAACCAAAACTTGCTCTTAAATAAAGTAGCATACAACCACTGATTCTTAGGAGTCTGCAATACTATGTAGAGGTGATCGACATGATCCACCTCACCCTTAGAATACACTCAAATATCAAAATAAATATAATTAGGAACAAATCCAGGAATTGATGGAAGACCTAGTTTATAAGATCCATAAATATCATCGGTGTATTAGTCAATCCAAAATATATGTGTAGGAGCTCATAATGGCCATAACAAGTACGGAATGAAGTCTTAGGATATCTACCTCCCTAATATTCAACCGATGGTAACCCAACCAAAGATCAATCTTAGAAAAGTACTTTCTCTGAAGCTGGTCAAACAGATCATCCATCCTTGGAAGAGGGTATTTATTCTTTAGTCACCTTAATGAAATGGCGGTAATCAATATAAATTTGTGTGGACACATCCTTCTTACACACAAAGATCACACGACCACCCTATAGAGAAATACTATGGCAAATAAAACCCTTGAACAGAAGGTCTTTCAACTGCTTCTTGAGTTATTTAAACTCAATTAGGGCCATTCTATTTATAGGGAATGAGATAGGACAAGTTTCTAATAGAATATCAATCCTAAAATCTATCTCCCTATCAGGATAAAATCTGGGAAGATCATCGAGAAAAACCTTTAGAAACTCACAAACCATAAGGAAAGATTACAAAGAGGGTCTCTTTGAGCCATAATCTTTAACCCAGACCAGGTGATGGAGACACCCCTTGGAAATTAATTTATAGGCTCTAAGATAAGAAATTAATCTTCCCTTAAGTACTAATGAACTACTTTTCCACTCAATCCTGATTCATTCAAAAATGTGAAACAAGCCCTTTGGATCCCACAATCAAGAGACACATAGTAAGAATAGAACCAATCAATCCCAAATATAACATCAAAATCTAACATCTCCAACGATATCAAATCTACCGAGGTCTTTCGACCAAAGATTTATACCACACAATTCCTATAGACTTTTCTAGCCAATGTATAGTTGGCCACCTTGGTAGACATAAAAAAGGTATCAGGTATACACTTACAACAAACAAAAATGAATATCCACATAAAGAGTCACATAAAAAAGGGTAGACCAGGGATCTAGCATACAGTATAAATCACTACTTAAATTTTTTTTCGTACCAGTTAAAACATCAGGAGACACCTTAGAATCCTAACTGGTGGCAAGAGAATACGAATGATTCTAACTAGTGTTGGAGTCAAAAGTCGCACTCTTTAGTGATAGAGCAAAAGAGGAAGCAACTGAGACCTTATTAGTAGTAACATCACTTGAAGGACAGTTCCTCTAAGTGTGGCCAGGCTGTCCACTTTTGAAACACTTATTCCTCCCCTCATCATAAAATCCACATTGTAGCTATCCATAAAATGTACAAGGAGGAACGATATGGATGATTAGGGCCTACTGTCTTGAGATTTGCACTTTGCGCCTTAAAACCATTGTTGCTTTGAAAGCGGTAATCACCTAACAACTTAGGATAAGGTTCACTTTCCATCAAATAGGAACCTTAATTGCCTCACTTTTTCTTAGAACGGTTTCCACCATCTATACCACCCTACTGCTGACTTAACCCTAATCTAAATATTTAAACTTTTTGCTCTACCTCTCCATATCTATGTTTACTTCTTTTTCTAATATTCAACTATTGCATATACACCATGAATCTAGAGAGTATACACCACGGGTCTAGAGATTTGCATATCCTTGTTCTACAATAAGGCCTTGCTCTCCATAATTAAATTATGGGAAAACGAATATAAACTTTCTAATTCAAGCCCTTATGCAAGATACTAACTCTGAAGCATAATGGGATAATTGATGAAATTTCAAGTCATACCCCTTCACTGTAAGTTTTCCTTACTTCAACTTCACAAACTCCCCATCTTTTTCTTCTCTTAACTCTTAAGAAAGAAGTGATCTAGAAAGGCACTATAAAAGTAATCCCACCATCCACCTCCACATCATCATCCCTATAGTGATCCTACTATTTATACCATTAAACACTATATCTTTTAATAGATAAGCAGTGAACTTCAATCCATATATTTTAGTTGCATGCATCACTCAAAAGATCTTTTCTATATCATCTACGAAACCTTGAGGATGCTCCTCAACCCTAGTTCAAGTGAAAATCAAAGGATTTAACCTCACAAACTGCCCAACTTGAGTAACCTCAGAAAAACTCATAATAGTACCCACAGAACCCGACTTATATGATTGAGTTATTACAAAATAAGTAAATATATGACTAGAATGGCAGAACTCAGTAGTAATATCTCTTGGAGGAGACTAAGTAGAAGTGTAACCAATAGAAGAAGGATTAGTGGGAACCAGTGGAACTCCATAAAGGAATTCATAAGAAGCAACCCTATAATGGGTCTGAAACCCATGAGTAGGATAAGTCCTATCCACATAGTCCTCAAGCGAGACAGAGGAATTTCCATAAGCATCAGATCTTCTGGGAGGCATGACCTAAAAAAAAACAATGTGAATTTGAGGAGACATCAACACCCTAGACTATACACTCCAAAAATAGATCACAAGAAAGAAAAATATTCCTAAATGCCTCGTGCCTCTCTCTTATAAGTATGGAATGTTATTCACTCATAAAATAGACTCTTACTGAGATGGATTTATGGATACCCAATGACACCTTACATTGGCTCTGATACCATCTTTTTCATAACCATAACTAGGGCCTGGCCATGATAGGTATCAAAAGTCTAACAATTCAACAACCAATCCCAATCCTAAATCTATAGTAATCCACAAAGCCTCTAAAGAAAACCAAATAAATTTAAGTTGGGATATGCCCTCAATTATAGAAAAAACTAGTCCAAAAATATATGACCTAAGGAAACTAAATCATGAAATGAGGTCTTCAAAAGTAAGGAAACTCACCATTTTAATCTATTTTAGGAGCTATGCCATAATCACCTAGTCACTTCTTATGAAAAGTAGAATTATTTGCAATTCCTACATCGAATAGGGGTATATCATCCGGAGATCGTTAGTGGAATGAGCACTAGCATGTAACTCAAGAAATTAGGATAAAATAATGCCATGTTTAATAGTAAAAAATCAGTCAGGGATCCACATGCATACAAGTATATGCATATAAATATAACTATATAACTTGTCAGGGTAGGGAAAAAGACATAGCATGAAATTAAAACATTATGCTGGAGTATGTAGCTAAATGATCATAAACAAGTACCCACATGCTATTTGGGTTTAGCATCTATTAATGAAAAGACTCAGTGCATATTAGCCGCATGCTCTGGAGATATTAAGAAAGACTAGGGAATGCCTCAAGCCCATGGTAATTTAAGATAAAAGATATATATCAATAGTGTGAACAATGCAAACAAGTGATCAAGACCAAACCTCGCATCAACAAACATGAGCATCTTGTATAAGTCATCCAAGATCCAAACATTTGCAACATAGCTACATAACCCCCATTAGGCCCAATTTAAAACAATTTTCATATATCTCATTCATTAACCAATGAATTTACATGTCATGGAACACCACATATATCGCCATACTGTACGCATACAAGCTCATAATTATCCAATTATAATACCATCAGTTTTATGGAATTCCTTGACCTTTTTTTATTTATAAAATTAAATAAAAAGAATGCCTCAACCTTCTTTATTCAAGTTTCAAACCAAATCATAGCCAACAAGGCCTTTAAAATCCTTATTCAATCTTTAACTATTTATAAAATGCAATAGTATAGGTGAGTAACTCAAACCAAATGAAAAATTAGAGCTAAAAAATAATTTCACAAATGGGTTGAGGGAAAACAATTATCCAAGACCAATTTAATGTCAAAAAACATCAATTAGCGTGAATACCTCAACTCCCATTCCAATTTCCACACATATGAACCTTATTCATTCAAAACATTCATAAAGCATAAATATTGCATGTAAAATCATAGGAACCTAATTTAAGAACATTCATTGAAATAATCTTTGGGGAAGAATAACATGCCTTAAATACATAAGAATTGGAAAGTTATTTAGACCTTGGGTCCCAGAGGATGAATATATGATGAAATCCTTATGCTTTAATAGGGTTTTGAGTACGAGAGTATAATTGGGGAATTTTTATTTTTTAAAAATTAAAAGAATAGGCTAAATTATGGTTAATGGTCATAGGTAGGTGAAAAGACCCCAACACCCCTCATCCCAATTAAATAAAAAACAAACTACAAGAAATTAAAATATCAACATGGCATAGTGCTTATCACTGAGGTTATCCTTTATGCCACATAGATTATAATGGTGTAACACCCCAGATTTTGGTCCCCATAAATTTATTCATCTTTGAGCTTACTATCCTCACTTAAATCACACTGCAAGTCATAGGGTGTCATTGTAAATTGTTGGATCCTAATCGTATCCTAACTAGCTTATTTGGTTAAGTTTCAGAGTTGATCATGACTAGCACCCATTGAGTCATAGTTTTGCAATCATAAGGAAACTGGTGTACTACCCTACTTTTTATTATGACTGTGACTAGCTTGTTATGAGTCATAAGGACAAGTATGAGTTAAATGATTTGATTCATAACAAGAGCAATGCGTGGTAGACCTTCACACTGTCAAGACTGTGACTGGACTAAATGAGTCATAAGGTGAACCTATGAGTTATGAGGTCACCCACAACGACTGGGCATTAATTTTTACTATATTAATTATGGGCATCCTAGTAATTTCCCTCTACTACTTAGATCCCATGACTTAAAACCCTTTTAGGGACCTCATTAGCATACTCTTCATAATGAAAATACTCTATCAAACTCTCTAAATTCTCACACGTAATATAAATAGGGTTTCCAAGAAGTTGATCAATTAGAGCCCCCAAGGCCAAACTCTCTCTGAAACACTTGATATTTTAGGAATATTACTTTTCCCAATATATTAATTAATCAAATGCATGTGTTTACAATTGTACCTATATGATTTAATTATTATTTATAAATATGGGTTTGAGGGATTAATTTCCTATTGTTTTAATATAATTATTTATGCTTTGTTTTCATATTTTGAACTAATGGGGTGGATGGGTGTGGAAATTGGATGGGGGTCAAGGTATTCCCCTAAATTGATATTTTAAACTTGGAATCGCTTTTAAATAATTATGTTTCATCAAACTACTTGTGTAATTGGCTTTGAATTGTGAAATTGTCATTTGGTTTGACTTACTCCATAATGAAATTTTTTTGCATAAATTATTAAAGTATAAACATGGATTTTGAAGGTTGTGTTGGCTATGTTTTGATTTAAAGAACAAAAGTGGGCGAGGCATTCCCCTGTGATAATAAAATTGTAATGGCATCATGCTAAGTTTACAAGTGTAAGGTATGGGAACACCTATGATCTACCTTAATGTATTACTCTGGGGTACATGAAAAGTTTATGTTAAGCCCATTTTGATTTGGTCTTAATGGGGTTTATGTATCTATGTTGTAAAGGTGTGGGTCTTGGATGACTTATCTTTGAAACTCATGCTTTTTTACATTAAATTTGGTCTTGATAACTATGTGCATAGTCACACTATTGATATGATTGTATCTTTGACTG
Organism: Capsicum chinense; assembly: GCA_026120095.1. Classification (NCBI taxonomy): domain Eukaryota; kingdom Viridiplantae; phylum Streptophyta; class Magnoliopsida; order Solanales; family Solanaceae; genus Capsicum; species Capsicum chinense. Next base: position 106,483,995 of record JAPEIP010000009.1, read on the forward strand.
ATGTGAGGTTGGGGCATTCCCTAGTCTTCCTTGATACCTTTGGTTTGTAAGACTAACATGCAGTAGTACCCATTCAGTAGGGGGAGCTAAACCCATATAGCCAGTGGGTGCCTTTTTAGTATGGTTGAGCTACATAAACCAGGATAATGTTTTACTTCATACTAAGCCTCATTCCTTTTCTCTTCATGACATGCTTATATATACATATGATAATGTAAATTGGATTTGAATTATTTTAAAATGTAGATCATGGAATTATTCTATACTCTTTCCTTGATTTACATACTAGTGCTCAACCCACTAATTTTCATCAAATGCTATATTCCCATGTGATATAGGAACCAGAGATCTTTGGTCCTATTAAAGGAGAATGTGGACATGAATCATTCTGCTTATAAAGTTCAAACCTGATACTGGGGTCCAACTCCTTATTATACTAGCCAACATAGAGCTCCATCAGTCCCTACTACTACTACTAGGGCCCCTTAGGCTTATAATGATAATGCCTCACTACCAAAAGAGGACATTTCTAATGCTTAATTTCACCGTTCTATTCATCTATTACCCATTTAGTAATATCTCAGTCAGTTTACTGGGGTCCTACTGATCCTGCTATGAGCCCTTTTGAGGTTACTAGAGTCGAATAGTTTATGAGGCTCAATCCTTCGACCTTTACTAGCTCAAAGGTTGAGAATGATCCTCAAAGGCTTATAGATGAGATGAAGAAGTTTTTTTATATGATGCATACTATTAATGTAGAGGGTGTGAAATTTTCTATATAGCTAAAAGATGTCGTATATCAGTGGTATGTGAAGTGAGATCAGTCTTGGGGTGAGAATGCTAAGTCAGCAATATGGGATAATTTTTTGGGTGCCTTTTTTTATTACGTCTTTCCTTAGGAGTTAAGGGAGGCAAAAGATAAAGAGATTATGAATATTATATTGGGTAGGATAAATTTGAAAGAGTATGCCCTAAAATATAATTAGTTTTCCCATTATGCTCTTGAGGTAATGTCTAGAATAAGGGATAAAATGAGGAAGTTTACTCTGGGCTTGTCTCGATAATTGGTGTTGGATTCAATTGAATAATGATAAAGACATTTTGAGTCTTGTGGTATATGTACAATAGATTGAGGAGAAAAATAAGAAGAAAGCAGAGGTGAATGAAAGATAGAGTAAGATATTTTGGTATTTAGATCAGGGTAGAGGTCAACAGTAGAGTGGTAGAGATAGTGATAAATAGTGTATGAAGAATTTGGTTAACTATTGTTCCTATTTTAAGGCTAGTTATCTATATCCTAACATTTTTGATAATTGCCTCGTTTAGAGAAATAGTGGGTTTAAGGCACAAAGTGCCCAATCCCATGCTAGTGGGGCTCAGTAACTCCATCCTATTATCTTTGTAAATTTTGTGAACAGTGGCACCATGGTATTTACAATAAAGAAAGGAATAAATGTTTCTGATGCGGCTAGCCTACCAATATTTTAAGGAACTATCCTTAAGGAGATGTTGCTACTAGGGCTAAAAGGTCCCGGTTGTAGCTTCTTTAGCTCTGACACCAAACGAAGGTACTTCTGGCTCTAATACTGGTCAGAACCGTTATATGCTCTTGCCACCTATAAGTATATGGAGGCATCTTCTAATATTTTTGCTACTATGCCAAAAGTTTTCACTCGTGATATATATTATCTGCTTTATCCCTAATCTACCCCTTCTTATATTACCCTTCATGTGGCTATTCATTTATATATTGGTCCTGAGTGTATTCATGGTCCTTTCTCAATCCCTAACATAGTGAGTGACTCTATTGTAGCTAGAAGAGTCTATTGGGGTTTTGTGGTATCGGTCTATGGTAGGGAGATGCTAGTGGATCTAATAGAGTTGGACATGTTAGATTTTGATGTGATTTTGGAGATGGATTTTTTACACTAGTGTTATGTATCTCTTAATTGTAGGACCTAAAATTTCAGTTCCCAAATCTCAGATGAATTGATGATTGAGTGGAAAGGTTTCTTTCTTATCTTAGAACTCAAAAGTTCATTTCCAAGGGGTGAGTCAATCATTTTGTCCAAGTTAAAGATTTTAATTCAGAAGGTCCTTTATTATAATCTATCCTTGGGGCCAGTGAGTTTCCCAAAGTATTCCTTGATGATCTTTCTAGTGTTTCTTCTGGACACTCAAAAAATCTCTATCCTTCCCTATAGAATGGCTCTAGCTAAGTTCAAAACCTTAAAGAGCAGTTGAAAGACCTTGTTGATATGTGTTTTATTTGCCCTAGTATTTTGCTGTGGAGTGCTCCTGTGCTCTTTGTTCTTAAGAAGGATGGGTCCATTTGAATATGTGTGTATTACCACCAATTAATTAAGGTAATGATGAAGAATAAGTACTCTTTTTTGAGGATGGATGATATGTTTTACTAGCTTCAGGAATCAAAGTGCTTTTTTAAGATTGATCTTTGGTTGGGTTATCATCTTTTGAAGATTTGGGAGTTGGATATCCCTTAGACTGCTTTTCAAACCTGATATCATCATTTTTAAGTCTTTGTCACATTTTTTGGTTTGACTAATGCCCTAATGGCCTTTATGGATCTGATTAACGTGGCATTTCATCAATTCCTATATTTGTTCATTATTATATTTATTTATGATATTTCTGTATATTCCAAGAGTAAGGTAGATTATGCATATCCAGGTAGATTATGCCAATCACCTCTGCATTGTGTTGTGAACCTTGAAAGATCAACAATTGCATGTAAAGTTTTCCAAGTATAATTTTTAGTTGAATATTTTTACTTTTTTAGGTCATGTTGTTTGTAATGAAGAGATCATGGTAGATCTACAAAAAGTTTTGGTTGTTAAGAAGTGGCCTAAACCTACGAATTATACCAATATTCGGAGCTTTTTGGATTTAGCCGGGTACTATAGGAGGTTTATGGAAAGATTTTCTTCTATTGTACTCTATTGAATAGGTTATCACAGAAAAAAGGAGATGTTTTTGTAGTCCAATGCTTGTGAGGGTGGATTCAAAAAGTTGAAAGACAAGTTGACTTCAACTCAGATTTTGACCCTACCCGAGGGTACAAGTAGTTTTGTTGTCTATTATGATGCATCTTGAGTGGGACTAGGTTGTGTGCTGGTGCAACATAGCAAGGTGGTTGCATATGCTTTTAGGTAGTTGAAATTTCATGAGAAGAATTATCCAACTCATGATTTGGAGTTATTAGCTGTGATTTTTTATTTAAAGATTTGGTGTCAGTATTTTTATAGGGTTTATGTTGACATCTTCTCAGACTATAAGAGTATGCAATATGTGTTAATCTAGACAGAGTTGAGTATCTGGCAAAGGAGATAGCTTTAGTTACTTAAGTACTACATCATGTGTCTCAATTATCACCCAGGTAAAGCTAACGTGGATGCTTATGCTCTTAGCAGGTTATCCATAAAGAGCTTATCTATGTTGACAGCAAGAATAAAAGCTTGATAAAGTATATTCACTATTTGGATAAACTCAAAGTTTTAATCTTAGACTCTGAGCATAGTGTTGTGATTATGCAAGAGGTGTTGAGGTCATGTCTTGGTGCTGAGGAGGAAGACAAGGAGGTTTTGAATATTATTTTTGTACGAATAAAGAATGACATGGGTCATCAGAAGGTGATGAATTTTGTTATTAATAGAGATGGTATATTGAGGTACCAAGGTAGATCATGTGTTCTCAATGTTGATGGGTTGCGTGAGAGGATTTTTATTGATACTCATGAGTTGAGGTACACTATTCATCCTGGTTCACTGAAGATGTACCATGACTTAAAAGCGATCTATTGGTGCAGTAATATGAAGAGAGATGTGTCAATTTTCTAGCCGTGAGTATTGTTTGTCAGCAAGTGAACTTGCAGCACTTGATGCCTAAAGGTTTATCCCAAGAGATTGAGCTAATCGTGTGGAAATTTGAAGTGATTAATATGGATTTCGTTGCCAATCTTCCTCGATCTCTCCATTATTTTTGTTCTATTTGGGTCATCGTTGATAGGATTACTAAGTCCGCTAATTTCTTACTAGTGATGACTCATTATTCGATAGATGATTATGCTAAGCACTTCGTTCTAGAGATCATGAAGTTGTATGGTGCTCTAGTTTCCATCATATTTAATTGAGGTACTCAATTCTATTGCACTTTTTGCATTCTTTACATAGTGATTTGGGAACTTAGGTGAATCTTAGCATAACTTTCTACCCAAGTGTAGAGCATGATAAGACTTTGGAGGATATGCTAAGGTCATGAGTGATTGATTTTAGTAGTAGCTGGGTTTATCATTTTCCTCTCATAGATTTTGCATATAATAATAATTATCACTCTAGCCTTGGGATGGATCCATTTGAGGCTTTGTATGGTAGGAGATGTTGTTATCCTATTGAGTGGTTTGAGGTTAGAAAGGCTGGGTTATTTTGTACTGATTTGGTTCATCTTTCTATGGAGAAGGTTAAGATGATTCGGGATAGGTGGAAGGCCTCACAGAGTAGCAAAAAGTCCTATGCAAATTTAAGGAGAATCAACTTAGAGTTTGATGTGGGGGATTTGGTGTTCTTGAGGATGTCTCCTATCAAGGGAGTGATGTAGTTTATAAAGAAGGGGAAGCTTAATCCTCGATATGTTAGTCTATATTTTATTTTGAAGAAAGCGGGTAGTATGGCTTATGAGTTATATTAGCCTCATTGTTTGGGTTTCGTTCACTCGATTTTTTATTTTTTAGTTGTTGAGGAAAAGTATGGGTGATCCTTCATTGGTGGTTCCATTTGAAAGTGTGGGTATTTCGAATTCCTTCTCTTATGAGAATGTCCCAGTACTGATCTTGGATTCGCAAGTCCGTCAGTTGTGGACTAAGGATGTGGCTTTGGTAAATATTCTATTGATGAACTATAAGATTGAAGAGGCCATTTTGGAGGCTAAAGATGATATGAAGTCAAAGTATCCATTCTTGTTCACCATTTTGAATAATCTTGCTTAAAGTATGTCTTAGTCTTGATATCTTTGTTTTCTACCTTTGTTAAGGAAATTTTTGACTTCCTTGATATCTTTGTCTTTTGTATTTGTTAAAAGTAAGGGTAGGTGTATTTCTGTATTAAATTATGGTAATAAATATCTTCTCTCATCATTCAAGGATGAATGATCCTAACGGGGGACAATGTAAGATTTTGGTCCCTAAGTATTTTATTACATTTGATCTTTTTGTTTCACTACGACTCACCCTGCTAGTCGGACGATGTTATTGTGGGTCATAGGATCCGAATCTTATCCTTACTAGTTTTCTTGGTTGAATTTCTGATAGCCTAAATGACTATCACCCAACGAAAATGGACACAAGATGCAAAAATCAGCAACCACACAAAGAGAAAATAACATTTAGAAAGGAGATGAAGGAGAAGAAATACATGAATGTAACGATAGTAGAGTGACCCTTACTTCCACTAGATAATTAATAAAAGGAGATGTATCAAATCTCTAATCACACCTCACAAATGAAAGTTCAAACCACTCTCTTAGGTGACCCAAAAGACTCACACTTCCTCAAGCACACCTTTCTTGCGAAATTACCCAAGACAACTAAAAAACCAATTTCAAATGTTTCAAGGGCCTATTTTCGGATTCAAGAAAAAAATTAGAGACTACAAATTACAAGCTATGAGTAATATTCAATGTCATCAAAAGTCTAATGAAAATAGAGGCTAAAATGTCTATTTATACTATTACATAAGAAAAGAGTCTAATGCCCTTCATGAAGCCTCAAAAGAGGTGCCACTTGAGTGTAACTTAAGAGTGCAAAAAGTCCACAATAACCCTCCTTTTAGGCTCCCATGAGATGTAAGAAAGTAGTTCTTTCAAATATCTTCTTCACAAACCATCAAGTACTGTCCCTTAGTCGGATGCATCACACTTTCACACTACTTCAACTGCATAAGCAATGATTGAAATTGTTGAAGTTCCTTAACTTGAATTCGGGTGAAAGGACTTGTCTTGGAACTTATATCATCCTCTCCATCTTGAAGAGAGTTTGTCCTTAAACTTTCGGCTTCATCAATATCAAGAATTTCCACAGGTGAAAGATCACAAATATTGAAAGTTGAATGTACTTGATAACCAAGGGTAGATCAATTTGGTAGGCATTATCATTGATCCTTTTAAGCACTTGGAAGGGTTCATCTCCCCGAGGCATAATCCTGGCCTTCCTTTGATTCAAAAACCTCTCCTTCCTCAAGTGTACCCATACCCAATCTCCAGTTTTAAGCACAAGCCTTCTTGGACCCTTGTTCGCCCTTCTTCAAACCTCTTGGTTCTTCTTTTATAGATTTAGCCGCACCTTATTATGCATTTTCTTCATTTATTTGGAAGTTTTGTTTCCATCTAAGCTATTCTCAAGTTCACTAGGAAAAGGAGTTAAATCCAAAAGGGTAAGGGGGTTCATACAATAGACACACTCAAAAGGAGTTATTCCCGTACATGAGTGAACCACCCTATTGTATGAAAATTCCACCATAGGTAGGTGGTCCTACCATGAAGTCATTTTACCTTTAACCACAGTCTTTAGCACACAAACCAAGGTCATATTTACTACTTCCATTTGTCCATCTGTTTGTGGGTGACAAGAGGTTGAGAAAAGCAACTTCGTACCAAGCCTACCCTACATGGACTTCCAAAACAGACTTAGGAAATTTACGTCCCTATCACTTACTATAGTTTTGGGATCCCCAGAATAGTTACAATATGTTCAAAAAATAAAGAAGCTACACAAGGGGAATCTTCGGTTTTGGCCCAAGGAATAAAGTGAGCCATTTTGGAGAATCTATCAACGATAACAAAAATGCTATCTCGACCCTTTATAGTCCTTGGCATCCCTAAAACAAAGTCCATGGAGATATCTAACCAAGGGATAATGGGAGTGGGAAGTTTGATGTACAATCCTTGAGGTAGGAGGAAAGATTTTGCACTCCGGCAATCCATACATTGGCCATAAATCTTAGCAACATCTTTGCACATTTTTGTCCAATAGAATTGCTCGTCTAAGATACTGAGGGTTTTATCAGCCCCAAAATTCCCCATGAGGCCACCATCATGTGCCTCCCTCACAACCAATTCCCTCCATGAACTTGAAGGGACATACAATCTCCTCCCTTTGAACATATAACCATCAAACCGAAGTAGGAGGAATTGCCATTCTCTTTGAGCTATCGGTCCCTTCCCCACTCTTCACATTCCCTATAAATAGGAGCATAGATAGGATCCTTGGGATACAACATCTGCAAGCTCTCAAACCCCAAAAATTCAAAGACAAAGTAGCAACAAGCATATGTTTTCTAGACAATGCATCGACTACCATATTTTCCTTCCCCCTTTTGTAATGGATTACATAGGGAAAAGTCTCGATGAATTCAATGCACTAAGAATGACGCCTATTAAACTTGTCTTGGCTCTTAAGGTATTTCAACGATTCATGATCCGTTTGTATCACAAACTCCTTAGTCCATAAATAATGTTGCCAATTACCCAAGCCTCTAACAAGGGCATACAACTCCAGATCATAAGTTGAATAATTAAGGGTTGCCCCTTTGATATTTTCACTAAAATAAGCAATGGGCTTGCCTTGTTGCATCAAAAAAGCCCCAATACCAACCTTACTTGCATCACATTCGACCTCAAATGCCTTATCGAAATTGGGCAACTGCAACAAGGGAGCCACAATGAGCAAAGCTTTCAAGGCTTCAAAATCCTTAGCTTGCTCTTCACCCCACTTAAAGGGTTGGTCCATTCTAATAACTTCAGTTAAGGGGGCTTCTATGGAGCTAAAACCCTTGTCAAAACTCCTATAAAATTTTGCCAACCCATGAAAACTTTGGATTTCTCCAATAGTCTTAGGGGTCGGCCAACTTTGTAATAGTCTATCTTAGATTCCACCACTTCAACACCCCTTGAAATCACAACAAAACCTAAGAAGACCAGTTTATCAACTCTAAAAGAACACTTCTCCATGTTGGTATAAAACTTCTCCCTTTGGAGCACATCAAACACACATCTCAAATGATTCATATGTTCATCAATAGACTTACTATATACCAACACATCATCAAAGTAGACAACCACAAACTTTCCAATATAAGGCTTCATCACATGATTCATTAGTGTGACAAAGGTGCTAGGACCATGTAACAACCCAATTTGCTGAACCGAAATGCTACATGGTGCTCATGACCTCGAAGGACCACAAGCTAATCCATGACTGGTATTTGTAGCTGTATACTGCATCAGGTAACATAAAAATAAAGCACCATAGCGCGAATGCGTCAGTATATATGTACTATATACATGTGAGATAGGCTAAATGGAAGAGTTCACATGTATGCTAATGCTAACTGACTGTCTAACATAAACGTGAGAATGCATACATAATAATATAACTATAACTGACAACGTGATATCGTGATTACTGAATCTGAATACTGATAACATAAATGATTGTATCTGAGTATAACTGATAATATGGGAAACTATAGCTGACATTCCTAAATCTGATGAAACTATCTAAATTCCATACTATAACTGAGTTGACTATATCTGACAGTCCTGAAATCAGAAGAACTATTTGATTTTTATTACTGAGGCTGATTGATTGTATCTGATAGTCCTAATTCTATAACATAAAACTGTGGGAAGTAGTATCTAACTGATATGCCCTAAAGGTTCTATAATACCTGAGCTGGGGTACAATCTATGCCCTGATTGGAAGGGTGTCAATACCGCGCCACTGGTAATGACAACATATAAGTAACCCATATATAAAAAGTAACTCTAGTGAGAACGGTGGGAACCCTTACATAACAGATTAAGCCACCTCATGTACCCTCATATAGAAGGCTATGATTTCTTAACCTATGCTAGCTACATAGTTCTGGAATGCAAGGATTGCTTGTAGGAATCACACCCTCGTAAATAGGTGAGTCCCCATCCTTGGATTCACTCAGTGCTAATTCCTACTCTCGTATTAATGGACACTAAACATGATTTATTGTACTGAACTGAGAATAGATTGAGTTACTGAATTTTTGTGGCTAACAAAATACTACTGATATCTGACAACTGACTGAATCATGAGATCATGGAGATTTTTCCTGAGTCATAAGACTATCTGAAGTCTACGAGTTCACAGCTTGACTGGGAGTATCGTGAAAAAATGACATGTATCTAGGCACACAACTAATATTTCAGGTACAATACCCCCAGGACTCGATGGAAGAAAACTAACATGACTTGATATTCTTTAATATATGATAAACACCACTATACGTTTATTAAAGCATTTCATCAAATGTCTAATAGGCATAATCATGTGCATACATGGGGATTTTATGATATCATGCTAGTTAGACAATTTTCCTTCATCTAGGCATTTAATCAAACATATTGTAGGCATAGTACATGTAAAGCACATCATGCTTCAATCTAATTTCATCATTCAAGGGCTTAGTAATTAAAACCATATAGAAATTATAAACAATCTTGGAATAGAAGTCAATTCCTCATTTATCAACATGAAAAAGAACATACAAAGCATGAACACATGAATAAAAACCATAACTTTTAGTTAAAAAGGGATTCATGGAATTCATGAACGAAAGGAGCCCATGAATGAACTATATGCATACCTTAGATTGTAATTTCATGAATATTGATGGTGAAACCTTCCTTAATTTGAATCCCCTATAGAAATCCTAGTTTGTTCCTAAGTTAAACTTGAGAGAAACTAATATATTTTGGGTGAAAAGTGGCTGAATCACGTGTTAAAGGGATTATATAGGGGTAGAAAGTTGACCCTTTCAACGCTGGACACGTTATTAAATTTTCAGAAAAATTTCCCGAGTTGGGCCGTTGGCGCATCGCCGCGTTATCATGCCGTGACAATTAGGATACAAAATGGTGACACGACGTGAAGATATTGCGTTACCACCTTTTCCATGACATGAATGTTTGGTGCGATGCACCATTATCGTAGAGCAATAATAGAATTTGACAATTGTCATTTGAGCTATCTTCGTGACATGCTGAAGGCTCAAGTCAAACACTATCTCACAAAAAACGCTCTTACTCTTCATCCGGGTGTTGGATTTGGGCGAATTATATATCGATGGAAAACTTATTTAATTTCCCACATAATAGAAAGTGAAAATTATGGAATTAACACATGTATAAGAATGAATTCTTATTTCAAAGCAAGTTATAACATCCTTGAGATGATTTTTAAGCTAAGAAAAAGCACGGGTATTACAATATCTCCCCTTTGAGAACATTCGTCCTCTAATGATACTGATTGAGAGGGGAAACAATCAGATGAACAAGAATAACTGGAACATGATCTCATGATGGACGAGACTGACAAGTTGAATATAACATACTGAACATGCAAATCTGATGCATGCGTAACTAATTCATATATTCATAACTGAAAGTTCTGAAGAACTAAGTTTTCTCACAATGAGAATACATGTTTGATGCTTAACTATATAACTAATCTGATACATGAATGCATGACTGAATATGCGTTAGTACTTGATACCAAGTTTATCATGGAAACATGAACATGAGACTGAATACTAAGTTAGTGATGTACACTAATCATGAAACTTAGTAAGTTGTAGGAGAAATGTTACCTTGAGCTTTATCTGAGTTGGTAGGGAAAAGGTGAGGGTACTTGGTATGCATATCTACTTCTACTTCCCAAGTAGCTCCCCCTATGAATTGATTTTGCCAAAGAACTTTAACAAGAGGGACTTTTTTGTTCCTCAATCTATGGGTCTGATAGTCTAAGATTTCAAGTAGAATCTCTTTATAAGAGAGGCTATTTTTAACATCCATTCTCTGAATAGAGACTACGACTGATGGGTCACCTATGCACTTCTTGAGCAAAGAGACATGAAAGATTGGATGAACTGAGGCTAGTTCTTAAGGCAGTTCGAGCTTATAAGCTACCTTGCCGAATCGACTGAGAATCTTTAAGGGAACAACATATCGTGGACTATGATTTACCTTCTTTCCAAATCTCTTCACTCCCTTTATAGGAGAGATCTTGAGGTAGACATAGTCACAAATCTTGAACTCAAGATCCTTTCTACAAATATCTGCATAAAACTTCTGTCGGCTCTGAGTATCCCAGAGTCTTTCTCTAATCAATTGAACTTTCTCTAAGGTGTTGAATACTAAGTCAGGACCTATGACTGAGTCCTCACTAACTTTAAACCAACCGATTGTAGAACTACATCTCCTGCAATAGAGAGCTTTAAATGGAGCCATATGAATATTGGAATGATAGTTTTCATTGTATGCAAACTCAATCAAAGGAAAGAGGTCATCCCAACTTCCCTTAAAATCAATAACACACACCATTAGCATATCTTTTGACATTTAAATGGTCTTTTTTGCTTGACCATTTGTTTGAGGATGAAAGGCTGTACTGAGATAAACTTGGGTACCAAGACCCTTTTAGAATGCTTTCCAAAAATAAGAGGTGAACTGGGTACCTCTATCTAAGATAATAGATAATGGACCACCATGCAATCTGACTAGCTCCTTGATTGTAGAGCTTAGCATAATCCTCTGCTGAATAAGAGGTATGAACTGGAAGGAAAAGAGTTGGTTTGGTTATTCTGTCTATAATGACTCAGAATGAATCAAGTTGAGGATGAGTTCAAGGCAAACCCGTCATGAAGTCCACGTTCACAACTTCCCACTTCTAAGTATGAATACTGAACTTATGCATAGGACCACTAGGCTTCGGATGCTTTATATTCACTAGCTGATATATAAAGCACTTAGCTATAAACTCTGCAATATCTCTTTTCATCCCACTCCACCAATAGATTTCCTACAAATATCAGTACATCTTAGTGTCTCCTGGATGAATAGAGTAATGTGCACCATGCATTTCTGCATGAATTTGATGCCTTAAGTCATCTATGTTTGGAACACAGAGACGACTCTGACAACGAAGAACACCATCTCCCCCTTAGGATAAAACCTCTATTTTCTAATTCTTAACAGACTCTTTTAGGTTGACAAGGCTAGGATGCTTATCTTTGTTTTGTTTCACCTCGGAAACTAGAGATGATTCTGAACTACTCTGAACACATACACCACCCTCTAAAGAATCGACTAAGTGAATGCCTAGTCTAGCAAACTGGTGTACTTTTGAGCTAACTTCTTCTTACTCTCCTCAAAATGAGAAACACTCCCAATAAAGACTCTACTAAGAGCATCGACCACTACATTGTCGTTGCCTAGATGATAAAGGACACTCATATTATAATCTTTCAAGAGCTCTAACCACCTTTTTTGACAAAGATTGAGATCTTTTTTAGGAAAGACATATGAAGGATTTTATGATCTATCAAAACAACCACATGAACTCCGTTGAGATAATGTCTCCAAATCTTTAAGGCAAATACTATGGCTGCTAACTCAAGGTCATGAGTAGGATAATTTTTATCATGGGGTTTAAGTTGTCTGGAGGCATAGTCTATGACCTTTCTATGATGCATAAGGGCACAACCTAAAACCACTCTAGATGCATCACAATATACTATGAAACTATCTGAACCATCTGGTAATGCTAGAACTAGAGCTGAGGTGAGTTGAGTCTTTAATTCCTGAAAGCTCTTCTCGCAAGGATCTTACCACTGGAACTTGACTTTCTTCTGAGGCAATCTGGATGTAACAAATTTAATAAAAGAAAATCTCTCAACAAACCGTCTGTAATAGCTAGCCAAACCCAAGAAACTCTTGATATCTGATGGAGAAATAAGGCGAGGCCAGTTTCTAATTTCTTTGATCTTTTGAAGATCTACTCTAATGCCATCACCGAAAATAATATAACCAAGGAATGCTACTGACCTTATCCAAAATTTGCACTTACTGAATTTAGTGAATAACTGTTGATCTCCTAGAGTCTGGAGTGTTATTCTTAGATGGTCTGCATGATCTCGCTCAGTGCGAGAATAGACCAGAATATCATCTATGAAGACTATGACGAACATGTCCAAGTACTGCTTGAACACGTGGTTCATCAAGTCCATGAAAGTTGTTTGGGCATTGGTAAGACCAAAGGACATAACTAAAAATTCAAAGTCACCATACCGAATACGGAAAGCTATTTTAGGAATGTCATATTCTCTAACTCTGAGCTGATTATAGTCGGATCTGAGGTCTATATTAGAGAAATAATTAGCACACTGAAATTGGTCAAACAATTCATTGATTCTGGGTAGAGGATACTTGTTCTTGACTGTGAAATTATTGAGTTGATAGTAATCTATACACATTCTGAGTGAATCATCTTTCTTGCACACGAATAAGACTGGTGCACCCCACAGGTAAATACTGGGTTTGATGAATCCCTTATCTAAGAGATCCTTCAATTGTTCTTTTCGTCCCTTGAGTTTTGTTGGTGCCATTCTATTAGGTGGAATAGAGATAGGCCGAGTGACTGAAACAAGATCAATACCAAAGTCTATTTCCCTTTTGGGAGGAATTCCTGGAAGATTTTTGGGAAAGATATTTAAATATTCATCCACTACTAGAGTCTCTAACAGGAACTAGATGATAAACACATCCCTTAGATATCAATTCCTTGCCCAAAGATAGGAAACAATCTGTCCACTAAAAGCGGATACACTACCCTTCCACTCTAGGATGGGTTTATTCGGGAACTAAAACTGAACTATGTTGTTATTACAGTCGACTATGGCATAGTAGGAATAAAGCCAAACCATTTTGAGAATGACATTGAAATCACTAATCTCTATTTCAACTAAGTCTGCCGAAGTAACTTTCTAATATATCATAATCGAGTAGTTCTTGTATACCCCCCGGGCTATGATGGTTTTACCCACTGGGGTAGAGACTTAGAAGGGCTCTACTAGAATTTTGGGATTGATTCCAAAATCAATTTCTATAAGGAGTAATAAAAGACAAGGAAGCTCCTGGTTCTAGCAAAGCATAAACATGCACATGAAAGTCCAATAACGTACCAGTAACAACATCAGCAGAACTTTCTTGATCCTGTCGAGTATGAATAGCATAGAGACGATTTGGGCATTGCCCTCTAGTAGCACTGAAAGTGGCACCCCGCTAATTTGGGTGACCGGAATGAGCTGAAGAGCGATTTTATTGACCCTGAGGACCTGGCTGTGGACAGTTTCTAACTCTATGGCCTGGCTTGCCATACCTAAAATAAATGCCACTACCTACTCTACACACACCCTGATGGTGCTTACCATAAGTCTAGAAAAAAAAGGATAGGTGCGGAAACTACTAACACTTCCCTGGGTCTTATATCCTGGCACTCTATCTTTGTTACCCTCGCTGAACTTAGGAACTGGAGCACTGGCTATAGAAGGAGCTGAAACTGATAACTTAAGATAAAACTAAGAGCGGTTTCCTCCTTCCAATTTAGGCTGAGCGAAGTTGAAACTACCTGTCTTCGCTCTCTTATTCTACTTTTCCCTCTACTTAATTTTCTACTCTTTTATCTACTGAGCATGGGTTTTAATTCTAGCTAAGGTCATGTCACTGGTCATCATGACGGATGTGTACTCATTAACCATGTTGCCATTCACCCCTGAAGCGAACTTACTCATCTTTTATCTACTGTCTACAACAACATGAAGGGCATGCCTGGCTAATTGAGTAAACTTAAAATAATACTCTTTCACTTTCATATTGCCCTACCTGAGGTTGATGAACTCTAGTGCCTTGGATTCTCTAAGCTCTTGGGGAAAGAATCTATCTAAGAATGCATTGACAAACTCCTCCCACTCTATAGTATCTACATCATCTAGTCTTTCAAACTTTCACTGTTTGAACTAAGCATGAGCCATATCCTGCAACTGGTACACAGCTAGCTCAGCACTCTCAATAGTAGTCACCCCCATGGCATCTGTCACTTTTTCAATTTTATCTAAGAATTCTTGAGGGTCTTTATCTACCTTAGACCCGAGGAAGGTTGGAGGATTCATTCGGGTGAAGCCCTAAATCGTCGCTGCAGCTAAATTAGCCACTGGATTAGCTGGAAAAACTATTGGCCATTCATTATGAGCAACGATTGATTGAGCAACAGTGGTAAATGCGGTCCTGAACTCTGCATGTGAAACATAATCGCCCTAAGGTTCTTCGGGCTGAGGGGCTGACTGATTTCCATTTCTTGTTTTAGGAGGCATATTCTGTAGAAGAAAGGGAGAAATAGATTAGACTAAGAGACTCACTTGTAATTATGCTCACGAATGATATGAATACTGAAAGAGGGGAAAGTATTTTCAAAACATCTAATAGCCTCTTGCACATAAATATGGCTTGCAACATACCCATGCACATGACTCTACTAAATGTGGCTTTAAGACTTCCTAGGACTCTATTGAACCTAGACTTTGATACCAAGTTTGTAATGACCCAATTTACTGAACCAAAATGTTACACGGTGCTCATGACCCCGAAGGACCACAAGCTAACCCATGAATGATATCTGTACCTATATACTACATAAGATAACATAATAATGTAGAAATATACACTGAAAGGCCATAAGGTTTGATTATGAACATAACCGAATAATGTAACATCTGTGTAGGGTAATAGAATACCCAAAACAAAATTGAAGTCTAAAACATGATATTCTGTATCTAGTCTACATCTAGTTTGCATCTAATCTGAAAGCCTCTGCTATCTAAAGAATCTAGATAAGGATTTGATGAGACATGTCTCTAATTAACTCCAACTAATAAGATAATAAATGAGATACTAGAAAATCATTATGTCCTTAAACGATGAGGACTCACTTCTACTCTGATTGCTGAAACTAGAATCTACTACTGATCTGGAACTCATGTATCTAAACCTATGGTGTAACATAAAAATAAAGCACCATAGCATGAATGCATCAGTACATATGTGCTGAGTATACATGTGAGATGGGCTAAATACAAGGGTTCATATGCATGCTAATGCTAACTGACTGTCTAACATGAATGTGAGAATGCATATATAATTATATAACTGTAACTGACAATGTGATATCATGATTACTAAATCTGAATACTAATAACATGACATGACTGATAACATGAATAATTGTATCTGAATATAACTGATAACATGGGTGACTGTAGCTGACAGTCCTAAATATGATTGAATAACTTAAGTTCTGTACTATAACTGCGTTTACTGTATCTTAAAGTTTTGAAATATGAAGAACTATCTGAGTTCTATTACTGAGACTAATTGATGATATCTGATAGTTCGGATCTATAACATAAAACTGTGGGAAGTAGTATCTAACCTACATGCCCTAAAGGTGCTATGATGGCTGAGTTGGGGTCCAATTTATGCCCTGATTAGAACGTGTGTCAATACAGCGCCACTGGTAAGGACAATATATAAGTAACCCATATATAACAAGTAACTCTAGAGAGAACGATGGGAACCCTCACATAATAGGTTATACCACCTCATCTACCCTCATATAGTAAGCTATGATGTTTCAATCTATGCTGGCTACATAGTTTTGGAATTTAGGGATTGCTTTTAGGAATCACACCCTTGTATAATAGGTGAGTCCCCATCCTTGGGTTCACTCGGTGCTAATTCCTACTCCCATCTAAATAGACACGAAATATGATTTACTGAACTGAACTGAGCATGTAATGAGTTATTGAATTTTCATGGCTGACGAAATACTACTGATATCTAACAACTACTGAGTCATGAGATCATAGAGATTTTTCCTGAGTCATAAGCCTATCTAAAGTCTAAGAGTTCATAGCTTGACTGAGAGTATCGTGAAAACATCACATGGATATAGGCACACAACTAATATTTTGGGTACAAGTATCCCCAACACTCGATAGAAGGAAACTGACATGAAATGACATTCTTGAATACATGATAATCATCACAATATGCTTATTGAAGCATTTCATCAAACGTATAATAAGCATAATCTTGTACATACATGGGGATTCCATGATATCATGCTAGTTAGACAATTTTCCTTCATCCAGGCATTTAATCAAACATATTGTAGGCATAGTACATGTAAAGCACATCATGCTTCAATCTAATTTCATCATGCAAAGGCTTAGTCAGAGGGTTGCATGAATCTATGGCTATAGTAATTAAACCCATCTAGAAATAATGAACAATCATGGAATAGAAGTAAATTCCTCATTTATCAACATGAAAGAGAACATACAAAGAATGAACACACGAAGAAAATCCATAGCTTGTAGTTGAAAAGAGATTCTTGGACTTCAAGGACAAAAAGAGCCCATGAATGAAAACTATGCATACCTTAGATCATGATTTCTTGAAGATTGATGGTGAAACCTTCATGAATTTAAATCCCCAATAGAAACCCTAGTTTGTTCTATAGATAAACTTGAGAGAAACTAATATGTTTTGGGTGAAAAGTGGCTGAATCACGTGTTAAAGATATTATATAGGGGTAGGACGTGGACATTTTTAACCCTAGACACGTCATTAAATTTTCTGTAAAATTTCTTGAGTTGGGCCCTTGGCGTGACGCGACGTTATTGCGCCATGTCACTGGAAATTGACAATTGAGAAACTGCACGGTAGCACGACGCAAAGCTATCATGTTACCACCTTGTCTATGACCTGGAATTTTGGTAAGACCTGCTAGTATAGAGGAGCAACACTGGAATTTGACAATTGCCATTTGAGTTGTCTTCGCGATGGACTGAAGGCTCAGGTCAACTTTTCCCGAGTATCGGATTTGGGCGAATTATATAGATGGAAAGCTTATTTAATTTTCCACGTGACAGGAAGCGAAAATTCTAGAAATACCACATGTATAAGAATAAATTATTATTTCAAAGCAAGTTGTAACATCCTTGAGATGATTTTCAAGATAAGAAAAAGCATGAGTTTTAGAGAGCATTTGTAAGGTCAAAGGGCATGACCAGCCACTCATATAAAACAAATTTGGTCTTGAATGCAGTCTTTCACTCATCACTTGGTTTCATATGAATCGGGTGGTAGCCACTCCTAAGATCGACTTTAGAAAATAGACAAGCACCATGGAGCTCATCTAATATATCATCTAGACTAGGGATAGGATAACGATACCTTATTGTGATTTTGTTGATGGCTCTATGACCAACGTACATGCACCGAGTTTCTTCCTTCTTTGGTACCAAAAGCACCAGGACAACATACGGACTTAAGCTTTCTTTGATATGGCCTTTGTTAAGAAGCTCCATAATTTTTCTTTCAGGCTCCTTAGTGTCTGTGGGATTTCTCCTATAAGTCGGTTTGTTTGGAAATTATGAACCCGACACCAAATCAATTTGGTGCTCATTTCCCCATATTGTGGTCAACCCTTGCGGCAATTATTGAGGAAATACATCATAAAACTCCTACAATACAAGTGAAGTAGAAGGGAGGAAAAGAAGAAGAAAAAAAACAAGAATAAGAAGAAGAAAATTTAGTATTAAGAGCATAAGCTAGGAGGAGCATACGAGTGTCCATGTCTTGATCCTTGAACAAATCCTTCCTCCTAGCCAACATAACCATGGCTCCTTGACCCTTTTGAGCCTTACAATTAGCAACTCCTCCATTATATGAGGTAGAACCTGAAACCTCCCCTTTTTGCCTCTTTTTGGGTTCTTACCTCTTGCTTCCCTTTTCTTTCAACTCACTTAACTTTTGATGCAACTCATTCACTTGGGAGGGTGAAATTTGGTATAATGTGAACTTCTTCCCACTATGCACAAGTGAATACGTGTTTAAACTTCCATCATACTTAGTAAATTTGTAATATTGCCATGGTCTACCCAGTAGAAAATGTCATACTTGCATCAAAATGACATCATAACAAACTTCATCTTAGTAGTTTCCTACCATAAACTTGATCATGCATTGTCGTTTCACTTTTAACTCACCACATTCGTTGAGCCATTATGTAGTTTTTATGGATTATCATAAGGGGTGGTGGGGAGTTTTAAGAAGTCCATCATTGTAGAACTAAAGACATTTGTGTAACTTCCACTATCTATCAGTATAGTACACACCCCTTCCTTAATCAAGAACTTAGTAAAATTCTCTTTTTGTCTTGGATCTTCAAGTTCTTTACTCACCATAGACCTCCTCACTATATAATTAGGAACTTGACACTCTCTATTTTGTAGCTAGGTATCTTATTCCTCACAATAATCATAAGTAGCTTCGGGTTCACCATCACAAGGCTCTCCATCTTGTGAACAAACCTCATCAACCTTGGGTTCAATCTCAACTTCCTCACCTAGGTAATGTAAACTATCTTCCCTTAGGATAACATTTCTATGAGTAGGACACTCACTTTCCCAATGACCCCATCCTTAACACTTGAAACATTAAAGACCTTTCAGATTAAGACTAGAAAGTTTGTTACCTTCAGTTCTTATAGGGTATCCTGAAACTTTTTTGACCTCGTATTGGTTGACAAAATTTGAGGGTTTCTTTGCTTACCTAAACCTGAAGCTTGCAGATTTGTACCTTTGTAATGGACCCAACCCAAATTTGGTGTTTGAGGTCTTGGCTTGTACCTTTCTTTGTTCGCCTTTTAAATTTCCAAGTCCAGTTGAAAGACCTCAACCATGGTTTCAAACTTAATAAAAGTCATTCGAGAAGCGATGTATTTGTTCAACCCCACTTTCAAATGAATGATGTCATGCATGACTTTTTGACCTCTATGTTCAAACTTCAAAATGAGTTGCTGAAATTCATCATAGTACGCCATGACACTTCCTTCCTTGCCTCAAGTTGTAGAGTTTGGTAAGGAGCTCATGTCTATATTGTTCTGGTACTTACCTCTCTCTCATTACTCTTTTCAAGTCTTCCCAAGGAGGTAATTAGCCACCAATCAAGACATTCCCAAACCTCTTAATGTAATCCCACCAAGTGTTTGTATATCCTTCAAAGTGTGTAATGGCATAACTACTTTTCTTCTCCTAGGTTAAGTCATTCACTTGGAACAACTTTTCACAAGAAGATTCCCAATCTAAGTACACCTCGGGATCACTTTCTCCCTTGAAGATCGAAATGCCAACCTTGATTGAATTAATGCCAGTGTCTCAGATTCTTGGTTGATCACCATACCCATGCCTTGCATCTTGCCCTGGGAATCTACCATAAGGTCCCCTTTGTTCATATCTCCCCTCTCTTCCTCATTAAAAAAATAATCATCCTGAGGAACTTCATAGCTTTCTTGCTCCCCTGTACCATTACCTCAATTTGGATGGGTGGGTTTCAGATTTGAGGCCTTTGGGGAAGTGGGTTTGGTCTTTGATTATTTAATACTTGAACTTGTGGTATTGGGGGTGGTGGATGGTAAGGTCTTTGGTCCGTGGGATTTGGCATTTGGTAAGTGGTATTTTTTTGAGGTATTTGGTTCGGATTTGGTGGTGGAGTTTGAGTTCCAAGTCGTTCTTGTTAGACTTGGTTCATTTGTTGATGTAGTGGCCTTTGTATGGTCCGGTTAGGAGTGGTTTGGGATTTGTTTAGTGGCAGGTTTTTTGGAACTCTTAGAGGGTTAAGCATTTGGTGGAGGAGGGTTTTGGGGTTATAGTCATGGAAGAGTTATTGACTTGGACACTGGAGGATTCATGGTAGGGATTAGGAGTAGAATGTCGTGAGTTCCTCCAACTTTCAATACAATCAAGTATTCCACTAATAGTAGAAATTTCACCCTTCATAGTCACCATTTCACTCCTCAACTTATCATTATCACTCTTCAAATCTCTTCTAGTAGTATCCATTTCACCCTTCATATCTCGAGAAAAGGCCTCAAAGTAAGCCTTCAACGCCCCCATAATATCATTTCCCAAGGGTTGGAATAAATATTCCTCGGCTTCCATGGTCAAATGTACCTAAAAAGAGCAAAAAGACAGCAAACAAAACAACCTACAAAATGAGCAAACAGGTTAGTTCAAAAGCCTCACTTTACTCACACTCAACCTCACCTTACACTTGGCTTCACAAGTGTTGGAGAATCGGAAATACTTGGAAAGTTACATGATAGGCGAGAAGCTTTGGTCTATACTCGATATTTGTTTGACACGACTCAAATGAAGTGATACACGGACTTGAACCAACAAAATACTATGACTTAAAAGTAAGAAAAGCACACAAAAATTGAAGACACGAAATAAACGAACTCTAGACCAATTACTAACTTAGTAGGTACTTACTAGTTTGCTAATTAGTGGTATAATTAACTTAAAATAAACTAGAATAAGAAATTAAAAACTAGGAAATATCATTTTAGAGATGAATTTTGGTTGATCACAAGTGATGATGTGGCACTAAGTGGTTGGCTGCCACTTTTCAAAATTTTCAATTTTCCAAAACCTTGTTTCGGCCAAATAACACCTTGGGGAAGAAGAGTTTTCAGATTTGAAGGGGAAGTAAGCAAATTAGGGTCCTTTCAAGTCTCAAATGGAAATGGAAATGCAATGGTCCCCCCTTGTACTTGCAACTGTACCTTGTTGTCTCCTTGTGGTCCTTCTTTTGGAAGAATGGAATATTCT
Organism: Capsicum chinense; assembly: GCA_026120095.1. Taxonomy (NCBI): domain Eukaryota; kingdom Viridiplantae; phylum Streptophyta; class Magnoliopsida; order Solanales; family Solanaceae; genus Capsicum; species Capsicum chinense. Next base: position 106,505,609 of record JAPEIP010000009.1, read on the forward strand.
TTGAATATACTTTTGGAATAAATACTTTTTCACTCTCTGTATTTCCTCTTTTTGATTAAACAACACACTTGAATTTTCTTCTCCTCTAATGTATGAAGATGATGGATGAACAAGATGAATAGTCTAGTCATGACCAAGTTTGACCAACAAGCAAATAAACTTGAAATCTAATTTTTTTTTTGTAGATCTAGATTCCTTAGGATAAAAAAAACTTAACCACCCAAAAATCAGCCACAAAACACACCTAAATCACTATGCCAAATTCGGATCTAGCTCAAAAAGCTTCAAAACTCCATGGCCATGGTGGATATTAGCTCAAACTCAACAAAACTTCACTATAAAAGTAGATCTAGACTCACAAAGAACTAAGGAGCAAGGATCTAGTGCAAGAAACTTCAAAAACAAAGTAAAAATGTGTAGATCTAGGATGCTAAGCTCTGATATATAACAACACATAACTAGACACCATTTTTTTTTGTATTTTTAGATTTTTTTTACTCTTTTTGTGGAGATTTTCTTAGTAAGAACACCAAAACCAAGATTTAGGGATGTTGGAAAACCCAAAAAAAGGCTTTGATACCAAATGATAGCCTAAATGATTATCACCCAACGAAAATAGACACATGATGAAAAAATCAGCAAGCACAAAGAAAAAATAACACTTAGAAAGGAGATGAATGAGAAGAGTTGCATGAGTGTAAAGATAGTAGAGTGACCCTTACTTCCACTTGATGATTAACAAAAGGAGGTGTATCAAATCTCCAATCACACCTCACAAATTCAAGTTCAAACCACTCTCTTAGGTGACCCAAAGGACTCACGCTTCCTCAAGCACACCTTTCTTGCCAAATTACCCAAGACAAGTGAAAAACCAATTTCAAGTGTTTCAAGAGCCTAGTTTCGGATTCAAGAAACAAATTAGTGACTAAAAACTACAATCTATGAGTAATATTCAATGTCATCAAAAGTCTAATGAAAATAAAGGCTAAAATGTCTATTTATACTATTACATAACAAAAGACTCTAATGCCCTTAATAAAGCGTCAAAAGAGGTGCCTCTTGAGTGTAACTTAAGAGTGAAAAAAGTGCACAATACCCCTCCTTTTAGGTGCCCATGAGATGTAAGAAAGTAGTACTTTCAAAGCTCTTCTTCACAACCATCAAGTACCCTCCCTTAGTCGGATGCATCACATTCTAACACGCCTTCAAGTGCATAAACAATGATTGAAATTATTGAAGTTCCTTAGCTTAACTTTGGGTAAAAGGCCTTGGCTTGAAACTTGTTTCAGTTTCTAAGTTGATCACAAGTAGCACCAAATGAATATGCACTTGAAATAACTCCAACTACTGAAATAAATGAAGTAATGACATAATAAAGTAATGATCATGTCCTCAAAGGATGAGGACTCACTACTAACTCTGACTACTAAGACTGCAATGCTACTGATGCTCCGGATCTCGTGCTTTTGAACCTATGGTATAAAATACCATAGCATAAATACATCAGTACGATTGAATGTACTGGTATGCAAATGAGGTAGGTTGAATGCATTGGTTTATATACATGAACAATACTAGCTAACCGAATAACATAAATGTGAGAATACATGCATGAATACGTGAACTGTTTATGAGATCAAGACATTATTGAATTTGAATACTAATAACATAGGTTTTGTATAATTATTAAACTATTATCTAGATGACTGTGTCTAATAGTCCTGTTTCTAATGGAACTAGCTGAGTTCCATACTGAACTAGGTGACTGTATCTGACAGTCCTAAATTTTGTAAAATAATCTTAGTTCTATTATTGAGACTGAGACTGAGACTATAACTATGCGAAGTAATCATCTAACCGACATACCTAAAATAAATAAATATAGCTGAGTTAGGGTCCAATCTGTAACCCCAATTAGAAGGGTGTCAATACTGCGCCACTGGTAAAGACAAGTTGTGAGTAATCCCTCATCTAATAGGTACTCTAAGGAGAATGGTGGGAACCTAATCTAATAGGTTAAGCCACCTCATCAACCCTCATCTAACAGGTTAGATGTCTCAACCTACGCTGCCTATGTAGTTCTTGAGCGCAAGAAGTTTTTCTAAGAATCACACCCTCTACTCATAGGTTAGTTCCTATCCTTGGGCTCACTCGGTGCTGAATCCTACTCTCATCTAATTAGACACTGAATTAATTATACTTAACTAACTAGACTGAGTTTAATGAATTCTTTTAACTGATGGAGTATCACTAAGATCTGATAACTGACTTAAATTACTGAGATTACTGAGTTTTTACTGAGTTTTCCTGATTCATGAGACTGACCAAATTCTACTAAACATGGCTTAACTGAGAGTATCCTGAAAATATAACGCTGGCTCTAGGCACACAGCTAAATTATCGGGTACAAGTAACCCCAGGACTCGATAGCATGAAATTGACAAGACTTGACATATCTTGACATATGACCATAGTTAACAATTCATAGTACAATCATTGGGGATATTCATGAAGTATTTGCATGCCATAGGCTCACACATGAATTGAAGTGCATATGAACATATCATAATTTCATAACCCTTATATCATGAGCATCACATCAATCTATCATAAAGCAGAACAATAACATGAGAGTCCTTTAAACTTAAGGGTGAAACATAGGTTCATCACTTTGGTCATAATTGAGTCATAAGGCATGTTTCCTATTCTCTATAGGAATTTTATCAAACACCGTGCATACATAACTATAACCTCAGGCTTGGACATTAAATTAATTCATAATGGTTGCATAAATCAGCATAATTTAGTAGATTTCAATCCCCATGCTAGCATAAATTAATAAAAAAACATTTACCAATTCCAACTTGGGTATCATACACAACATCAACACGATTGTAATCAATCCACAACATCCACATCACAATTTATAATTTAAAAATAGATTCTTGGGCTTCATGGATGAAATGAATCCATGAATATTACTTTACATACCTGGGTGGATGATTTCTTTAAGATTTATGGAGGAAAGCTTGAATTCTTGACTTCAAATTAAGCTCCTAGGGTTTTTTGTTCTTAGAGATTGATCATTGAGAGAAACCCTAATTGGATATGGTGAATGAATAATGAAGTTATTAGCTATTGTCTGGTATAATTAGTGGTTAAAAAGGATTGAAAAAGACCCAAATACCCATTTAAAATGGCTTTAAATTGCTGAACGGGATTTGAAATGGCTCGTACGATGGTCCATTGCTAGCCCGATGGTCCGTTGTTTGGATCGTCACACTTGGGCTAGAATAGGGATTCACTACCTTATTAGTGATGGCTTGGGCGACGTTCTGTCACTAGATCAACGGTCCATCAACCTGTCCATTGCACCTTAGCCAAAAGATTAACTTACTACCTTAGCTGCAACTATTTAGGTGATGGTCCATTGCTAGATCGATGGTCCGTCAACCTTCCTGTCACACCTGGGTGGTTCTAATAGCTCTTAGTAAAATGTCCATAACTTTTTAGTCCACTATTGGATTTGGATGAAATTGGTCTCATTGGTAAGCTAATTCAATTTTACACATGATAAAAAGTCTATATTAGGGAAATTCTATTTTTTTAAACATTAATCATAGTCATTAATAACTCTCCTAGATACTAGATTTGACTTAAAACAAGTTTGGGGTATTACAAATTTGTTAATCTAAAATAGGGTAGGATAACTACGAAAAATTATGCCCAGGAATTCTAGTAGTTTTCCCATTATACTCTAGAGCTAGTATCTAGAATGAGACCTATGATGAGGAACTTTGCTATAGGCTTATTTTGATACTTGGTGTTGTAGTGGAAGGACTTCTTACTAAATAGTGACATAGATATTTTGAGGCTTGTGGTGTTTATACAACACGTTAAGGTAGAAAATAAGAAGAAAGCAGAGGTGAATGAAAGGTAGAGTAAGAATTTTTTATATTTGGATCATGGTGGATATCAGCAGTAGAGTGATAGAGATGGTGAAAAATAGTCTAAGAAGAAGTGAGTGAATTCTGGTTCCTATTCTACACCTAGTTTTCCATAGCCTAACCTATTTGGTGATTGACCTTTAAAACCAATAGTGGGCTAAAGTCACAAAGTTCCTAATCCTAGGCCAATAGGGCTCAGTGCTCCATCTTATCATCCTTAAAGATTTTATGGACACCTGTACCATGATTTTTGCAATAAAGGAAGGAATAAGTATTTTTGATACGGATCCGGCCATATTCAAAGGAATTGTCCTTTGGGTGATGTTGATACTAAGGATAATTAGGTCTCGGTTTTTTCTTCTTCAACTTCAATACCAAAGGGTGCTATATCTGGCTCTGGCACTGGTCGAAACCATCTTTATGCTCTTGCAACTCATCAGGATTCAAAGGCATCTCCTAATATTGTTACTAGTACGCTAAAAACTATTCTCTTATGATGTATATTATCTTCTTGATCCTTTATATATCCTTTCTTGTGTTACCTCTTATGTGGCTATTTATTTTTATTTTTATCTTGATTGTATTCCTTATCCTTTCTTGGTGTCTACCTTAGTAGGTGACTCTATTATAGCTAGAAGAATCTATAAGGTCATGTGTTATCTTTCTATGGTAGGGAGATTCTAGTGGATCTGATAGATTTGGGCATGTGAGATTTTGAAATGATTTTGGGGATGGATTGGTTGCACTCGTGCTTTACATTTCTTGATTGTAGGACCCAAAAGTTCAGCTTCTAATTCCCTAATAAAATAATAATTGTGTGGGAAGGTAGTTCCTTAGTTCCTAATGGAAGGTTCCTTTCTTATTTTAAAGCTCAAAAGTTGTTTTCCAAGGGGTATCTCTATCATTTTTCTTGAGTTAAAGATTCTAATTCAAAAGGTCTTTCAATGTAATCTATCCCTGTGGCTTATGAGTTTCCCAAAGTGTTCTTATATGATCTTTTTGGTGTTCCTCCTATAAGGGAGATTGGTGTTTGGATTGATCTTTTTGTTGACACTCATTCTATCTTTATCTCTCCCATTCAAATGGATCTATCTGAGCCAAAAAACTTGTAGAGCAGTTGTAAATCCTTTTTCATAAGGGTTTTATTCACCCCAAGTATCTCTCTGTAGGTGTTTCTATGCTCTTCATGCTTAAGAAGGATGGGCCCCATTAAATGTATATAGATTACAACCAATTGAATAAGGTATTGATGAAGAATAAGTACCCTATTCCATGGATGGATTATCTATTTTACTAGCTTCAGGCATCTACGTATTTTTCTAACATTGATCTTTGGTTGAGTTATCATCTATTTACGATTAAAGAAGTGGATATCCCTAAGACTGCTTTTCAAGCACGGTATCATAATTTTTTAATTTTTAGTTATGCCATTTGGTTGAACTATTGCCTCAGTGACCTTTATGGATCTGATGAACAAGGTATTTTATGAGTTCTTAGATTTGTTCATTATTGTGTTCATTGATGATATTTTTGTATATTTCAAGAGTGATGTATATTATGCCAATCATCTCTGCATTGTTTTACAAATGTTAAAAGATTAGCATTTGTATGCAAAGTTTTCTAAGTCTGAGTTTTGGTTGAATGTTGTTACTTTTTTTAGTCATGTTATTAGTAGTGAGGGGATCATAGTGTATCCATAGAAAGTTACGGTGGTTAAGAAGTGTCATAAACCTACAAATTTAATTGATATTCAAAGTTTCTTGGGTTTAGTTTGGTACTATATGAGGTTTATGGAAGTCTTTTCCTCTATTGCAGCACCATTGACTAGGTTGACTCTGAAAAAGGCAAAGTTTCTGCAATCCGATGCTTTTAAGGTAGCTTTGAGATAATGGAACACAAGTTGACTTTGGCTTTGATTTTGACCCTACCCGAGGTACAAATTGTTTTTTTTTCTATTGTGATGCGTCTCATGTGAGACTAGGTTGTGTGTTTATTCAATATAGCAAGGTGGTTGCATATGTTTCTAGGCAATTGAAAGTTCATGAGAAGAATTATCTGACTCATGATTTTGAGTTGTTAGTTGTGATTTTTTATCTAAAGATTTGGCGTCACTATTTGTATGGGGTTCACGTTAACATATTCTCAAACGATAAGAGTTTGCACTATGTGTTCACCTAGAAGGAGTTGAATGTTAGGCAAAGGAGATGGCTTGAGTTGCTCAAGGACTATGAAATAAGTCTCCATTATCACCCAAATAAAGCTAATATGGTTGTTGATGCTCTTAGAAGGTTGTCGATAAGGAGATTATATCTGTTGATGAGGAGAAGAAAATTTTGGTAAAGGATATTCACCATTTGGCTAATCTTAGATTTCAGCTCTTGTACTCTAAGGATAATAGTGTGATATCAATTGCTGTGAGGTCATCTCTTAGTTCTGGGATGGATGACAAACAAGTTTTGCATCCTATTTTGGTTCAAATCAAAGATGAGGTACGTCACCATACTGTGATGGCTTTTGAGATTTTGGGGATAGTATTTTGAGGTACCGAGGTAGATTATGTTTTACCGATGTTGATGGAATATGTGAGAGGATCTTCGCTGAATCTCATGAGTCGAGGTACATCATTCATCCTGGTTTGATGAAAATGTACCATGACTTGAAAGAGATCTATTGGTGGAATAACATTAATAGGGATGTGGCCAATTTGGTGGCCAAGTGTATGGTTTGTCAGCAAGTAAAGGTGGAGCACTTGTGGCCTAAAGGCTTATCCCATGAGATTGAGTAGCCCATGTGGAAAGTGTAAGTGACTACTATGGATTTTGTTACTAGTCTTCCTAGGTCTCACAATCGATTTAGGTCATCGTGGATACGATAAATAAGTCTGTTCATTTCTTTCCAGTGAAGACTCATTATTTGATATAAAATTATGCTAAGCTCTTCATTCAGGAGATCATGAAGTTGCATGTTATTGTAGTTTCAATCATATTGAATTAAGATAATTTTCATGGTCCTTATGGCATTTTTTATAGAATGGTTTGGGAACTTAGGTAAACCTTAGAACCGTTTTCTACCCTCAGACGTATAGACAAAAAGAGAGGATATTATAGACTTTGGAGGATATGCGAAGGTCTTTAGTGATTGATTTTTTCGGTGGTTCGGTTTGTCATTTGACTCTTATCGATTTTGCATAAAATAATAGTTATCATGATAGCATTGGGATGAATCCATTTAAGGCTTTATATGGTATGAGATATTGTTATCCTATTGAGTGGATTAAGGTAAAAAGGTTGGGTTATTTTGTCCTCATTTTGTTTAACAGGGTATGGAAAAGTTGAGGGTGATTCAGGATAGGCTTAAGGAGGCCTAAAGCCACCAAAAGTCCTATACGGATGTAAAAAGAAGGGACTTAGAGAATGATATAGAGGATTTAGTGTTATTGAGGGTGTCTCCCATTAAGAGAGTGATGCAGTTTGGATAGAAGCGATTCTCAGGCCCTGTTATATTGGCCGATATCATATTTTGAAGATAGTGGTTGATATGGCTTGTAAGTTATAGTTGCCTACTTTTTTGGGTTCAGTTCACTCAAATTTTTATGTTTCAATGTAGAGGAAGTGCATGGGTGATCCTTCCTTAGTGGTTCCATTTGTAAGTATGGATGTTTTAGAATCTTTGCCTTATGAGAATGTCCCAGTGGAGATCTTGAATCGAAAAGTCCATCGGTTGTAGCTAAGGTTGTGGCTTTGGTAAAGGTTCTGTGGAGGGACCATAAGGTTGAAGAGGCTACTTGGGAGGGTTAAGAGGGCATGAAGTCCAACCATCTATTCTTGTTCCCCCTTCCGGATAGTCATGCCTAAGGTATATGTTATACTTGATATCTTTGTTTTCTTACTTTGTGAAAGAAAATTGTTATTTTCTTGATATATTTGTTTCTTGTAATTCTCAAAAGTAAAGAGTTGGTGTGTTTCTGTGTTAAATCGTGATAAGTGATACCTTGTCTCATTATTTGGGGATGAATAATCCTAAGGGGGCAGAATATAACACCCCTGATTTTCGTCCTTAAAAAATTCATTATCTTTGAGCTTTCTGTCCTCACTACGACTCACCCTGGGAGTCATAGGGTGTCATTGTAGGTTATAGGATCCTAATCATATCCTTACCATTCTGCTTGGTTTAGTTTCTAAGTTGATTATGACCAGTACATAATGAGTCGTCAAAACTCATAGGGATTTATAGTGGTCCAATCGTAAGGGAACTATTGTAGTACCCTATGTTCCTATTGTGACTGTGAATAGATTTTAACAGGTCGTTAGGAGTTGATACGAGTCATATGATACGACTCATAACTAGACTAGTATGGGGTGGCCCTGGACACTGTCCAGATGATGACTGGACTAAACAAATCGTAAGATGACCCTACCAGTTGTGAGGTAACCCATAGTGACTGGGTGTAAGTTTTTTGTCTTTTAATTAAGGGCATCCTGGTAATTTTCTTCCTTTTCCACTTAGTACCCGTGACGTAAAATCCTATTTGGGACTTCATTATCATACTATTCACACTAAAAACACCCTCTTAAAGGCAAGATACTTAGGGTTTCCTTGATACTGATCAATTAAAGCTCCCATGGGCCTGCTGTGTATGATTATCAATACTTTGGGTCAAAAAAGAATTAGACGTTCCCCTATGTTATGGTTCCATGTGGTTCAAGCACATTTTCTCCATAACTCTTGATATTCCAGACATCTTACACTTCCCCAACTATTAATTTATCAAAAGCATATGTTTATAAATGTACCCATGTGATTAAATTATGGTTTATGAATATGGGTTTGAGGGTTTTTGAATAAATACATCTTGAGTTGACTTCCCATGGTTTTAATATAATTGTTCATATTTTGTTTACATGTTTTGAACTAATGGGGTGTATGGGTGTGGGAATTTTAATGGGGGTCAAGGGATTCCCCCAAATTTATGCTTTAAACATAGAATTGGTTTTGAATAATTATGTTCTCTCTATCCACTTGTGTGATTGGATTTGAATTATGAAATTGTCACTTGATTTGACTTATTTACTAATGATAATGCATTTCATAAATTGTAAAACAATTAACATAGATTTCAATGGTTGTGTTGGCTATGTTATGATTTAACGAACAATGGGAGTCGAGGCATTCCCCCAGGATAATGGAATTATAATGGCATCATTATAAGCTTGCAAGTGTAGGGTATGATGATACCCATGATGTTCCTTAATGTAATGAAATTGTTATGAGAAACTTGTTTTAATATGGGCTTAATGGGTGTTATGTATCTAAGCCATGAAGGTGTGGTTCTTAGATGACTTATACCAGAAACTCATCTTTGCCGATGTGAGGTTTGGTATTGATTACCATGTGCATACTCACACTATTGATTTGATTGTATCGTGAATTGATGTAGGGTTGGGGAATTCCCTGGTCTTTCTTATACCTCTAATTCATGCGGCTAACACACATTAGCCACTTTAAGCAGGGGGAGCTAAACCCATATAGCCCGTAGGTGCCTCTTTAAGACGGTTGAGCTACATAGTCTACGATAATGTTTTACTTCATGTGAAGGCTTGTTCCCTTTCCCTGTAAGAAATGCTTCTATATACACTAGCCTTTTTTACTTCAGAATTATGTGCACTAGTTTTGAATGATTTTGAAATGTGAATCATGGAATTATTATATCCTTTATCCTTGAGTTACATGCTATTGGTCAACCCGCTAACCATCTCTGGATACTGTATCCCCATGTGATGTAGGCACCAGAGATGCTGCTACATTTCCTGTGTAGTATTAAGTGGATTGGCTTGGTTCGTTCTTGGTTTGTGGTGAAGTGGTGAGCTTCCATTATTTTGAAGACATTATCATTTTATCAGTTTCCTTTCATAAACTAGAATTGAAGAGTTCATATTAACATTGTCGTTGTCAATTTTAGGGTTAGGGGCATGTCTCGAGTTAGATTCTTTTTAGATTAGTAAAGGCTTTTTGGAATTCTGTGGACTTGGGTGGTTTTATTATTGATTTCTTGATATTAAGATATCTTAGATTCTTTTGAGCTTTTATATCGCATCGTGTTATATGTTCGGAATTCAAGCTATGTTGGGCATTGTGCTCGATTTGAATAGGCAATGGGGGTGGTACCCATTCCTTGATGGACTATAGATACCCATCACATTCATGCCTTGGTTCGGGTCATGATACAGAGATTATCCTCCGTGACACACTACTTATTCCGGAGATTATACTCTGTGACACGGCGGAATCATGGAGGCATACTGCCCCAGAATTCCAAAATAGACCTTAATCCCTTTCGAAAATTCCAAAACTCTTCCTGGACACCCCATTAACATATCTAACCACAATTTAATTCAAAAATCTATGTTTCGACTATAGAAAGGAAAAAAATAAAATGCTCAAAATTGTGAGGGTTCTATAAAAAATTATCTACATCATATCATATAAATAATGTGTCAAAATATTTTGGACAAATACTACCGCTACAAACTCTAAATAATGAGTCGGATAATTCTTCTCATGGTCCATAATCATTTTGGAGGCGTAGTCCATTAATTTTTCATTTTGCATTAGTAGACAACCTAACGCTACTACAGAGGCATCATAATACACAACCAATCTATCTAACCCATTGGCAAATCTAACACTAGTGGTGAAGTCAATCTATCCTTTAATTCTTGAAAGCTTTTCTCTAATTTATCTGAACTTTGGAACTTCACCTTCTTTTGCGTCAAATTTTTCAATGGAGTAGCTATTGAGGAAAACTCCCTAACACATCTCCTATAGTATCCGACTAAAACAAAAGAAATCCTAATATCAGATGAAGTAATAGGCCTAGGCCAACACTTCACTACAACTTTTATCTAAGGGTATACATCAATACCTTCACCCAAATCACATGCCCCAAAAAGGTAACTGATTCCAACCAAACTTCATATTTACTAAATTTTACAAACAACTAGCAATCCCCGAGGGTCTATGACACTATTTTGAAATGGCCTGCACGCTCCTCTATACTCCAAGAATAGACAAGTATGTCATCTATGAATACAATGAAGGACATATCTAAATACTGCTTGAAGACCATGTTCATCAAGTCCATAGAATCAACATGAGAATTTTCTATCCCAAAACACATATCCCTAAGTTCGAAGTTTAAATATCAAAATTTTAAAGTAATCTTTGGAATGTCACATTCCCTGACATTCAACTGATGGTATCCAGTCTTGAGATCAATTTTCAGAAACCAACATGCACTGAAAACTGGTAAAATAAGTCATCCATTTTGGGGATATGGTACTTATATTTGATGGTGACTTTTTAACTGTCAATAATCTATGCACGTTATTATAGAACCACTTACTTTATTATGAATAAGAATGGCACTCCCCATAGAGAAACACTAAGTATTATTTACCCCTTATCTCATGGTCCTTAAGTTGCTCCTTCAACTCCTTAATTTCTTTCGGATCCATCCATTAAGGAGGAATGTAGATGGGCTAGGTATCTACAAAAACATCAATGTTGAACTCAATTTCTCTATAGGGAGGAACCTCGGGTAGATCATCCGAGATGATTTTAGGAAACTCATTGACTACATGAAGTGGCTGAATGGTTGGGGTCTCAAACTTAGTATCTTTAATCCAAACCAAGTGATAGATACACACTTTTTTGATTAACTTCCTGGTTTTATTATTGTAGATAAATCAACCCTTATGGGATATTAAAATACCCTCTACATGACAATAGACTCATTAGTACACTAAAACATCTTCACTTGAGCGTCACAAGTAATTGAACCATACCATGAATGGAGTCAGTCCCTACAAAAAGACATCAAAATCTGTCATCTATAATTCTATTATGTCTGATAAGAAACTATTTGTAAGAATATAATGGTATTTTATATATAGTCATCTAGCAACAACTGACTCACCAATGGAAGTAGAAACTTAAGAAGGTTTAGAAAGACTCTCAGGACCTACTCAAAAGTTCATAGAAATAAACAGGGTTATAGAAGAGAGAGAATACCCCATATGTTAACAACATATAAAAATCAAGTAAGAAATATGAACCATACCAGTGGCCACATCTATTGAGCTCTCTTCATAATAATTGGAAGGTATAGCAAAAAATTAGTTTTAACGCTCACTACCTCTGGTGCTAGAAGATGCACCTTATTGCTGAACTAGTTGTCCTGACTACGTAGCTAAAGTAGTGGGATTATCTTGATAGCGATCATCCTGAGTCCCTACTTGTAAAAAGGACATTTCTTAATTCTATGGACCATATTACAACATCTATAACAACCATCTCCACTTATCCATCACTCACCCAGATGATTTCTACCACACTTTTTACATGCTGGATTTGTTCTTCCCATAGAAATGATACATTAAAATCTAATAGTTAGTGCCCTACCCCTTCTCTTGCTTAGTCCTACGTGTAGGGTCACTGACTGATGGTGGTGTAGGTGCTGATGAATAGCTCTAAAACTTAGAATAGATTTTCCCTCCTGACTTGTGTTGACCATACTCAAAATATTCAGTCAAGCACTATTAATATCCCCAACTAATATGGTATTCCTACACTCATTGATTACCAAGTTAGACACTTTAGTGAAAAATATTGCAGTACGAGCTCGGGAATCTTTCAAAAACTTTTGTGCAAACATAGAAAGTTGAGTGCACTTGACACAATATTCCTTCACTGACAAAGATCCCTGCCAAGATTCATGAACTCCACTACCTTTTCCTCTCTCATCTTATGAGGAAAGAAGCTATCCTTGAAAGTTATTTCAAACATAACCCAACTGTAGGAGCTACATTCTTACCCCTACCATTTTTCCATACAGTAACACAGTCATAAGAAACATCTTTAAATTTGTAAGAAGCCAATTCCATACATTCCTCTGTAATAGCATGCATAATTTGAGTTATACTCTTTACCTCATCAATGAAAAGCAATGGATCCTCATTAACCTTTGACCATAAGAAATTGGGTGGATTCATTATCATTATATCTCAAACTATAGCTCAAGATAAGTTACCATTAAGTTTAATTTAGAATGCTAATGGTTGATTACCCTAAGCATTAGAATTCAGAGATTGAGCTAACACTTGAAAGGTAACCCAAAACTTATTATACTACAGATTCTTGTTTAAAGTGTCTGCAAGTAGTGGTGGGGTTGGATGGAAAATATTTCAATGGTTATTGGCTCTACGAAAAGTCATTCTCTACCACCTAAAATAAGAGCCAGAGTATATGGCGATACCTTGAAAGCATGATAGTGTAACGCCCCGAAATCGGGTCCCGAGACGTCACACGGTGCTTAGGCTCACAAGTGACCCCAGGCTAACCTTTCTACTAGCATATCTCATATGCAACTGAATAAGAAGTACAAATATATATATACAAATCTGCGGAAAATATCTCTTTTAGAATTTGATTAATACAATACTGAATTTACGAGATTGCAATTCTGCCTTTACAACCATAACTGAAATGAAATACATCAACTTCTACTGACTGTCTATGAAGCCTCTACTAGTACTGACTATAGGTAGCCGGATCATGACTCCTAACTAAACCAACTCAATAGGAGTGAATAAAGAAAATACAACACTATTAGTTCTGCATTACTGACCCAAGCCCTTGAATCAAAAGGACTCATCACCTGCTGACTGGATATTATGAACTGACTGGATCTGAAGGTGCATACTATATCTTATACCTATATTCCGAGAAAATGTAGCCCACATACGAATATGTGGGTCAGTACCATAGAAATGTACCGAGCATATGGGGTGCAATGCATATATAAAATAATATCATAATATCATCACAGTTTATAAAATTATGCATGTTGATATAAATGACTCACTTAGCTTGATTTAAATCGTTGAAATCATGGATGAATAATACATGTACAGTAAAACAAGTGAGTCATTAGAATAAGTTCTCAATTCACTTTCATCTCGATTTCAATTCATCAAATCAATCAAATCTAATAACAATTCTCTTTAGAATATATATATCCTTTCAATCTTTCGAAAACAACAACTTTCTCAAAATCAATCTTTCAAGTGAATATATTTTCATCTTAGATAGAAGAGTACACACACACACATTAGGAGTTTCTCATAACCGACATAAACCATGTGAGCTACATGGAATCCAACGTCTTACCCAAGTTGGGGATTGTTGTCCTTTCCTTTCCATCAAAGTTGGACCTTCATGATCAATCCAAACACTAGTATCACTATATAAATTATCCTCAGGCTCATATCCTATGAGGGAACGTAGTTCTAGAGAAGTACAAAAATAGCTATACCTCCCACTTAGTGCTAAAAACTACTCCCAGAATTAGCTCAGATCTTTTCAAACGAAAATCCACCACAAAATAGTTCAACAATTCACGACAGGAGCCATCATGCTACCCTTTTCATAATAAATCAATAAAAGTGGATTTCTTTTCTCATCTCGTGTTAAAAAACAACCCCTTTTTATGACCAAAAGTTCAAAGCTTCTTTGTCATCTCAAATCATTCAAACTCAAGGTGTTTATAACCTATGATTTCTCAAAAACAACTATCTCAAATAGAGTTCAAAACCCATGTATCAATATCATATTAAAATTTTTCAAGATTCAAGCTTTACATCATAAACATATATAAATTCCTTCAAAATCAGGAAAATTCAGTTATAAGGAACAAAATATCAACATTCTCTTATAATTCCACCTTTAAAATATCAAAAATATAATAATCTCATCATAATCAATATAGGATATAAATTCATGCTTCAAAATCATAGTAAAACATATAAAATCCATAACTTCATAAAAGAAAGTATTTTTAGGCACAAGAACGAGAGGGTGTTCTTGTTGAAAAACCCCACATATCTCTAAATTGAAGCCTTAGAATGAACTTTCTACTCCGACACTCTATTCACAAGATTGTTACGTGCCTCTTATAGCCCTCAGAACAAGGATTCTGAATATCCAAAAATAATAGAAAAGATATGGTTAGTTTTTGATTTATTTGGGTTCTCAAGGTAAAACCCTAATGGAGTTTCTTGACCAATTTTTGATGAAAGTGAAAGGGTTTTGGACAATTGGGGTTAAATCCCGTGTTATAGACAAATATAGGGGTGTTTTAGGCACTTGGAAGTGAGGTATGCGGCGCACAACCCATGGTAGATCTTAAGGTGTGTGTTTCACACCTTATGGCAGACATTTAAGTGTGCCTCACACACCCAATAGCACACATTTGATTGGGCGGTGCATTGCCTAACCCACAACCTTACTACCTCTCACGAAAATAGCATAACACTTCGCTCGGGTATTGCATTTTTGCGAAATTGGTATCGTTGGAAAGATAATTCAATTATGTAAAATTTGATAGGTCTTGGGATGAAAAATTCCATGTATGTTAAGAGATTCACACGTTTGAAGTTGAACCTTGTAGAATCGAATGTCAAACTTTGGATGAATTAATCTGTCTTAGCTCAACTTTATTCTAGGTCATTGCTATGAGCATTTTTCACCTCTAAACTACTCCATAGACTAGGATAATGATCATGAAACTTGTATTCACATTCAACTCATTTGGATTAGAGCTTATACGCATAAGATCGACGGTTAGAATTTTAGCATGAAAATTCAGGTTATTACATTATCTCCCTCTTTGGAATATTCATCCTCGAATGTCGATAATTAAGCAGAAACACAGAGGAATCTCAGTCTTTAAGCTAACTTGTACAACCGATATAAAATGAATCATTGAATCTCAAACATAATGATTCACTGAACTAAACTGCATGTGCCTGAATTCTCATGAAAATAATTATATGGCTCAGATAGAAATGAGAGTGTCAACTTATGAGTAACCATTACTTTGCACTGGATATGATCTCATTAGAAAAAGATAAGAGGTTTATGACATGAAAACTTGGGGTATTATAACATCCCTCTCTTAGGATTGTTCGTCCCTAAATAATAATAATTTGGTAAAAATACTGGAAAGAGACAGTGACACTACACAGGATACGTACGAAATTATTGATGACTTAATATCTAAAATTGAAACTGATGCATGAACTGAGCGGAATTATTCAAACTTCCATCATAAAACTTAATTCTGAGCTGACTCTACTTTACTTGCTTCAAGGAACTGATACAGGTTGAGAGTCGAGGATTCACTTGAAGTGTTCATGATCCATTAATACATCTCAAACTTAGAAGTGATAACTTATGTAGGTGTGAATCATGAGACAATAAGACTTAGATCATACAAGGGGTATCACACCGTATGGACTAAAACACTTGGAAAATTGATATTATGCGTTGAACACTTATGAAATGAGTCATGATTAAATTGCTAAATCTGAAACATGAAGCTTGGATTACACGGAATTATCTCACAAAATAGCAATACTCATGAAACTTTAGATAGTAATAAAGATGAGAAGTTGGAACTCTATAAGAGCTTATCGGCTTGCTTGTTAACTGGATTGCAGGCTATAAGGACTGAATCATATTAACTGCCCATACTCAAATGGAGTATTTCTTCAGCATTTTTCTACGAAATTTTGTTAACATTACGGAGCAACGGATTTGGGCCTGATCTGAACAAAACATCTGACTAAGGAATCACAACATTAATATAACTCCATAGAATGTAATACAAATATATAACCCATAAACTAGGATAGGATTCCTTGGCCGCAGGCAACACAACTTGTTACATTCAAGCTTAGCATCACTTCTCAAATGCTCTCTCAATATACTGTTTCCCTTAAATACCATACTCATTTGATTCAACTCATAATTCTCATACGGGCACTGATAAATCTTTCTGCAAGGTCTAAAGTAAACTAAGTCCTCTCGCCATTGTCAGGACTAACTCAAAAATCATAAGATGCAACATGTCACTCCAAAATACTAGTCTAAACCACATGATTCAATATTCCATATCTTCTTAGAGGTTACACCCTCAGCATAACATACCTTACCACTTCAATGACTACTTCAAAACTCTGGATATGGATTCACTAGCGCATATTGCATACATCATCTTACAGCCAACATGACATTCAAGCCTATCATTAAAACCACATATAACTTTAAGGAAAATATACCTAAAGGCATACTTCACATATTCTCTAAACCTTTATTAACAAAAATATTCTTGCACTCTTCTTAAAAATATACACACAATTTCTAACTAACCATGACAGGTATCAAAGACTTGGCCTCAAACTTACTTCACACTTTAGCCTTTGATATAAAAGCATAAATAATCTTTCTTCATGAGGGTCATCAACTCTCTTACATATAAACCATTGCTTATCCACTATCATCGCCACAATCTTAACATAGGAATAGGTCAACGAAGGGCTAACACATAAGAACTTAAAGTACGAAAACTACAATACATAACATTAACACTTATCTTTCTTCTGAGGGATAAAAAATCAAAGGAATGGATTCATTAAAAAAATCTAAGCTGAGGACATGCATGATATAATACGAACTTCACTAGTATCATGAGTTTAAAAAAACTGGTCATACTCTCAAACATGAGTTTATACTTATCATGAGCTATTCAACATAAGACTGGAGTTCATAGACTCACGAGAGATAATTTGAATCACCTAGTGAAGCTTTTACATACTTGCTAGAAGCTAAGAATGGGCTTGAGCATATATGATGGGTATAAGCATAGAAATGTGGCATGGATTTATCCCGCAAGTGATGGATTTGGTGTTACAATAACTGAAATCCAAGGAATACTCTAGAGTAAGAAGGGATCACTATCTCATCATCTCATTATTGACATATATCACAATCTAATTCTCAAAACTTGATGTGGTTCTTCTCTAATCATCTCCCCCTTAGGTTAAAGATGGTATTCTAAGCATGATGGTCTACTCCATATCCTCGAGATTAAGCCATAATTTCATCATTCTAATATCTATAAATAAATGCTAAACTCACAAGAATAAACTAATTTCAAACTTACCAACTTCATTCTTGAACAACCTATCCATATGCCATCCTTAATTCCTAGCTTCAA
>JAPEIP010000009.1:106523771-106555582 GCA_026120095.1 Capsicum chinense
AGCATGATGGTCTACTCCATATCCTCGAGATTAAGCCATAATTTCATCATTCTAATATCTATAAATAAATGCTAAACTCACAAGAATAAACTAATTTCAAACTTACCAACTTCATTCTTGAACAACCTATCCATATGCCATCCTTAATTCCTAGCTTCAATAATAATCATCAAAGACTTATATCTCATTTGCAACCATATCTACATCTCTAATCACATAATCATAGCCTACCAAGATCACACTTTTATACTTATATTTTTCCCAAACCATGAGAATAAAATCATACTAAAAAGACTCAACATCTTCAATCATAACTCCTTCACTTAGCTATCAAGAACAACATTAATTATCTTACTAGACTTTCTTCACCTAGCAACTCAACGTTACTACTAATCACACAATATGTAATAATTCTTGAAAAATAATGTAGCCCCATAGCACCTTGGGCACACCTTTACATCATACTTAATTACGAACACATGATCTTAAACTCTTGCATATACTGTTCAGGCCTACTAGATCACCTCCATATAACTAGCTTCAATAACCGAAACATTAACTGTTCAAACTTAATGTCTAGTGCTAAACATGTTTTTCAACGCAATCTCACACATAATTTTTACTTCAAAACTATAGAACACAACATTAAGAAAAACTAGTACACAATGACAATCGATCATAATCATATGGCCTATCTTATTCATAATCTGTTAACACATTCTCCTTCTTCACATCATTAATATGAAAAATTGTAATGCCCCAATCTCACACAAAATATCATCATTCTTATATAATTCCACCTCTAAAATATCAAAAATATCATAATCTCATCATAATAAATATACGATATAAATTCATGCTTCAAAATCATAGCAAAACATATAAAATCCATAACTTCATAAAAGAAAGTATTTTTGGGCATAAGAACAAAAGGATGTTCTTGTTGAAAAAACCTACAAACCTCAAAATTGAAGCCTTAGAACAAACTTTCTACTCCGACATGCTATTCACGAGATTGTTATATGCTTCTTGTAGCCCTGGGAACAAGGATTCAGAATATCCAAAAATTATAGAAAAGCTATGGTTAGTTTTTGATTTATTTGGGTTCTCAAGTTGAAACCCTAATAGAGTTTCTTGACCAATTTTTGATGAAAGTGAAAGAGTTTTGGATAATTGGGGTTAAATCTCGTGTTATAGACATATATAGGGGTGTTTTTGGCACTTGGAAGTGAGGTATACGACGCACAACCCATGGTAGACCTTAAGGTGTGCATTGCACACCTTATGGCAGACATTTAAGTGTGCCTCGCACTCCCAAACACATACATTTGATTGGGCGGTGCATTGCCTATCCCACACCCTTAATGCCTCTCACGAAAATGGGCATAACTATTCATTCGGGTATCGAATTTTTGCTAAATTGTTATCGTTGAATAGATAATTCAATTATCTAAAATTTAAAATATTTTGGGATGAAAAATTCCATGTATATTAAGAGATATTCACATTTTAAGTTGACACTTATAGAATCGAATGTCAGACTTTGGATGAATCAATTGGTCTTAGTTCAACTTTGTTCTAGGTCATTGCTATGAACATTTTTCATCTCTAAACTATGCCATAGACTAGGACAATGGTCATGAAACTGGTATTCACATTCAACTAATTTGGATTAGATCTTAGACGCGTAAGATCAATGGTTAGAATTTTAGCACAAAAATATGGATTATTACAGATAGGTTGAATGAAAGAATGGTTAGTTCCTTATACATTTGTAGCCTCTAGCTCTGAAGTGTGGCATGCCTCACACCAATGATCAAGATTCTATGTAATGTTATTTGTTAGACTCCTTAGATCTCATAAAAACTTATGCTCTGATAGCAAGTTTGTAACGACCAAAGGCTACACCCTGGACATCACACGGTGCTTAGTATCAAAAGTAACCCCTAGCTAACCCATTATATCTGCTAAGTACTAAAATATAAAATAGTATACTTAAAATATGAGCAGAAATTGCAGACAATAATAAATTGGGTTTAAATAGATGAACAACATCAAATAAACACTTTAAACTTACCATCATCTGAAAGTCCTGAGAATATGAAGGATAACAGCTCAACTAACTAGTCTTGACAAGCCGCTAACTAAAACTGGAGAGCCATTGTGATAGATCCCAGCTGACTTTAGGGAAACATAAAGTCTATAGTTCTACTAATTAGTTGAACATCCTAAATAACCACAACACAGCTCTAAAAACACGAGGACTCACCAACTGTTGAGATATAGAAAATTGTGATAGCGACTAGTCATAATATTATAGAGGAACACCAAAACCTACATCATGAAATAATGTATCCACACAAATATATATATGGTCAGTATTTTATGAATGTACCGAGTATGTGGAGGTGAATGCAATAAGTAAAACTAATATTTATAATAATGATAAAACATATGTCATAAGAGTAAATAGACTCACCATGACCATGACAGTAACTAAAAATTGAATCAACATAAACATATATAATTAATAACATATGAGAAAAGTTTGGGAGACATTACACTTTGTTTCTAAAATCTTCTTTACTGTGAGAGATTCTTATAACTGACACAAACAAAGTGAACTAGCATGGAGTCCAATGTCAGACCCATGTTTAGAAGGGTTGTCCCATATTCTGCCATCGGTATAGAACTTAAATTGGAGAGATCACTGAACTAAGCCCATTTGGCCAAGGGACACACTATCTGTTGTATCCCCTTAAACCTATGATGGAACATAATTTCTGGAATATAGGAGTATATACTACACCAAAAATGTATATACTTATTTCAATACTTCTAAAATTCACCTTAAAGTGGCATATGAGTTTATAAACTCACTACTAAATATGCTTCCATGAAAAAATCATACTCATAAGGAAACATTAGAATTTTATGTCTTATCTATGATCAAAAGATAAACTAAAACTTCAATAATGATGTAATACTTTATAACTTTACTAGTTAGCATGAACTCCTTGTAAATGAAGTAAATAATGCTCAAATAGTAATCATTTAACATATCATGGAAAATTCATGTAAAAATACAAAAATCAATGCATAATATCATTTTCATGGATAAACAAATATGTAAACATAAAATTTTATGATATATAAGGCTTCACTCATGAGGAAAAATCATAATCTTAAAGTAGAAAAAAAAGTAGGCATGAACGCTAGCAAATCAAATTTAAGTAAAAAATAAACTTTTGGGAACATGGATGGAATAATATCCTTTTAAATTCAAGTAAAAAATAAAATTTTGGGAACATGGATGGAATAATATCCTTTTACAAACCCCATATACCTAAACTTAGTGAATCTCATGAAGTAAACTTCAATTGGAGCCTTAGGAGATGAAATTTTGGAAGAAACCCTAACTTCTTTTCTCTTGAGAGTGTAGAGGAGAATGAGCATTTAAAACTCTCTAATGATGAATAAAAATATTTATTAGGTGATTTAAGCCATGGAGGAGGAGATTGGTATGATAAAAGAACCAAAATACCCCTAAGGAAACAAAAAAATTATAGAAATTTCTTGGTTGAGGACCTCAGTTGACGGCCCATCAACTAGTTGATGGGTCGTCAACTCTAGTCATAAATCTTTAGCCATTTTTTGTCTAGATTGTTTACAGTTGACGACTACAGTTGATGGACCATAAAATAGTTAATGGCTCATCAAATCCCACCGTCAATCTTTGTGTTATTTTGATCTTTACTTCCTAAGATTGACGAATTTAATATATCCCGTCAACTAGTTTACGACTCGTCAACTTTAATCTCTGGTAGATAGATACTTGGGTAAAATGAGCTTAACATCCTAGTCCAATATCAAATTAAGATGAAATCAGATGCATTAGATAGAAGACTCGAGGATATTTGATTTGGTGGGTTTTTTGCTAGAGATTCTTCATACTAAAGGAGTCATGGTCGTTTCTAGTTTATTAAAAGAAATATCACACTCGAACTTAGGCGAAGGAAGAGTTTTTTAAATTCAATCACATGTTAGGGACTTCTTATGACCCTAAAACACATAGTAGCCCACTAAAAATATTTTTTAACTCTAGAAGTGTTACAAACACATTCTCTATTTTTTGGCTTTTACAACACCCAAATATTCTTCTCTTTAATTTTTTCAAATATTATTTGTAACCACTTTTCTTATTCACTATTATTATATCCATATTGAACTTAGGAAATTTACTTGAGTAGAGGTACACAATGTCCAAGGAGGGACCAGGGCCATAGTAGGTTTGTTGTAATTGAAACCAGAAGGTAAATATGTGTAACGACCATCTATGTTATTTCCACAATTTATGATTATATTTGGCTTCAAACAATGTCTACATGTTATCTGTGACTTACCATAGTTATAGATTTAGCTATCAGGTAGTTTATTTGGGTTTTAGGCTCATTTACATGTTTTGGAGCTTTCATTGTTAAGGAACTGGTCTCTGACCAAAATTCTTATCAAATGACCTTGGATTAGAATTTTGACATCGCCATCAGCTCTAGAATATTGCTTTTAGGCTAAGGGGATCCATTGTTCAGTTCCCAAGTCTTCCAAAATTTTTGGGCTATTGGCTGGATTTTATGGAAAAATAAAGCTTTAGGTATCGACAACATATTTATTTGAAACTATCTCAGCTAAAAGTTTTGATATCTCCATTGAGTCTGGAATGTATAATTTTGTATGGTAGCATTTTTCATTTACATTCGCATGGTTCCTAACAAATCTCGACAACCCAATAAAAGATTATTTGAACTTAGCCCAGAATTTGGTGCCTGATATTTACTTTGACCGATTAAGTGGTCATAGAGCCACCTATGTGGTAGTCGCATTAGTGACCTTGAGCCGTCTTAATGGCCTTTTCAATTTGGTTGAGGTTGGGTTTAGTGATCTATGTCCACTAAAGTAGACATCGCTTTAATGACCATAAAACCATGTTAGTGATGCCTGAATCCTTGTGCTCAAATGCTTTAGCTGACTTGTAATACTTAAGCGGACATGTGTCCTCTTTAGTGGCACTTGGGGATTGTTAAATCCCAATTCTTTGCACAATTTTCCCTCATTTTCATAACCCTTTCTCCACTATTTTGAATTTATAAAGAGACGGAAGGCATAGGGAATCATCCATTAAAGCTAAGGTAAGTTAGCCTAACACTCTATGGAAATTTCCCATCATTTTCCAGATCAAATTCCATCCCATTTCATTGTAAATTTGTCATGACTTGATTTACGAGTCTTGATGGAGCCTACAATCCAGCCAGTATGTATGCCGATCAGTAACATAGAGCTAAATTCAATGGGTTAACTTGGTAGAAATGCCTAATAAGAGGTGAAAATAGAAAATTATGACTTACAAATAAAAAAACAACAAAGATAGTTAAGAAGGTGGCCATAAACTAGATAACCATCCAGCGACCTAATAAAGCCAGTACAAAAACTACTACACATCCAACTCAAGTTCTAAAATAGTCAATACAATCTGTCTTAAAATGAAAGACTAGACAGATATATGCTAGAGGAAATGGGCAACTCCAGCTAGAAGAGCATGTCATATCTTTGATACCCAACACAACATGATGAAGGAATCAATGACTATTTGCCTCGCCCACTTACCTCCGAAAAAAATAACAGAGGCTCTGATTATATGTTTGATAACCTAAATAGTCTTCTCTAACTAGCTATCTATTTGTAGATGAAAGGTTATACCAAGATCTACCTGCGTACCAAAATATAGGAGTAGACATGAAACCCAATCTAAAATGATAGATATAGGAACACCATACAAATGAACTATCTCACGCACATAGATATGGACTAAACTCTCAGGACAGAAGAAATTTGAATAGGAATAAAATATAATGACTTTGTCAACTGATCTATGATAACCCAAAAACCATTTGAACCATGTGAAGTGCGAGGTAAACCTCTAACAAAATCCAGGATAATATGCTCCTATTTCAACTCAGGAATAGGCCATCTCTTAATAAACATACCTGATCATCGATGCTCGGTTTCACTTTCTGACAACAAAGGCAATGAACTATAAATTCTATCACACCACTCTTCATTCAACTCCTCCCATAATATTAACTAAAATATCTATACATCATAGTTATACCTTGATGGATCGAATATCTAAAGCATAAAACTAGTGCAGAATAAACTGAATTATATCATTAATACTCGAAACACAAATACGACTATCAAATCACAATACACCCTTAGAATCTATGTGACTCACAATTGAACACCTGATCATGGAGAATACAAAGTCTATTATCCTAAAACTGACGATCTCAAAAAAATATTAAAATAGTAAGGACCTAGCCTCTACACTTGCAAGAATTGTCCCGAGGTCTGAAATATCAAGGCGAGCCATCAAGTTGGCTAAGGACTAGATTTCTTGTGCAAACAATCTTTGTTAAACTAAAATGAAAGCCAAACCACCCATACTTACTACCTTTTGACTCAACGAGTCTACTACATTATTCTCCTAACCCGAATGATACAAGATAGAGATATCATAATCCCTAAGCAACTCCATCAATCTGGGTTTCCTAGTATTAAGCTCACTCTGGTTCATAAGATGCTGACGAATACAAATATCAATGAAAAGCTCACAATGCATGCAAGAAAGATAATGCCTGTAAATTTTTTACGCAAAAACTATTGTTGGCAATTCCAAATCATGTATGGAGTAGTTGGGCTTTTACACCTTAGGTTACCTCAAAACATAAGAAATAACACAACCTTGTTGCATTAATTCACAAACTAAACCAACAATAGAAGCATCAAAATACAAGGTGAATCCCTCACCCTCAACAAGAAGAGTCAAAATAGGAGTGGATGTATGAAACTCCTTGAGAATACTAAAGCTTGACTCACACTTCTTAAATAATTAAAAAGAAACCTCCTTCAGAGTCAATCTGCTCATAGGTGCTAAAATAGTAGAAAAACCCTTGATAAATCATCATAAAAACCATCCAAGCCTATAAAGCTACAAACCTTAGTCAGAGATATAGGCCTGGTTCAATCACCAATAGCTGAATCTTTGTTAGGTCTATCCATTGATACCACATGCCCAAGGAATGTCACCGACTCAAGAAAAAACTCACACTTGGAGAACTTGGCGAAATGCATATGTTCTCCCAAAGTGTGGAGAACTATCCTCAAATATTGCATATGTTTTTATCTACTCCTTGATTATATAAGGATATAATCGATGAACACAATGATGAAGGAATCCAAATAAGATCTGAACACTAGGTTCATCAAATCCATAAATGTGATTGGGGTATTAGCTAATCTAAAAGACATCATCAGGAACTCCCAAACCATAACGGGTCTTCAAGGTTATCCTTTGGATATTCTTATTATGAATGCTCAACCGATGGCAACTAAACCACAAATCAATCTTAGAGAACAATGTTGCACCCTAAAGCTGGCCAAAACAGGTCATAAATATGAGGCATAGGATAATGGTTCATGACCATCACCTTATTTAGCTGCCTATAATCAATACACATCGTGATGGAGCCATCATTCTTCTTCAAAAACAACACAGGAGCTCCCAAAGGAGACAAACATAGTCTAATGAAACCCTTACAAAAAATATCTTGATGCTGAGAATTCAGCTCCTTAAGCTTGACAGGAGCCACATAGTAAGGTGCCATAGAAATAGATCGGGTGTCAGGCTTAAGGAAAATAAAAATCTCAATCTCACGAGCAAGACGTACACTAAGAATATTAGTAGGGAAAATATCAGGAAACTCACAAACAATAGAAACAAACTCAAAAAACGGACTCTTCTTACTAACTCACGAATATAAGAGAGATAAGACTCACAAACCCTCACGGTAAGTGTCCTAGCACACATATAAGAAATAATCCTTGGCGGCTCATGTCTAATAGCTCCCTACCACACGATTGGGGTATGTCTATCATGGCTAAGGTAATGTTCTTCGTAAAATAATAAATGACCACATGATAGTAGGATAACTAGTCTATGGGCAAAATTAAATCAAAATCTACCATATCCAATATAATAAGATCATCATGAGTATGAATATCTCTAACAGTCACAACAAAGGATCTGAACACCCAATCCACTACTAAAGAATCACCCACAGGATTAGATACATGTAATGTAATAGATAACAGATCCTATAATTCTAACCGTGAAGCTAAATAAGCAGACATATAAGAATTGCTGAACCTCAAATAAAATAAAGCAAAGGCTAACTAATAGCATACCAAAATCATCTTGTTACAATAACATCGGAAGAGTCAATCTCGCGTCTAGCAGTTACTGCATATAACTAACCACGCCTGCCACCGGGTTGGGATCCTAACCGATCTCCTATCCTACTCGCCTGAGAACTACCTCGAGCACCCTGGGGCTACCCTACAACCATGCATGCCACCTCTAGTTGAGGGATGAGCTACTCTAATAGGGAAAAACTCAGAGATGAAGCAATAATTGACCCACATTTAGCGTACATTTTCAAAAAATGATGAAAATCTCCAAACCTACAACATAGCCCTAAGATAGAAGTTCAGCTACGGAGCTACGCAACTAAACAAAATACACATAAGTTATGTATTTCAGTTAACCTAAAAGTTCCAATTGATCCAAGTATTGCAAATTCCAACACCAACACCAAACACCCATCTGAAATCTAAAAAAATTAAAACAAAACTATGACATAGCGCTATCTAGAAAGAAAGTAAAAACCTAGCCTACCTAGTCGCCAAAGAAAGATAAAAAATTTGCTAAACCTCTGACTTTTCTTTCAAAAAGGTTCCATAAGATTCTAAGCTATCAAAAGCATATTCTACTCATAAATATGAGATCGGTGAAACCCATATTGCACCATTGTGTTTCGGGTCCAAAAATACTCAAAATTCCCATATAGGTCTCACCTATTAAAATTGCATTTCCAACGCCAACCCAACATTCACTTATGCTTACGGAGGAATTATCGTCAAAAATAGGCAAAGTCTGAGCTACATTGATGCTAAAATCATGTGACCAAGTTTTAGGTATTTTGAACTACATTGGTTCTTAACTTGTGTGCTCACATTCCTTTTCTCTTTTGAGAGAACTTGTGATGATTTGATTTTAAAATCTATTAGTGAGCCTCATTGGCTCGTTCTTGACTGAAATTCTGAACTGACCTATTATAAAGCAATATGGTTCTTATTTACTCCTATTAATATATATAATATTATTTTTGATAGCATGGAACAATTATGGGATCATGGACAAAGAATGAGAAATTGTGGATGATTAAGGTATTATGATTCAACATATAGGTAGGCTTCAGTCTACTTTTCTTCATAAGATATTATTTAGTGTTCATTGAATGCTAGGTGGGGATGAAAGGACATGTTTATGACTTGAATATTATGATTTGGCCCAACTTAAGAGTTTAGTGGTAAAAGCGTTAATAAGCCCTTATGATGAAATACTTGTTAGGGATATATGGTCCTTTAAGTCTATATTATCAACACCTATGAACAAGACCCTATGTAATGATGCTTGTTAGACTCCCTAGATCACGTAAAAACTTATGATCTAATAGCACGTTTGTAACGACCTAAGACTACACCCAGTACAGTAACCCCAAAGCTAACCAATTATATCTACTAAGTACTAAAACATAACAAAGTAAACTTAAAACATGAGCAAAAACTACAGACAATAATAAATTGGGTTTGAATGGATTAAAAACATCAAATAAACACTTTAAATTTAACATCATCTAAAAGTCTTGAGAATTTGAAGGAAAATAAATCACCTAACTAGTCTTGACAAGCCTCTAACTAAAACAGGAGAGCCATTGGGATAGACCCCAGCTGACTTTAGAGAAACATAAAGTCTAAATTTCTACTTATTAGTTGAACATCCTAAATAACTATCAACATTTCTCCAAAAATATGAGGACTCACCAACAATCGAGATATAGGAAATAGTGATAGCAACTAGTGTAATATTTAGGATGAACAAAAAAACCTATATCATGAAATAATGTAGCCACATAACAAATATGTGGTCAGTAATTTTGGCATGTTCTGATTATATGAAGGTAAATACAATAAGTAAAACCAATATAGACTATAATAATAAAACATGTATGATAGGAGTAAATTGAATCACCATGATCATGACAGTAACTGGAAATTGAATCGGCATAAACATAAATCATTCACAATATATGAGTAAAGTTTGTGAGACATTATACATTTTTTTAAATCTTCTTCATTGTGGGAGATTCTTATAATTGACAAAAACCATGTGAACTAGCATAGAATCCAACGTCAGAGCCACATTTAGAAGGGTTTTCCCATACTCAGCCATCGATATAGAACTTAAAATGGAGTGATCACTAAACTAAGCCTATTTGAGCAAGGGACACACTCTCTGGCAAAGCCCCTTAAACTTAGGGTGGAACATAATTTATGATAAATAGGATGCGCTAAATCCTTATTTCCCAAAGTGTTAAATACTACTCCAAAAATGTATGTACTTATCTCCATACTTATGAAATTCACCTTAAAGTGGCATATGAGTTTATAAACACCAAACTAACTATGTTTCTCATGCAAAAATCATACTCATAAGGAAACTTGTGAATTTTATTTCTTATCTATGATCAAGAGATAAAACTAAAACTTTCATAAAAATGTAATACTTTATAACTTTACTAGTAAGCTTGAACTCCATATAAACAAAGAAAATAATGCTCAAATTGTAATTATTTATTATATCATGGAAATTTTAAGTCAAAATACCAAAATCAGTTTTCATGTATAAATAAATATGTAAACATAAAATTTCATGATAAATGAGGCTTAATTCATGAGGATATATCCTACTTTTAAAGCATAAGAAAAGTGGGCATGAACACTAGTAAATCAATTTCTTCAAATTAGATTAAAAAATAAACTTTTGGGCACAATGATGGAAAATATCCTTGTACAAACACCACATCCCTAAACTTATTAAATGTCATAAAGTATACTTGAATTGGAGCCTTAAGAAATGAACTTTTGGAATAAACCCTAACTTCTTTTCTCTTGAGAGTGGAGAGGAAAATGTACGTTTAAAACTAACTAATGATGAAAAAAGAATTTTTATTGGATGATTTGAGTCATGCGGAAGGAGTTTGGTGTGAGGAAAAAATCGAAATACCACTATGGAAACCAAAAATTACATGAATTGCTAAGTTGAGCACCTCAGTTGATGGCTCGTCAACTCTAGTAAAAAAATATTATACATTTTTCGTCTTTACTATTACAGTTGACGACTTCAGTTAATAGTCCATCAACTACTCAATCGCTCATCAAATCCCACTATCTATCTTTGTGTTATTTTGATCTTTACTAAATAAGATTGACGAATTCAATATATCCCTTCAACTAGTTGACGGTTCATCAATATCAATCTTTGTAAGATAGATATTCTGGTAAAATAAGCTTAACTTCCTAGTCTGATATCAAATTAATTTAAAATCAGATGCATCAAATAGAAGGCTTGAGGATATTTTTTGGGTGCATTTTTTGCTAAAAATTCTTCATACTCAAGGAGTCATGGTCCTTTGCAGTTGATTAAAAGAAATATCACACCAGAACTTAGACAAAATAGGAGTTTTTTTAGTTTAATCACATGTTAGGGACTTCGTCTAACCCTAAAACACATGGTAGCCCACTAAGAACATTCTTTAACTCTGGGAATATTACAAGCACATTCTCTATTTTTTTGCTTTTACCACACCCAAATCTTCTTCTTATTACTTTTTTCAAATATTTTTTGTAACCTTTTTTCTTATTCACTCCTATTATAACCATATTCAACTAAGGAAATTTACTGTAGTTAAGGTACACAATGTTTATGGAGGGAGAAGGGCTATAACAGGTTCATTGAAATTGAAAAAATAATATGAATAGGTATAATGACCATCTATGTTATTTCCCTAATTTATGATTATATCTGACTTTTCACCCAATCACACAGTGAATATAGGTTATTTTTTACTTTCCATAATTATTGATTTATCTATCAGGTAGTTTACTTGGATTTTAGGGTCATTTACATGTTTTGGTGTTTTCATTATTAAGGAATTGGTCTTAGACCAAAAATCCTAGCAAATGACCTTGGATGAGAATTTTGACATCTCCATTAGCTCTAGAATATTGATTTTAGGCTAAGGGGACCCTTGGTTCAGGTCCTAAGTCTTCAAATTTTTTGCGCTATTGGCTGTATTTTATAGAAAAATATAGCTTAGGTATCGGACACATATTTATTTAAAAAAGTCTAGGCTAAAAGTTTTGATGGTCGATTAAGTCAGCAATGTCAAATTTTCTATGGTAGCATTGTTCATTTGCATTTACGTGGTTCCAAAAAAAATCTTGACCACCTAATTAAAGTTTATTTGGACTTAGCCAAAAATTTTGTGCCTGATATTTGGTTTGAGCGCTTATGCGGTCATAGCGACACTTATGCAGTAGCTGCATTAATGACCTTGAGCTTTCTTAATGGATTTTTCCATTTGGCTGAGGTTTGATTCAGAGATTAAGGTCCGCTAAAGCAGACATCGCTTAAATGACCATGAGACCTCATTAGCAATGCCCGAATCCTTATGCCCAAATGCTTTAGCTGACTTGTCATGCTTAAGTGGACATGTGTCCGCTTTAGTGGCACCTTGGGATTATTAAATACCTATTCTTTACCGAATGTCCCTTCATTTTCCTAATCATTTCTCCACTATTTTGAATTCATAAAGAGAGGGAAGGTGTAGGGAACCATCTATTAAAGCAAAGTTAAGTTAGCCTAACACTCTATGGAAATTTCCCATTATTTTCCAAAACAAATTCCATCCCTTTTTATTTTAAATTTTTCATGAGCTGATTATCAAGCAATGATGGCACTTACATTATCATCTAGTATGTAAGCCGAACAGTATCATGGAGTTAAATGCAATGGGTTAACTTCGTAGAAATGCCTAATAAGATGAGAAAATAGAAAATTTAACTTATAAATAAGAAAAGCTATAAAGATAGTCACGAAGGTGACCATAAACTAGATAATTATCCCATGACCAGGTAAAGCTAGTACAAAAGATACTACACATATAACTCAAGTTCTAAAATAGTCAATACAATCTGTCTTAAAGCGAAAGACTAGACATAAATAAGTTAGAGGAAATAGGTAACTACAACTACAAGAGCATGCCATATCTTCAACACCCAACACAACATGATGAAGGAATCTACGATGGAAACTAGTACAAGGATCTGTACTAAAAAGGTAAAGAAGTGTAGTATAAGTACCGAAATGATGGGTTCTCACTAGGCATCATCAACTGACTGAGATAAACAATGATATAAATATGATAAATGCAGGATAACATAACTAAGTCAAGGTAGAGGCAAATCTGAATCAACTCAAACATCATTATACACAAGTAAGTAGACAACAAAAATAATAACATCACCTAAATGAATCAAACACAAGCAATTATAACTACAATATTAACCCCCATAAGCCAATATTTGTGGAAAAGTAAGTAACCATATGTATGCCCTATAAACCTAGAGAGTTAAACCAAATAAATCATAAATCGAACCACCATCATTAAACAACTCCCATTACACCACAAGAATTTATCCAAGTCATGCCACACTATAAACAATCTCCCATTTTTGAACTTAAACAGATACACAAATAACCACATCATACTGTATTGTGGAAGTTGATCTAGTATCATATAATAAATATCATAAGTAATAGCTGACACGAACTTGTAAATATATCATCAATGTCATAATTATTATCCAACTCTAATCGGTATATATATATCATCGATTTCATAATCATTTCTCTAAACGTTATATATATCATCAATGTCATAATCATTATCCAGTTTGGAACTATTATATTTGTCATCAATGAAATAATAATTATCCAAACTCGACCTAGTATAAATCATGAATGTAGTAATCATTATCATGACCATCGAGTTTTACCGTATTTAGTACTAAATTCCTCTATAAAACCATCTTTCCCATTATGTGTCTAGCCTCTGGAAGACTCCTACTAAGAATTTCAAGGTATATCATGAGTCTATAAAGTTCAACAAAATTATATAAAGTCTTGGCCGAAGGCTGCTCGAAAGGTCCCATTTATAATCCCCGAAATCAATTTTTAGAGAATTCTACCTTGGACAAGACTAAGGTATCTAAATCAACTTTTATATGTTAAACGAGTCTCACTTAGCCCTAATATAGAAGTTCTAATATAGATCTATGCAACAAAACCAAATACACCAAAGTTAATGTTTTTTGTTAACCGTAAAGTTCTAATTGACCCAAGTATTGCTAATTCAATAACCAACACCAAAAACCAATACCAAATCTAACACAATATCATATATATACTATGACTTCACTTAATCTAAGAAAAAGGGAAAAAACATGCCTACCTGGTTGCAGAAGAAAGCTCAAAAATCTGCTAAACCACAAACTTTCCCTTTTGAGAAGCTTTAGCAAGATGTAATATTATCAAAATCATATTCTACTTATAAATATGAGAATGATGATACCCATATTTCACCATTGTGCATCTGGTCCAGAAGAACTCAAAAATCCTATGTGGATCCCACCTAAGGATATTGCATTTTTTAAGCTAACCCAACATTATCTTTTACTCAAGGAATAATTACCCAAAAAATGGGTTAAATTCTATCTTCAATGGTGCTAAAATAAAGTCATCATGTTTTAGGGAATTTGAACAAGAAATTTGAAAAAACACCATGAATGAGAAGGAATGTTACCTCAAATTCAAAGGAAAATAATGTAATAATTGTTATCCAAGGTACCCAAAACACCAACAAGTTATAATCCTAAGTTAGTTCATTCTTTGGGTTTTAGTCTTTATAATTGAAGAAGAATGGGCAGAAACGAGCTAAAAATGGGCTTTTGTACCTTTCCAAAAGTGTACGGGTATCACAATCGCAACATGACTATCACGATCACCACATCTTGATGCTGCCAAGATAGTCGCTATCACAACATATGCACCATGATTATGGAATATGGCGACCTACCAAGGGTACCGTGATTGCAACCCATGGTCGCTGTTAGCGAGTGCACCAAATATAAATGAGACTTGGAATTTTCCATGTCTCCACTAACCACCCGGGATTAATCTGGAATCCCATATAGATAAATGAAATATGCTAATGTACAAAATTCGATGTTCACGACTCAGTGGAAGAGTCAAAATTTCAAATTGAGGTCATTTCTTCAGGGTGGATCCCATACCCATATTTTATTTTCTTAACTTTTCGACCAATAGGTCGAGATGAGCTTGGGTGCTTCGAGACCCAAAACAAGAGTCTACCTAGCCTAAAATTTGCATTCTAGAGCTTTTGGAAAAGTCAAAATTGGCATAAAAAGTTGTTTGACTGATAGTTTTTCTTGGTATCTATTTTGAACTACTGATGTCTTTAAAATAGGGAATTGGCTCTAGAAAGCAAATAAACAACCCAATAACCCAATTATCAATCCCAACATGTCTTAATTAACCTAGGGTAGCTATAGGAAAGCTCTAACGACATATGTAGAAATACAGAAAATATCTTTAGGGGTTATTACAATATTCACTACTAAAAGGACTTTCTTCTACGAAATTCAAGGATTAAGATATACTTGAAGTCTCGAATAGGTGAGGTACTGGGTTCATATCTCACTCTCAATCTCCTGAGTAACCTCCTCTACTAGGCAGTTCCTCTACTAAACTTTAACAACCAAAATTACCCAAGTGCATTATAGCCTAACATCACTAGCCAAAATGAGCACAGGCTCTTCTATGAAGGTCAACCGCTCATCTAATAGGATGGAGTCCCATGTTACCGCATGATATGGATCAGAAATGCATTATAAAAAATAGAAATATGTAAAACTTTATAGACAATAGCAAAATCTGGGGTTAAGTCTAACTTATTATCTACCTCTCTAACTGTGCAAAGAATCTCACAACATCCAATATGTTTGGGGCTAGGCTTGCCTTTCCACTCAAACCTCATTAAACCCATCATAGGTGACACATAGAGGAATATCCTATCACCCATGCCAAATAATAATGCACGAAGCCTACGATATGCATAAGACTTATTCCTATTCTAAGTTTCTCTCAACCTATACTAAATCACCCCATCCAACGACTTCAAAAGCAAATCAGTACCATGAGACCAAATCACAGATATCTCAAACCATAGAATCAAGAAACAAAATTACCTACTATACAAAGACCTAAAAGGTGCCATATCAATACTCGAATGATATTTGTTAGTATATAGGAACTCTTCCAAGGCTATATGCCCTGACCACTAACCTCTAAAATCTATAATAGTGGCACCCATTATATATTTGATAAACTGAATAGTCCACTCCAACTGGCTATGTGTTTGCAGATGAATGGTTGTATCAAGATCTACCTAAGTACCCAACACATCCTAAAAAAGCTTTCAAAAATCTTGAAGTAAACATGGAACACAGTATTAAATGGTAGATATAGGTACACCATGCAAACAGACTATCTCACATATATAGATATGGGCTAAACTCTCAGCACTGAAGAAATTTGAATTGGAATAAAATATGATAACTTAGTAAACCAAGCTATGATAACCAAAACACCATTCAAACCATGACAAGTGCAAGGAATACCACTAAAAATTCCATGTTAATATGCTCCTATTTCCACTCAAGAATGGGCTATCACTTAATAAAACAACCTGGTCGTTGATGCTCGACTTCAGTTGCAGACAACGTAGGCAATAAACTCCAAAGTCTATCACATTTCTCTTCTTTTAACTCCACCAATAATGTCATCCCAAATCTCTATACATCTTAGTCGTACCTTGATGGATAGAATAACTAGAGCTATGATCCTTGTGCAGAATAAATTGAATTATGTCATCAATACTCCAAAAACAATATGGCTATCAAATCTCAATACATATTCATAATCTATGGTATCTCTTTTGGACTCACCACTAAACACCTAATCATGGAGACAATGTCTATAATCCTAAAATTGATGATCTCGAATCTGGTAAAATAGTAAGGACCTAGCCTCTACACTAGCAAAAATCCTCCTAGGGTCTAAAATATTAAGGTGAACCATCAAGTTGGTAACCACTAGATGTCGTGTGCCAAAAATATTTGTGAACTGAAATGAAAGATAAATCACCCATACTCACAACCTATTAACTCAAGGAATTTGCTAGATTATTCACCTAACTCGAATAATACAAGATAGAGATATCATAATCCAAAAGCAACTCCATTATTTTTTGCTGCCTAGAATTAAGCTCTCACTGGTTCATAAGATGCTTACCAATGCAATGATCAATGAAAATCTAATAATGCATGTAAGAATGATAATGCCTCTAAATTTTTTATTTAAAAAAACCATTGTCAACTCCGAATAATAAGTGGGATAGTTTCACTTGTGCACCTTAGGTTGCCTCAAAACAAATAAAATAACACAACCATGTTTCTTAATTCACAATCCAAGCAAACAACAGAAGCATCACAATACATGGTGAATTCCTTACCCTCTATAAGAAGAGACAAAATAGGAGTGGATGTAAGAAACTCCTAGAGCTTACTAAAGCTCGACTCACATACCTTGAATAATAGAAAAGGAACCTCTTTTAGAGTGTATCTACTCATAGGTCCTAAAATAGTATCAAAATCCTTTAAAAATTATCATAATAACCATCTAAGATAATAAAGCTATAAACCATTCCCAGCGATATAGGCCTGGTCAATCATGAATAGCCTAATCTTTGTTGGGTCTATCATAATCCTATCCATAGACACCCATGGAAAAGGAATGTCACCATCTCAAGCAAAAACTCAAACTTGGAGAACTTGGCAAAAAGCACATGTTCTCTGAAAGTTTGAAGCACTATCCTCAAATGTTGCATATGCTCTTATTTACTTCTTGAATACATAAAGATATCATCGATGAACACAATCTTGATGGAATCCAAATAAGGTTTGAACACTAGGTTCAACAAATTCTTAAATGTTACTGGGGCATTAGTAAATCCAAAAGACATCATTAGGAACTCAAAAACCATAACGGGTCTTCAAGGTTGTCTTTGCCATATATTTATTCTGAATCCTCAACTGATGGTAACTAGACCACAGATCAACCTTAGAGAACACTGCGCTACAATAAAGATGGTCAAATAAGTTATAAATATGAGACATAAGATAATGGTTCTTCACCATTACCTTATTAAGCTGCCCATAATCAATAAATACCGGCATAGAGCGATCTTTTTTCTTTACAAACAACATAAGAGCTCCCAAAGAAGACATACATGGTCTAATGAAACCCTTAAAGAAAATATCTTGAAGTTGAGAATTCAGTTCTTTAAGATCGACAGGAGCCAATGGTAAGGTGCCATAAAAATTTGTTGTGCATCAGGTTCAAGGACAATGACAAACTAAATCTCTCAAACAGGACATATACTAAGTAGTTCGTTAAGGAAAATATCAAGAAACTCACAGACAAAAGAAACAGAGTCAAGTGATCGATTCTCCACACTAACTAATCAACATAAGAGAGATAAGACTCGCAAACCCTTGAGGTGAGTGTCATAGCATACATATAAGAAATAATCCCCATCGAATCATCACTAATAGCTCCCTTCCACATGATCAGGGGTATGTTGGACATGGCTAAGTAATGGCCTTGGCAAATTGATCAATGATCGCAAGATAGTAGGATAACTAGTCTATGGGAAAAATCAAATAAAAATCCATAATATTCAATATATTAAGATTATCATGAATATGAATATCTCTAACAATCATGATACAGGATTTGAATGCAAAATCCCCTACTAAAGAATCACCCACAAGAGTAGATACATGTAATAGAATAGATAATAAATCCTATATCTCTCATCGCGAAGCAAAATTAGGAGACATATAACAATAAGTGTATCTTAAATAAACTAAAGAAAAGACCAAATAACAGTACACCAAAATTACACTTGTTACAACAACATCAGAAACTTAACCTCAGGTGTAGCAGGTACTGTATATAACTGACCACACCTGCCACCTGTTTGGGCTCCTAACTGATATCTTATACTACTCGCTAAAAAAATTCCTTGTGCACCCTGGGGTCTACCCCTAAAATAATGTATACCTTCTCTAGCCGAGGGATGAACTGCTCTAATAAGGAAAAACTCAGAGTTGAAGCAATAATTGCCCTAAGTTTTGAGCACTCTAATAAAAACCTCCAAAACAACATGTACCTAGTAGAACCAGAACCAAAATATCCAACTGACCTAACATAGCCTCCACAATGAGAAAAACTAAAAGATGAATCCCTCAGCTAATGACCACTACCTTGACAAGGGCAATCACTAGCACATGATTGACATCCAACAATAATTTAGAAAACTTCATAAAAAGGACTACTAGGTAAAATCTTAGTCTGATATGACCAATGAAGAGGGTACCTACCCTTAAAACCATAATTTCTAAAAAGAGAGATACTATGATCCTTACTGAAACTACCCTCAAATTGAGATATCTTATTGCTACCCCCTTTGGCCTCATGATGCATCTCCTCCATCACCGGAGCATAACAAAAATCCTAAGCAAAAGACCTACCTATAATAACCAAACTTTGTGTAGACATGCGAAGAGAAAATTTCAATCCCTGAACAAAGAAATGAACCCATTTATACTCAGTATCTAGAATAAAAGTTGCATGCCTAGTAAACTTATAACAATTAGCCTCATACTCCTAGACCTTCATAAACCGCTACTTAAATTTAGAGAACTAATCCCTCAAATGATCTCAAAGGTTGTGAGGCATGTACATCTCAAAGAAAATCTTAAAGAATAGAAAATGATCAAACAATCCTGGAATGAAGCTAACCTTTCCACTAATATCAAGCTTCCAAGTCAAACTAAAAAGTAATGTAATCCACCAAATGAGTCTCAACTATACTCAAATTATTGAGCCCTTCTTCACAAGCAATAATAACCCGTATATATCCTTCTATAGTAAACTAGAAAACCTAGGTGGAGAGTATCAAAAGAATTTGCCCAACATCTTCTGCTCCATAATAGACAAATTAGGATAGGAAACCACTAATTGAGTAACTATCGATTGAGAAACTGACGGTACAGAAGGGACCTTAACTTTGGGAGCCGTAGATACAAGTTGTGCCCCCGTCTAAGTATCATACTCATCTGTAATCTGTGCACCACCTGACTGTGCAATACCAACCAATCCTAAAAGCAAAACCAAAGCATCCTTAAGCTCTAATAAAGAAATAAACACCAGTGAATCGTAGACTAGTCTCTGGCCTACTACTTGATATGGTGGAAGAACCTCTGGCTTAGGAGCGGGAATAAGTTCTATTGAAGGGCCCTATCTTTTCCTCTCATTGGGTATACATCTCGAGGATTTCCATAACCTATAGGTTTTCTAAGAAAAATAATTGGATCCAAGGCTTTCTCAAGGGACCCTCATCTCAAATAGCTATAACATATTTCCTAGCAATCTATCAAAGTGTAAACAAATGGAATTCTCAGAAACCAACTCAAACACAGAACATGAAATCAGTGAAAGAAGTAAGAAACTCCTAAGAATGTCAAATACTCTAAGAAACTCCTAAGAATGTAAAATACTCTGCAAATAGGAAACAACTATTATCATTCTAATCCGCGGGACTCTACTCTACAGATTCTTTTCTACCAACAGTATTGAACAAACGTAGACTATA
This sequence comes from Capsicum chinense, assembly GCA_026120095.1. NCBI lineage: Eukaryota > Viridiplantae > Streptophyta > Magnoliopsida > Solanales > Solanaceae > Capsicum > Capsicum chinense. Next base: position 106,544,651 of record JAPEIP010000009.1, read on the forward strand.
TTACAAATTTATCACGACTCAATTTATAAGTCATGATGGCACCTAAGTTATCCCACCAGTAGGTAAGCCAAACCATAACTTAGAGATAAATGCAATGGGTTAACTTCTTAGAAAATGCCCAATAAGAGGAAAAATATACAAATACAACTTATAAATAAGAAAAATAGTATAGAATGTACAAAAGGTAACCATAAGATAGATGTCCATCCCATGACCTGGTAAAGCCAATAGAAGAGATGTTATGAATACAACTCAAGTTCTAAAATAGCCAATACACTACATCTCAAAATGAATGACTAGACATAAATATGGTAGAGGTAAAAGTAACTCCCACACCAAGAGCTCACCCTATCTCCAAAATCTAATAATGCATGATCAATGAATCAACAGCGACAACTAGTACTAAAATATACACCAAAAAGGTACAAAATTTTATTATGAGTAAAAAATCCATGAGTATTCAGAAGGCATCATCAGCTACCTAAGCTAAATCATGATATAATTACGATAAAATGTAAGATAACATAACTAAGTTAAGGTAGAGATAAACCAGAATCAACTTCAACATCATTGTACATTAGTAATTAAATAATAAAAATAATAACATAACATAAAGAAATCAAACAGATCTTATTATAACTATAAAATTCACCCCCATAAGCTAATAAGGGCAAAAAAGTAAATAATCCAACACAGGACCTCATAAGCCTAGAGGGTATAACGAAGTAAAGCATAAATGAAACCAATGTTATTAACCAACTCCCATTATAAAACTAAAACTCATCCAAGTCATGCCACATTATAAATAACCTTTCATTTGCAAACTTAAATAGATACACAAATTTCCATATCATACACTATTATTGTAGTTGAACCGGTATCATATAATAAATAACATAAGTAATAGCCATACTCAAACCAATTAATATATCATCAATGTCCTAATCATTATTTGGACTCAAACCAGTATATATATTATCAATATCATAATTATTATCTGAACTTGAACCGATATATGTATCATTAATATCCTAACCATTATAAGGACTTGAATCAATATATATATCAATATTTTTATAATGATTATTTGGACTCAAACCTATGTATATATAGTTAATGTCATAATTAATATTCATACATGAACTGGTATATACATCATCATTATCACAATTATTATCAACACCACTGTGCTTATAGTATTTAGTACCAACACTCACTATCAAACCATCATGCCCATTAGTTATCTATCCTCATCAAGACTAATACAAGTATTTAAAGGTATATTATAAGAATATAAAAGTCAAACAAACCATATTAAATCTTTGCTGAAGGCAGGTCGAAAGGGCCCACTTCTAACCCCCAAAATCCATGTTAAGAGAATTCTACCCCAACTAGACTAAGGTATATAATCAAAATTTAGATGTTAAAATAGTATCAGTTAGCCCTAAGATAAAAATTTAAGTAAGGATCTATACAACTAAACCAAATACACCTAAGTTAGGTTTTTCAGTTTACCTAAAAGTTCCAACTGACCCAAGTATTGAAAATTTCATCACCAACACGAAAAACCCATCAGAAATCAAAAAATATAAGAAAAATCTATGACATAGTAAAATCTAAGAAGAAGGTAAAAACCTAGCCTACCTGGTCTTCGAAGAAAGTTCAAAAGTTTGCTAAACCTCTGACTTTAGTTTTAAGAAGCATTTGTAAGATTCCAAGCTATCAAAAATCATATTCTACTCATAAATATGAGAGCGGTGGTACCCATATTGTACCATTGTGTTTTGAGTCAAAAAATACTCAAATTTCCTATATGTGTCCAACCTATGAAAATTTTATTTCCAAAGCCAACCCAACATTCTCTTATTCTTAAGGAGGAATTATAGGTAAAAATAGGTAAAGTCTGAGCTACATTGGTGTTAAGATAAAGTCACCAAGTTTTAGGTATTTTTGACTACATTGAAGCTTAACTTTTGAGCACACATTCCTTATTATTTAAGAGAACTTGTGATGGATTTGATTTGAAATTCTTTTTGCGAGCCTCACGGGATCATTCTTGACAAGAATTCTGACCTGACCCATTATATAGAAATATAATTCTTAGTTTACTCCTACTAATATGTATAGTATTGTTTTTGATAGCATGGAATAATTAAGGATCATGGAGAAAGAATGAGCAATTGTAGATGATTCAGGGATTGTGATTATATATCGAGGTACAATTTAGTCTACTTTTCTTCAAAAGATGGTGTTTAATATTAATTGCATGCTAGGTGGGTATGAAAGGACATGTTTATGACTTTAATATTATGACTTAGCCTAATTTAAGAGTTTAGGTGTAAAAGGGTTAATAAACCCATAAGATGAACTACTTGTAGTGGCTATAATATCCTTTCACTCAATATTATCAATATGTTGACCATATTTGATGCTTAGTATCCATTAGTAGAAAGTTTAATATTTGATTTAATGGTTTGGAGAATATTTTTTTGGATTACAGAATTGCTATACTGTAATTTATAAGCTATTGGGCCTATTGCCATGGTTAAAATACAATTGGACTACAAGTGATTATTCTATCCTTATTAAGGATCTGGCCTTAGTCTATGGACGTTTAGATTCCTATTAATGTTTTGTTTAGATATTGGTGATTGAATGCATATTTTCAATGCGCTCATGCTTATTTAGTTGTACTATTCTAATCAAAACCATTATTTTACTACTATTTGATAAAAAGGAATTATTTCCCACTTTTCAATTTTTAAATTGATATTTTTATAGCAAGGATCATACCACCTTCTTTATTCACTTATAAGCTTTAAAAACTTAAGATGAGATTTTAGCACTCTATTACCACTACTTCTTATCTCAGTTTGCAATTTATCCACTCTTTTACCACTACTAGTTACCTCATTCATGAGAAACTCCCACCTATTTCTACTATATATGATGATTGGTTCTTGAAGTTGATCCCAAGAAATGCATTTACATACTTTCACTCTTTTATCCATAGTTCAAGTTCATGAATTTATTATATATATATATACATATTTCTTTGATATTGGACAAAGTAGGCTGATAATGATGATCATAATTAGAAATCCTAGATTGTAACCAAGTAAGTGTATATGAATATTCCTGAATCCCCTTAGGACCCCTCCCTCTAGAAGTCATTATGACAAAGAAGAGTGGTTGCCATAGGTCCTACCTTATCAAATTGTTAAGTCAGAGGATGTGTATACACTTTTTACATTATGGAACTTGGATCAGATGTGATAATATGGATTTTATTTGCATCTATTAATTTATATACATTGCCTATCAATAGTATATTATTTGGTGTTTATATATATTAGCCTAATAGGGGTTGTATAGGTATAGTCTATGATTGCTATTTGTTGAGTATTAGATTGAACCTTTTGGGTTTGTGGGCCCCTATTTAGGAATTATTTATCCAGACTAGTTGGTTACTTTATTATTATTATTGTAGTTATTTTTTTGAAAGTTTATTATGAACTGGTTTTGAGATTGGAGGTATGATTCAGATCCCTTTCCATTCATTATAAATTACATTATGGACTGTTACCTTCTAATTAGACATTATGGTTAGGGACCCTGACTATGTAAACATTAGCTATCCTACTTGCTTATCATGCCTTGGGATGTGAGATCATTACCTTGAGTAATACAATATATATATATATATATTTATATTAGTATATACATGTATATTTTACTGTATATCTTTGTTCTTCTAGCCTATTACTGTTGTATATTTATATTTTTCCATGGATAGTATTATACAACCTTCTTTCACTCATCTTTTATATATTAACTAGTATATATAGTATTGCATTGCATTTCCTGATTAATATTATGATAGGATAGTTTATCCATATTACTTCATAAGCATTATCATATTTAGTTCCTTGGATTGTTGATTGTAGTTTAGATTCCTACTTTGTTATTTTTGCATGGATTATCTTTGGAGCTTAATTGGCAAAGATCAACTAAGTACCACGTGCTTCGTACTCGTACTATACTTCTGCAAGCTACAGTCATATTTTGAGTTCTCATTATTATTATTTGCATCGTCATGGCATTATGTATTTGAGATTTAGGGTGAGATTCTAACATTTTGAGTAGTTATACGATCCCCTCTTCTCGATAAGATTGATCTCTACATTGTATTTAAAGATAGTTTATACTTGCATTTATTATATATTTTACTTCATACTCTTATTGTATTAGAATCTCTTGTACTAATTTCACCATGTTTTGGATAGAGCAATATATATTTATGTTTTTCACTATTTATTCTGCATTTTCCTTTAAATTCTCCTGATTATCTATTACTAATTATTATAGACTAAGGTTTGGCTTACCTATTGGTAGGTTATTGTAGGATCCATCATGACTTGAGAAATTAGGTCATAAAAAATTTATATCAGATCCTAGGTTTATCGGTGTGTTGGTAAAAGAGCTAGGTTGTTTAGTAGAGTTTTGTGTATTGGTTCAGATACGTTTGTGTCCTCTCTTTGGGAAGCTATAAGGAATTCTTAGGAAATTTTATTCTTTATTCCTTGTTGTGTGTTTATATTTTATAACTTTCCAGTGCATTATTTGATTCCATTATTTCTCGGATGGATGAAATGAGGTTATCATTAAATGCAGATGGGACTTTGAAACGTGTTACCTGAGTTTTAATGCAATATAACATTAGTCAGTCTGAGGCTAATACCAATGATCTTCACCATCAACTAAAGGATTTGGGGATAGCCCAAGCTTCTATAAATTTGTTACCGCTTCAACCTTTAAAGATTCAACATTGGGGATTTAGAGCCTTCTTATTGATACCTCAAAGATACATATGATATCTGATACATCAAGCAATCTATAAACTATAGTTCGGTTTTTTCAGGTTCATCAGTTTTCTTTTTAATTTTAGAATATAAGATTGGGTTACTCGAGTAGGAAAGACATACTCCTATTCTAAATCCCTTAGAGCATGACATGGTGCCTGGATTTATTGGAGGATAAACTTTGCTACTTTATTTAACATCACAGAATTTGATAGTAGTTGCGTATTATTTCTCTTTAGTTGTTGATCATATGAGGACCATAGAGAGAGCTTGTATTGGGACATACGGAGGGGTGGTAAGAGTCCATGTCATCAGTATAGTATTATTGGTATTCTTTTTAGGACTAAGGATCCTTTCTACATAGGTTAACTTTACTTCTAGCCTATCAGTACTGCACATGTAGCATCTCTAACTATATGTGGATCTTAGATCTATAGTAGTGGTCGGAAAAGTTCTTATCAGACATAGTGGATTAGTCAACATGGTTCTTTAGTCCGTATTTGCCATTTTTTACTAGTAGGGGCCATAACTAGGAGTATTCTACAAGTTTATTTTTATTGTTGTGAGATTGGTCATCAGTCAATAGAGCAACTTAGACTTAAGATGGTTGTTCAGGTAGAGTTAGAATATATTGCTAACAAGCTTAGAGTACTAAGATACATTCTAATTTTAGGAAGGATGACCATTTTTGTAGGGACTGGTCCTGAAATCAGTTAGTTAGCAAGTTAGGGTTAGGCTATTTTCCTAACTATTAGGTTTCAGGGTTTGGTATGACTATAGAAATACTATTCATTAATCCGGAGAACATCCCCGACATAGGATTTTTAGTCAATTAGATTTTTAAGATAAGCGTGCCTTGGTAAAAGGTTGTGCACTTATGCTTTAATAAGTGATTAAGACACTTAGTCCAAGGTTGGACGCACTTAGATTCATACTTATTTGGGCACATCAATCTTATTAAACTAGATTTCCACAATGATAACTGTTTTTTAAATCTCTTTTCTTTACTTTTTTTTATATGAATTGGGATTTCATACCTATTAAGGACTAATGGTCTTGGTAGGTTTATATTGGTTGTTTTTTGCCTTAGCATAAAGTTCATGATTATGTGACTACCCCTTAAATGCTTTCTATTAGTTTGGGGTAGAGTTCATGAATATGTGACTACCCCCTAGATGATTTCTACTAATAATGGATAAAGTGGATTAGTACTGATATTTCTCTATGGATGTAGCACTTGCATTCAAGTCCCATTTACTATGGCATACAAGACTTTTTACGGCCCTAGAGCGGTACTTGTTGATTTTCATTTTTGTTACCACATACAACTTCTACTAATATTTATATTATTGTTATTGTTTTCATTATTTTGGAATTGATTGATCCTTGCTAGATAGAAGACTAAACTTGTATTATCTAGTTAGGATTCCCTTCTATACAATTTTTACTTGTTGTCCTACTTGGATAGCTCAGTTGAATGGTTTACTTTCTTATAGAGGGTGAATTTGGTCTTCCTCATTCGTTAACAAGGTTAGCTTAATTGTTGAGTGGGTTGTGAAAGTTAAGGTAGTTTTTCCTTTCATGGATTTAGTATGTTTCTAGAGTTGGAAATTCAATTATATTACCCATTTCTGGTTTGAGATTCTAGGAATTTCCCTTTGATTACTGATATATACATATTGTTTATAATACTCCAACCCCATTTAAGAGGTTTATATATTTGAGACTTATTATTCTAATTTGGCTAGTTCATCACCCAATAATAGTCTTGATGTTAATCTAAAAAAGTCTAAGGCTTGCATTTTTGGTTGTTGGGTTTATCTACTATTGATAGCTTTGATTTTAGTATTGGTATGGAATTACATATCCCTTTATCTATATGTGATGGTTCTTGGTCTAGTTGATTTAGAGTTGGCGTAAATGAATTATCCTTTTCTATTATGTTTTATAAGTTGACCAATTTGTAATTCATTATCCTTATTTGCATAGTTCATTCCGTAGTAGTATTTTTGACCTTGGCATTGATGTTGAGATTGGTACTCTATTCTTTAGATATATGGTTTATGTTTTATTTATTTTGAGTAGTTTTACATTAGATGGATTTTGGAAATCCTCATTTCATAATTGGTTTGATCTAAGAATTGACGGAGTGCTTATCTGTGGTAATATGTTCCTATGGGTATTCATCTATGTAGATGGATCATTGGATTGGATAAATTCATGGTAATGTTACATTTTCAAGTTTCTAGTATTTTGATCATCACTAGAGTAAGTCACACCTTGGTATGTTCTTAGGGTATGTCTTGGTGCATTATCCTTCAGCAGATGTGGGGTTAATTGCTTGTGTCCATAGTTGGTGCCTTTTCCACTGTTATAATTTCATCCGTTAGCTACATTTTGATCTTTACTCTATCAGGATCTAGTGGGGATATGCCTTATTTTTTATAGAAAGCCTGATTTCGATATTTGGCCACAATATTGACCTATTGGCTTAGGTTTTGGATTTTAGCTTTTGTGCAAGAAAAAGTTGGAAGTTGTGCAAAGTTTTTTCATTTACATGCTTAATCATCTAAAGGATTTGTTTTGATAGTTTAGTTCGAATGATTCAACATCCCTATTGAGATTATAGCTTGGAATTATAGAGCTTGGGTGCATCCTCTATTATCAAGTTGGACTCCATTAGGATTTTGTGTATAGGTTGGCTAAGCCTACTCTTTGTTGACCTATTTAGTATTCTTCATATCAGATGCATTATGGTTGATAGATTCTTTGTCGATAGCCCATTGTCACTTAATGAAGGTTTTTTCTACTCTTGAGCATAGTTTTAAGTTTACATTAAATTTGGATTGTCTACTAAGAATAAGTAGTGGGCTGAGTTAAGATTTGCATGGTTTCATCCTTAATTAATGGCATAACATTGAGAAAATCACTTAGTTTTATGTGTTTTGTGCTCTAGACTCTTGACTTCCAGTTTTTAGGGTCATTAAGATTTGTTAGAGGCTTTGGCATAGACTGCGGAATTTGTTTATCACCATTTGTATGTCCAGGTAGCATGTTAGTCTTGTCCTTATGCTGACCATCATGATTTTTTGGAGGATAATCTTTAGTTATAGGAGGTTGGTGTGATGGGTTACATGGACAACACTTGGATGACATTTAGGGTGGTTAATAGCAGATAGAAGGTTTAAAAAGGCAAAACAAGGTTATATATGGATAATAGAGTTTGTCGCATGATTCATTCCAGTGATTGCCTTCGACTTGGTTGAGGTTTTTCATAGTAATGATAGTAACAGTGTATTATTAGTGTGTCATGATTGGATTTTTGTGCTTTAGTCATTCTCGATTTAGTTAGAGGTTAGTCTTTTTTGGAGGTTGAGTTTTGGTTATTTGAGGAATAAAGTAAGTTGGTTGAAAAAGGAATACCTATAGCAAGATCTCTTATAAGTGTTATTCCTTTTTCCTGGTTACCTTGGGTGTCTTTCTTAGAGCATGCGGCCGTAATACCTCATCCGTTTGAGCTTTTGGGCTCATTTACCAATGATTTTACCAAATAAAGTACTTTAAGTAGTGGATATTATAATGGCCCAATAAGTTGATTCCTCAATTTATGTACATTTCTGGCATACAGGCATAATACCTCATCCCTTTGAGCTTTTGGGCTCATCTACCATTGACTTTTACAAAATCAAGTCCTTTTAGTAATGGATATTATAATGACCCTGTATGTCAATTCATCAATTTATGTGCATTTCTGGCATTTTAAGCCTACCCACACAGCTAAAAGTTATTTGTGACTTACCAGAATTGTTGGTTCAGTTATCGAGCAATTTATTTGGGACATAGGGACATTTTCCTATTTTGGAGCTTTCACTAATAAGGATTTGTTCTAGGATCAAAACTCCTAGAAAATGACCTCGAATGAGATTTTGACTACACCATCAACTCCAGAGTGATGTTTTTAGGCAAAGGGTCCTCGGTTCAGGCCTATGGCTTCCTGAATTATTATGGGCTATTGGGTAGAGTTTACGAAAAATGGAACTATAGGTGTGGGAACCACATTTAGTTACAACAATCTCAGATAAAATTTTTGATGGACCATTAAATTTCGAGATTTCAACTTTTGTATGGTAGCATAGTTTGTTTTTGTGCACGGGGTTTTGAACAAATCTTGAGCACTCACTAAAATTTCATTTGGAATTAGCCAAAAATCTAGTACCTGATATCTTGTTTGACCACATAAGTCTTCAAATAGCCTCCTAGAAGTAGTAACTTTAGCGGCCTTATTATGGCTAAGGTTTTTTTCATTAGTCAATGTTCCTTTAAGCAGACATTTCTTAAGCAGCCAGATAACCACTTTAACAATTCCTGCAGCCCTATTCCCAACCACTTTAGCAAACTTGCGCCACTTAAGTAGTATCCACTTTAGCAGTCTGTTAAATCCCCCCTCTTCACCCAATTTTACCTAATTTTATAAGCTTTTTCCCATTATTTTACGAGGTTCAATAGAGGTAAGGTATGGCAAAACATCAATTGAATCTCTGGTACATTAGCCCAACACTCCTTGATGATTTTCCATTATATTCCCCATCAAATTCCGTCCTATTTCATTGTAAATTCTGAGGAATTATATCTACAAATCAATCGACTTTAGGGGACAATTTGTTTCCCATTAATGCTCAACTTTTGAGCACACATTTCTTTTCCTTTGAAGGACCTCGTGATGAATTCAATTTTGGGTTCGATCGGTAGGCCCCAAAATCCTATTCTAAACTAGAATTCCAACCTAACTTTTGTAACGCCCCAAATCTGGTACCCGAAATGCTACACGGTGATCATGAACCCAAAGAACCACAAGCTAACCCATAACTGATATTTGTTCCTGAATACTGTATAACATTAAGTAAAATATGGAAATAATAGACTAAAACATGCCATAAGGTTTAAAATGGATAAAACATAATATCTGAGAGTACGATATATCAATACCAAAATATGAACTGAAATAAACTGTCTGAACATACTGTAGTCTGAAAAGCCTCTAACTGACTGAATAGTCTAAATAAGGAATTGATGGAACATTTCCCCAACTAACTCCATCTACTGAAATCTAAACTAAAATAATGAAATAAATAATAATATCATCCTCGAATGATGAGGACTCACTGCTAAATCTGGCTGCTGAAAATTGGAGTGCTACTGATGCTCTGGAACTCATGCTTCTAGACCTATGGTATAAAACACCATAGTGCAAATGCGTCAGTACGATTGAATATACTAGTATTCATGTGAGGTAGTCTGAATGCAGAGGGTTCAAATACATGAAGAATGCTAACTAACTATATAACATGAACGTGTGAATACATACATAAATAAATGACTAACTAAATTCGTGATGATACTGACTACTGAGTATGAATACCAATAACATGAGTTCCTGATAACTAATACTAAGGGACTGTACCTAATAGTTGAGGTTCTGATGGAACTAGCGGAGTTCTATACTATTCTGAGTTGATTGTATCTAACAGTCCTAAATTTTGTAGAACTATCTAAGTTCTATTACTGAAACCGGGACTTAAACTGAAACTGTACGAAGTAGTCATCTAACCAACATGCCCCAAATAAAGCAATATAGACGAGTTAGGATCCAATCTATAATTCCAATTAAAAGGGAGTCAATACTGCGCCACTGATAATGACAATCTGTGAGTGACATTTAACTGGAAGGTACTCAAATGAGAACGGTGGGAACCCTCAACTGGCAGGTTAGATGTCTCAACCTACACTGGCTAACATAGTTCTAAATTGCAAGGATAGTTCTAAATTGCAAGGATTGCTTCAAAGAGGCACGCCCTCTACTAAGTTGAACTAGATTAAGTTAACTGAGTTTCGTTGACTGATGGAATACTACTCAGATTACTGAATTACTGAGCTTTCTTGAGTCACATGACTGACTGAGTTCTACTGACCATGGATTGACTGAGAGTATCCTGAAAACATGACACTAGCTCTAGGCATACAGCTAAGTTATCGGGTACAAGTAACCCTAGGATTCAATAGAAAGAAACTG
>JAPEIP010000009.1:106555682-106568360 GCA_026120095.1 Capsicum chinense
CTATAGGTGTGGGAACCACATTTAGTTACAACAATCTCAGATAAAATTTTTGATGGACCATTAAATTTCGAGATTTCAACTTTTGTATGGTAGCATAGTTTGTTTTTGTGCACGGGGTTTTGAACAAATCTTGAGCACTCACTAAAATTTCATTTGGAATTAGCCAAAAATCTAGTACCTGATATCTTGTTTGACCACATAAGTCTTCAAATAGCCTCCTAGAAGTAGTAACTTTAGCGGCCTTATTATGGCTAAGGTTTTTTTCATTAGTCAATGTTCCTTTAAGCAGACATTTCTTAAGCAGCCAGATAACCACTTTAACAATTCCTGCAGCCCTATTCCCAACCACTTTAGCAAACTTGCGCCACTTAAGTAGTATCCACTTTAGCAGTCTGTTAAATCCCCCCTCTTCACCCAATTTTACCTAATTTTATAAGCTTTTTCCCATTATTTTACGAGGTTCAATAGAGGTAAGGTATGGCAAAACATCAATTGAATCTCTGGTACATTAGCCCAACACTCCTTGATGATTTTCCATTATATTCCCCATCAAATTCCGTCCTATTTCATTGTAAATTCTGAGGAATTATATCTACAAATCAATCGACTTTAGGGGACAATTTGTTTCCCATTAATGCTCAACTTTTGAGCACACATTTCTTTTCCTTTGAAGGACCTCGTGATGAATTCAATTTTGGGTTCGATCGGTAGGCCCCAAAATCCTATTCTAAACTAGAATTCCAACCTAACTTTTGTAACGCCCCAAATCTGGTACCCGAAATGCTACACGGTGATCATGAACCCAAAGAACCACAAGCTAACCCATAACTGATATTTGTTCCTGAATACTGTATAACATTAAGTAAAATATGGAAATAATAGACTAAAACATGCCATAAGGTTTAAAATGGATAAAACATAATATCTGAGAGTACGATATATCAATACCAAAATATGAACTGAAATAAACTGTCTGAACATACTGTAGTCTGAAAAGCCTCTAACTGACTGAATAGTCTAAATAAGGAATTGATGGAACATTTCCCCAACTAACTCCATCTACTGAAATCTAAACTAAAATAATGAAATAAATAATAATATCATCCTCGAATGATGAGGACTCACTGCTAAATCTGGCTGCTGAAAATTGGAGTGCTACTGATGCTCTGGAACTCATGCTTCTAGACCTATGGTATAAAACACCATAGTGCAAATGCGTCAGTACGATTGAATATACTAGTATTCATGTGAGGTAGTCTGAATGCAGAGGGTTCAAATACATGAAGAATGCTAACTAACTATATAACATGAACGTGTGAATACATACATAAATAAATGACTAACTAAATTCGTGATGATACTGACTACTGAGTATGAATACCAATAACATGAGTTCCTGATAACTAATACTAAGGGACTGTACCTAATAGTTGAGGTTCTGATGGAACTAGCGGAGTTCTATACTATTCTGAGTTGATTGTATCTAACAGTCCTAAATTTTGTAGAACTATCTAAGTTCTATTACTGAAACCGGGACTTAAACTGAAACTGTACGAAGTAGTCATCTAACCAACATGCCCCAAATAAAGCAATATAGACGAGTTAGGATCCAATCTATAATTCCAATTAAAAGGGAGTCAATACTGCGCCACTGATAATGACAATCTGTGAGTGACATTTAACTGGAAGGTACTCAAATGAGAACGGTGGGAACCCTCAACTGGCAGGTTAGATGTCTCAACCTACACTGGCTAACATAGTTCTAAATTGCAAGGATAGTTCTAAATTGCAAGGATTGCTTCAAAGAGGCACGCCCTCTACTAAGTTGAACTAGATTAAGTTAACTGAGTTTCGTTGACTGATGGAATACTACTCAGATTACTGAATTACTGAGCTTTCTTGAGTCACATGACTGACTGAGTTCTACTGACCATGGATTGACTGAGAGTATCCTGAAAACATGACACTAGCTCTAGGCATACAGCTAAGTTATCGGGTACAAGTAACCCTAGGATTCAATAGAAAGAAACTGACAAGGCATAATGTTCTTGAATACATGACCAACATCAACAACCCACAATATAATAAGTTGGGGATTTCATGAAGCACATGGTTATCATAAACTTATACATGGTAGGAATGCATATAATAAGTATCATAATTTCATACTCTAACATCATGAGAATTCCAACAAACATCTACATTGTACATCAATAGCATGGGAGTCATTTGAACATAAGGGTAAGACATGGATTTATCATATGGGTTACAATTGAGAGATAATGCACAATTTCTATCCTCTAATGCTTTTTATTAAATACCTTACATGCACAACTTAGGGCATAGGAGTAATCATCACATTACACATTATGAACAACTCCATTCATGGATTTCAACTTGCATGCTAGCGTAGTTTCATGAAAAACACATAAAGATTTTCAAATTGTGAATCGTACAACAAGATAAACATGGTTAAAAAACAACTCACGATATAAACATCATAATTTATAATTTGAAATAGGGTTCTTGAGGTTTATGGATGGAAAGAATCCATAAATCAACACTATGCATACCTTGGATAGAAGATTCTTAAAAACAAATGGTGAAGTCCTTGAAATTTAATCCTCAATTGGAAACCCTAATCTTGTTCTTGATGGATTTGAGAGAGAAACCACTATAATTTGGGTGAAATAGGGATGCATTACATGTTTCTATCTTATATAAGGGTGGGAAATTGGCCCTTTTACCCTTGACAATGCGGTCATTTAATGACTGAAATTAGGTGCCGATGCTACAAGCGACACGGTATGTTAATGGCCGTGATGTGATACTCGACGTGCCACGCCATAATCGCATCGAGCCTTAGAAGTTTTGGCTTTGGCAGCCTACAGAAATGTTGACCAACGCGATAGGCAACGCAGCACGCCAAGATCGCATTGGTCCACTATTTTGGGACTCCAAACATGATCTAAACGTGTTCCAAAGAATTCAAAACTTATCCAGGAATACCTATTAACCTTCCTGATCATAAATTAATGAAAATATAGTCCATTAAAGGATATTAATATGGCGAGATGAGATTTACAAATTTTGAAGGCCAAAATAGTCTAAGTATGGGAACTTGGTTAAAATATTCTAGGTTTGGGAGCCCTTGACAAGCTTAAAGGACTGAATGAAGATAAGAAGTTTCACGGGCTCTTACAATATCTCCCTCTTGAGAACATTTGTCATTGAGTAAGATTGACTGAGAGGGGAGAAGAGATAAATTAATGTGCATACTGAACATGAGAAACTTAAACATAATTCCATGACTGATACGATTGATAATTGAATACAACATACTTAGCATGCATATCTGATGAATATGTTACTGATTCATGAATGCATGACTGAGTGTTCTGATGAACTGAGTTTCTCACAATAATAATGCATATCTAATGCATGATTATATGACTGAACTGATACATGAATGCATGACTGAATATGAAATGGTATTTAATACATGGTTTATGATGGAATTTTGAACATGAACTGGATACCAAGTTGTGACTAAAATCTAAACATAAAACTTAAAAAGTTAAGTAGAATTGTTACCTTGAGCTATATCTGAGTTAGCGGAGAAGAGGTGAGGGTACTTGGTTCGCATGCCTTCTTTTGCTTCCCAAGTAGATCCCTCAATGGACTGATTTCCCCAAAGAACTTTGACTAGAGGGACGCCTTTGTTACGTAGTCTACGAGTCTGATAGCCAAGAATTTCAACTGGATTCTCTTCATAAGAGAGGCCATTCTGAACATCTATGTTCTGAATAGGAACTACAACTACTGGTTCACCTATCCACTTCTTGATAAAAGAGACATAGAAGACTAGATGAACTGAGGCTAGATCTGAAGGCAATTCGACCTCATAAGCTACCTTCTGAAGTGACTGAGAATTTTGAAGTGACTGATATATCGGGGACTAAGATTTCCCTTCTTGCTGAAACGCTTCTCTCCCTTCATGGGAGAGATATTTAGATAAATATAAACACTAATTATAAAATCGAGATCCTTTTTGCGCACATGTACATAAGACTTCTATCGACTCTGGGCAGCCCAGAGTCTTTCTCTAATCAACTTGACTTTTTCTAAGGCATCAAATACTAAGTCAGGCCCTAGGAATATGGCCTCACTAACTTTGAACCATTTGATTGGAGATCTATATCTCATACCATAGAGAGCTTTGAATAGAGCCATCTGAATACTAAAAAGATAGATGTTGTTGTATGTAAACTTAATCAAAGGCAAGTGGTCATCCCAACTACCCTTGAAATCAATTGTACACACCCTTAGCATATCTTCTAAAGTTTGAATGGTCCTTTCTGTTTGACCATATTTTTAAGGATGGAAGGCTGTACTTAGAAGAACTTGGGTTCCAAGACCCTTTTGGAATACTTTCCAGAAATGAGAGGTGAACTGGGTACCTCTATCTGAAATAATGATAATGGAACACCGTGCAATCTGACCAACTATCTGATGTAGAGTTCGGCATAATCCTCGACCAAATAAAAGGTATGGACTAGAAGAAAATGAGTTGATTTCGTCATCCTGTCTACAATGACACAAACTAAATCATGTTGATGGTGAGTATGAGGCAAACCCATCACGAAGTCCATGTTCACTTCTTCCCACTTACAAGTAGGAATATTGAACTCCTGCATGGACCCACTAGGTTTTTGATGCTCTATCTTAACCTGCTAAAATATAGAGCACTTAGCCACAAACTTTACAATATCTCTCTTCATCCCACTCCACTAATAGATCTCTCGCAAGTCACGGTATATCTTAATGGACCCTAGATGAATATAGTAGAGCGCACCATGCACTTCTGCAAGAATTTATTGCCTCATTTCATCTACACCTGGGACACAAAAATGACCCTAACAATACAAAAAACCATCTCCCCCTTAGGAGAAAACCTCTACTTTCTAATCCTTGACTAACTCTTTCAACTTGAAAAGACTGGGATCTATATCCTGATTTTCTTTCACCTCAAAAACTAGAGATGATTCTGAACTACTCTGAACCCATATATTACCTCTGCTGAATCAACTATGCAGAAACCTAGTCGGGAAAGCTGATAAACTTCCTGAGCTAACTTTTTCTTACTTCTCTCAGCATAGGCAACACTAATCATAGACAGTCTACTAAGATCATCGACCACTACATTGGCCTTGCCCAGATGATAAAGGACACTCATATCATAATCTTTCAAGAGCTCTAACCACCTTCTCTGACAAGATTGAGATCATTTTGAGAAAAGACATACTGAAGGCTCTTGTGATCTATGAACACATATACATGCACCCCATACAAGTAATGTCTCTAAATCTTTAAGGAAAATACTAAAGGCTGCTAACTCAAGATTAAGAGTTGGATAATTCTTCTTATGGGGTTTAAGCTATATAGAGGCGCAAGCTATAACCTTACCATGCTGTATGATGACACAACCCAAACCTACTCTGGAGGTATCAAAGTATACCACAAAACTATTTGAACTACCTAGAAGAGCTAAGACTGGAACTGGGGTGAGTCGAGTCTTCAACTTCTAAAACCTCTTCTCACAAGGATCTGACCACTGAAACTTAAATTTTTTCTAAGTCAATATAGACATAGGGGATGCGCTAGAAGAGAATCCCTCTACAAACCATCTGAAATAGACAACCAAGCCCAAGAAACTCCTGATATCCAATAGAGATATAGGTCTGGGCTAGTTTCTTACTACTTTAGTATTTTGAGGATCAACCCTAAAGCCATCACCAAAAATTATATGACCGAGAAATGCTTCTGACCTTAGCCAAAATTTGTACTTACTGAATTTGGTGAACAACTGATGTTCTCTGAGAGTCTAAAGCATGATTCTAAGATGGTCTGCATGATCACGCTCACTGTGGGAATATACAAGGATATCATCTATGAAGACTATGATGAACATGTCCAAGTACTACTTGAACACACGGTTCATCAAGTCCATGAATGCTGCTGTTGCATTTGTAAGACCAAAGAACAGGTCTAGGAATTTGAAGTGACCATACCGAGTACAAAAGGCTATTTTTTGAATTTTATTTTCTCTAACTCTAAGCTAATGATTACCTCATCTGAGTTTTATCTTAGAGAAATAGCTGGCACCCTAAAGTTGGTTAAGTAAGTCATCGATTCTGGGAAGTGGATGCTTGTTCTTGACCATGACTTTAATAAGTTGACGGTAATCAATTCATATTCTGATAGAACCATCTTTTTTTCGCACGAATAAGACTGGTGCACCCCACGGGGAAACACAGGGTCTGATGAATCCATTATCAAAGAGGTCCTTCAACTATTCTTTTGATTCTCTGAATTCTATTGGTTCCATTCTGTATGGCAGAAAAGATATAGGCTGAGTATCTGGAAGAAGATCAGTACCAAAGTCTATTCCTTTTTAGAAGGAATTCCTGGAAGATCTTTAGGAAAGACATTTGAATATTCATTCATGACTGGGACTAATTCAAGGTTGGGAGTTTTGGAACTAGAGTCCTTAACATAAACAAGGTGATAGACACATCCCTTAGATATCATTTTCCATGCCTGAATGTGAGAAATAAGCTAACCTCTGAAAGCTGAAGTACTACCCTTCTACTCCAAGATAGTTTCATTCAAAAACTAAAACTAGAAAATTCTATTTTTATAGTCGATTGTGGCATTGCAAGAATGAGATCAATCCATGCCAAGAATGACATAAAAATCAGTCATCTCTAGTTTGACTAAATTTGCTGAGGTGACTTTTTGAAATATCATAACCGGACTGTTCCTGTATACCCGTTATGCTATAATGGTTTTACCTATTGGGGTAGACATTGAGAAGGGCTCTGCTAGAATCTCGAGACTGACTCGATAATCAACTGCTATATAAGAAATCTAGCAAACCATAAACACACAAGTGAAAAATCTGCAACATACCAGTAACCATATCAGGAGAATTTTCCTAATCTTAATGGGACTGGAGAGAGCATAAAGTCTGTTTGGGCATTTCCCACTAGTAGCACTGGAAGTGGCACCCTATTGATTTAGGCAACCGAATTGAGCTGAGAAATAGTTCTGCTGGCTCTGGGAACCTATCTAAGGACAATCTTTGACTCTGTAGCCTGGCTTTCCATATCCAAAAGAAATAGCACTTCCATCTCTACAAATACCCTGATGGTATTTTCCATAAGTTTGACAAAAAGGATTAGTTCAGGCATTGCTAATGCTGCCCTAAGACTTAGATCCTGGTGCCCTATCTCTATTACCATCCCTGAACATAGGAGCTAGAGTACTGGCTAAAAAAGGAGTTGGAACTGATGACTTAGGATGAAGCTGAGAATGGTTTTCTCCCTCTGACTTAGGCTGAGCAAAGTTGAAAATACTTGTCCCTGCTTTCTTATTCTGCTTTTCCCTCATCTTAATATTTTGCTCTTCTATCTACTGAGCATGGTTCATAAGCCAATCTATGTTCATGTCACTATTCAACATCATGGACCTGCACTCTTTGACCCCACTATCGTTCACCCCAGAAATAAACTTACTCATCTTGTCCCTGCTATCTGGAACCACATAAGGAACATATCTGGCTAATTGAGTAAACTTAAGAGAATACTCTTTCACCATCATGTTGTCCTGCCTGAGGTTGATAAATTTTAGAACTTTAGCTTCTCTTAGCTCTAGGGAAAGAATCTATCTAAGAATGTGGTGAGAAACTCCTCTCATTCAATGGATCCTACATTAACTGACCTCTCTAACTTTTGCTGCTTGAACCAAGTGTGAGAAACATCCTATAACTGATATGCATCTAGCTCAACACTCTCAATAGTTGAAACCTCCGTGATGTCTGTAACCTTCTGAACCTGGTCAAGGAATTCCTGAGGATTTTTTTTCTACTTAGACCCAAAAAAGGATGGAGGATTTATTCGAGTGAAGTACCAAATCCTGGCTGCAGCAGAATTCGCCACTAGGCTAATCAAAATGACAGCTGGTCATTCATTTCAAGCAGCAACTAATTTAGCAAGAGTAGTGAATACAACTCTGAACTCTACATGAGAGACATGCTCGCCCAAAGGATTTTCAGGCTAAGGGGCTGACTGATTCCCAGTATCTTCTTGGGAGGCATGTTTTGTAAATGGAGGAGAAAAGGAATTAAACTGAGAGATTACCTTGATATTATGCTCACTGGCACGACCTGAATACGGAAAAGTGGGAAATTATTCCTAAACATCTTATAGCCTCCTATATATAATTGTGGCGCGCAACAAACCTATGTACAAAACTCTTCTAGATGCGGCTTTCAGACTTCCTAGGATACTGTTGAACTTTAGGCTCTGATACCAAATTTGTAATACCCCGAATTTGGTACCCAAAATGCTATATAGTGCTCATGACCCCGAAGGACCACAAACTAACCCGTGACTGATATTTGTACCTGAATGTTGTATAACATCATGTGAAATATGGAAATAATAGACTGAAATATGCCATAAGGTTAAAAACGGATGAAACATAATGCCTTAGAGTAAGGTATATCAATACCAAAACATAAATTGAAATAAACTATCTTAACATACTGTAGTCTAAAAAGCCTTTAACTGATTGAACTGTCTGACTAAGAAGTTGATGGGACATGTCCCCAACGAACTCCATATACTAAAAGCTAAACTGAAAAAATGAGATAAATAATAATATCATCCTCGAATGATGAGGACTAACTGCTAAATCTGGCTGCTAAAATTTAGAGTGCTATTGATGCTCTAGAACTCGTGCTTCTAGACATATGGTATAAAACACTATAGAACAAATGTTTCAGTACAATTGAATGTACTGGTATGCATGGGAGGTAGTCTAAATCCAGAGGATTCAGATGCATGAACAATGCTAACTAATTATATAACATGAATGTGAGAATACATACATGAATAAATGACTGTAACTGAATTTGTGATGATACTGACTACAGAGTCTGAATACCAATAACATGAGTTCTTGATAACTGATACTGATGGACTGCATCTGACAGTCTAGGTTTTTATGGAATTAGCTGAGTTCAATATTGTTCTTAGTTGACTATATCTAATAGTCCTAAATTCTGTAGAACTATCTGAGTTTTATTACAGAGACTGAGACTCAAACTATAATTGTGGGAAGTAGTCATCTAACCAACATTCCCCAAATAAAGGAATATAGCTAATTTGGGGTGCAATTGGAAGGGTGTCAATCGACACCGATAAGAAAAAGTTGTGGCTGACCCTCAACTGGAAAGTACTCAAATGAGAATGGTGGGAACACTCAACTAGCAGGTAAGCCACCTCATCAACCCTTAACTGGAAGGTTAGATGTCTCAAGATTTGCTAGCTATATTGTTCTGGAATGCAAGGATTGCTTCTAAGAATCATACCCTCTACGGGCAGGTGAGTTACCCTCTTTGGGTTCACTCAGTGCTAAATCCTACTCCTATCTGAATAGACACTAAACAAATTTACTGAACTGAGTTAACTGAGTTCCATTTCCTGATGGAATACTACTGAGATTACTGAATTATTATGTTTTCCTGAGTCAATGATTGACTGAGTTCTATTGACCATGTCTTGACTGACAGTATCTTGAAAACATGGCACTGGCTCTAGGCACACAACTAAGTTATCGGGTACAAGTACCCCCTAGACTCTATAGAAGGAAACTGATAAGGCATGACCCTCTTGAATATATGACCAACATCAACAATCCACAATATAATAAGTTGGGGATTTCATGAAGTACATGGTTATCATTAACTTGTACATAGCAGGAACACATATAATAAGTATCATAATTTCATACTCTAACGTCATGAGCATTCCAATAAATATCTACTCTCTTTCTTATGTATAAGATTGATCTCTATGTTCTATTTATAGATGGATTTTACTTTTATTTATTTTGTATTTCACTTGGTACTCTTATATTATAAGATCCTGTTCTGATTTATCTAGGTTTTGGGATTATCTAATATATATTGGTCTTTTTATCATATTTGTTACATATTTTACTTTCATTTATTTGATAGTTTATTACTAACTAGTCCTGTTTAGGGGATGGCTAACCTACAGGTAGGTGTCATTATGACCTAAGAAATTAGGTTGTGACAATAAGATAGTGAAAGAAAAGGTCTCTTTATGCTTAAAAAGAGGAATAAGGGAAATTTATTTCATTTGGTTAGTCCCGTAAGATAAAAGTGGTGTAATCAAGCATATTCAATGATCATTGGCTAACCAACTATCCTACAACATAGGTAAGACTAGCTTGGTATATTTTTTATCAGATACATAAAGTTAAACTAAGCGCCCCACACACACATAGCATTGGGTCATACCATTAATTAAAACCTATCAAATTGACGTATTATTAAATTATGGGTATAATTCCTAAAATAATAATTCCATAATATGATCCATAGTATTTAACATTCATAAAAGATGAAACACATAGTCTTAAGCAATTTTTAGGAGGGGTTTCCTCTAAATATCTACGTCAAAATCAAAATGCAAAAGTTGACTACCCTATGGTTCCCACATTTTCTCCTAATAAAAAAAATAGGAACAACATAACAAAAATCTAAAATAGAAACAACATAAAACAAAAAGTCTACTCATTTCTATTCCACTATGATAGCACACATAGTGTAAATCAAAGACCACAATAAAAATCCATCGATTGGTGGTACATTGCCTCCCTTGACTTTGTAAATATGCAGTATTCTCATAACATACAAATAAAAATAAGTAGAACTATGTCAAGGCATGTAAAGTGATGGATAATGATGTATCCTCTGTTGGGGCCTTAGAATAGACCTTAGTCTTGGTAATAGTGGCCTTGGTGGTGGAAGTAGTGCTCAAATCAACATTGACAGTTGTAGTGTCTAGTGAACTCAATGGTGTAAAATTATTTCTGCCCAAATAAACATTATCATCGATAGTGCTTGGTTCAGGCCATAACTCTTGAAGCAACAAACCACAACTTAGTTCATGATTGATGCTTCTAAGGTAGGAGGAACATTAATAGCTGCTGTGGGAAACTAATTTCTCATAAGTGAGTCCCAATTAAATTAGAATATATGAACAAGGTACTTTTTTCATGGAAAAAGAAAAGGATCATTCCCTCTGTTGTAGATTTGTTCCCGATAGAGTGTTTGAGCAAATTTGAGTTGACAAGTCTGCCTTCTTTAATACTAGAGCAAATGTACAAAATCATCCATGAGAAGGAAAACAAACATGGTATGCCTTATGGGTACTTCTTGAACAAGGGTTTTCACCACTTTTGAATAGTTGGGACTAATGGTACTCCTAGAACAGTCAAAGAAAGTTTAATCTAACAACATTGGTGGAAAATAAATGTATATAAGGAAAAGTGAGAATTTTGTCCAAAGTGTTAGAGTTACTTGCTGCTCAGGAGAATCTAATCTAGGAAATGGAGGATATGAGGATTAGGATAGTTGCTAAGGATATGGAGATAGTGTACTTGAAGATGCAAAATCAGAAGTTATCCTTGGAAGGACCTCGTGCCATAGAGGCACTTGTAACAGAAAATGCAAAGCTCCTGATCAAGGTTCCAAAACTTACCCAAGAGGTTTAATGTCTGAAGGCCAAAATTTAATACCTCACTTAGAAATTTCTAAAAACACATGCCATAGAGAGTTCTAGTATTGAGATGCTGCTGAAGACCTTCTCCCGTAAGCCCCCATACCTAAGTCTTATTATCCCTGTGTAAGTTTTTTATTCTTGTGTCAGTTTCCAGTACGTATTTTTAATATTGATTATGAAGATAGTTGTTTTAAGTTTATTTTGGTGTGTTTGTACTTGTACCTATCTTATTTAACAATGGATATATCCTCTATTTGTGTATCTCATATAATTCTTCTTTAAAGTTGTTCTTTATAATAGTGTTGCCCTAGCGGTCATGAGTTAACAACTTGTGCTTATTTAGCTATTGGTTTACTGTTAGAACTTATCAATGATACTAAAAAGGTAAATATTGGATTCATGTGGTAATTACAAGGTACCAGTTGAATATGTATTGATTGTAGGTGTAGTGTGATGCATATTAATAGGGGATGAAGGAAAAATGTTGAACGGTACATATGATAAGTGGAAGGATGACCTAAATAAACTTTGATAAGTGCAGGTATATAAGGAACATGAAACATAGTGAATTAATAGTGATTTTAATTTATAATAAGGGGCCAAGTCTTGATGTTTCTTGATATATTGACAAGGGAAAGTAAGGTGCATAGTTACAGGTGGAACATTCACTGACAGTAGAGGTAATCACTCTGACTGAGTAAGGTGAATTAGTTTGATGCTCCAATTTCTATACTTTTTATTCATTAAAAATGGGGAAAATTTCTATATATTTTTTTGATGTTGACCAGCTCACAACAAAGGACCAGGTCCCTGGGTCTTTATGGAAATATACAACTTTTACATGACATGTACAGATTTGTCGTCTAGTGTAACAAACTACGCAGGTGAGATATGTGCCAGTCAGGACACCTGATCCAATTAGATTTCTACCTTAATCATTATTACTCTATAAATATAAAAAATGCTTCTCATTTTGTACATTTTTTCAAATCAGCATATAGAAAGGGTAATAGGTGAAAAC
>JAPEIP010000009.1:106568460-106584256 GCA_026120095.1 Capsicum chinense
GGTGAGATATGTGCCAGTCAGGACACCTGATCCAATTAGATTTCTACCTTAATCATTATTACTCTATAAATATAAAAAATGCTTCTCATTTTGTACATTTTTTCAAATCAGCATATAGAAAGGGTAATAGGTGAAAACTCAACTTTGCAACATTTCTCAAGTTTTTAATTTTTGTATGAACTGAAAGAGTGTGTGTTCTTAGGTGAAGTCTTGGTCTGTAATCAAATTAGTCGTGTTATAAAAGTAATATCTTTATTATTTTTTGTTAGAGTTCTTAGATAGAGTTACCTGACTGTAATATTTGTTAGAGTTAATTAAAATCAAAGTGAGTTCTAGGTAGAGTTGTTATGGTAGGTTTGTAATCGTGTTGTTACAAACTAGTTTTGCCTAAGTAAGTTTCCATTAGAGTCTATAATCAAAAGTTTGATTATAGTTGATTGTTGAGTTTTTGTGAGGGCAAGCCATTGTTTTTCCTCCCTTGAGCAAGGTGGTTTCCATGTTAAATATTGTTATTCTTTAATTTATTGTAACGTTTTGTTTCCTTACCGCTTAACTGTTTGCTTGTCTATCTCTGAATCCAAGGGACCTAGTCCCTTATAGTGTGGTGCAACCCCCCATGGTTTGTAATATGGTTGCCAAATAAAGGTCTGAAGGCTCCAAAGGGATGACTAGGGATACTAACCATGCACGGGATGGCTTTTTAGGTTAAAGTGGATTGCCATTATAATAAAGAAGGCCTAAGATCATTCCTCCTACCACGTGTATTAAAGATCAGCTTTTAAAGACCAACAGGGTATGTTCTAAATTACATGAGTAAGTATGAGAATAAGTCAACTACACTCACCGTACATGGTATGCAAACTTTTCATGGAGGATCAATTTTATTTCCTCTTAGAGACAAAATAAGTTATTACAATGCGCTACCTACTACAGAATTTGGAGTAAAAAAAAAAGATAAATCTTCGCTACATATATATTCACGTCCATGCCCTTGATTTTCACAAAAAAATTTTGATGGAGGGGGATGTATGTTTCTTATTTCACCATACAATATGCCTTTTACTTGCACAATATCAACTCGTTATATCATATTTGGGTTCTCACAAGGCATACAATATGGTGACTCAAAATTTCCAAAAAGAATAACAACAATACCAAATATACAATGATAGGGTTACTCAGACTTCCCCTATATCTATGACTCATAACTCAAACATGACAATTTTTCCTTAAGAATGTTGTCACTCAATCTATTATATGGAAATACTTATCCAAAATCATTATTAAAATAGGGCTTAAAAAGAATAAAAATCTAAAAATGCAACAAACAATTCATAGAGTTCTATTTTTGGTGTGAACTAGATTTGCATATTGCCAACAAAGTGTGAATTATGAAAAATGTGTACACATTCCCTACTTGAAGGATAGTGGTTCCCTCACTATATATCATAAAAGAATAAAAAAGGTAAAGAGGACTCCCTTAATTACAACATGGTTTTAAATATGCTACATAACTATTATCGTGATAGGCTTAGTTGCAATCACGTGATCGCTACTCTGATCCATCGACTGTGAATGCGTATCTGAGGCTGATTTTCTCCTATTTTGTCCTATTTTTTGCATCACTGCCAACTTTCCAACTCAGTTTTCCACTAATTTTTTGGGATTCCAGTCTTTCTAACACCTGCAAAACATCAAAACTAAGTTAATTTGTTAAAGATAACTGTAAGAAACATGAAACTAGGAGGCTGCCTCCCATCAAGATCCCTGTTAAAGTCACAACCCGACATCTCTTTGCTATCATTTATGTCTCCACTTAGAGGATTTAAAGCATCGGCCAAACTTTTGATACATATACTTTCAAGGTATTTTGGTCAAAGGTAAGGGCTCAAAGATTGATATTCTATATCGTCACTTTGAAGACTTGAACCTTTTACCCAATTTCACATTAAACTTTCGAATAGTCTTGTTGGTTATTGGTGAGAACATCAACACACCACAAGTCATACATCGGATTTTGAACTTCATGCCCTTTAAGTGAGGAACGTCATTTTGTCTTTTTGGAATGAAAATCTCCAAAATATAAGGACTTTGTACCTCATCTCCAAAGTTCATCATTTGGTCGGGTTATTTTACTTTCATCACATCAATCAAGCATAATGTCGAAAAGTTTTTGGAATGAGTTGATTTTGAAAATTTTAGAGTCGCGTTCTTCTTTAAATTCTCTCCCCAAAATAAATTAGAGTCTTCACAAATGATTTGCTATGCTTTTTTAATTAACTCTAGTACCATTTCTACAATTGTGGCTACTTTATTATTTTTGGTTTGGTTTCTTAGCAAATCACAAAGAATTCTTCAACATTAAGCCCACCATCAACCATATTACTTTATATATTTTCTTTATAAACCTTATTTTTAAGATTGGGCATATTCATTATACTTGAAAGATCGATCTTCTCACCCACTTCTTCCTTTTCGCTTTCCTTACCAAATGCCGCAATGGATTGATGCAATAGATATATATTTTCCTCCATTGTAGCAACTCGATCAAAGATAGTTAGAATCATTCCTTCAACACCATCCTATCCTGGTTGTTGTTCTTAATTTATCTCTTCATGAGACCTACCAAACTCAAAAGAGGAACTAGAATTTTTTTTAGTATAATTATGGGAGGTCACTCACTCAAATGTCCATCTCGGCCACTACATAAAGAAAAATCATACTCCCAATAGGATTGAGATGGTGAACACAACTCTTTTAGGTAGCATAATTATAATTTTTCAAAAAGTAGGGTCCACCACAATATGGACATAGATCATCAAGATAAGATTTGAAACCACTAAAATCATATTCATTCGATGATGCCATAGTGACAAGTATAAGAAACAAAAATCTACGTAACACATGAAACAAAAGAAAATCTGATAACTCTCACCCATACCACTTATAGTAGTATAGGACGTTCATTATTAGTATCTCAACTCTTGTTGATGTCGAGTCTATGAGGAGTGAGATTCAAACTTTAAATCCTATAGGTTCTCTAATTACAAAAAAGATAACAAATATATATAAAATGTGAAATACATTAAGTAAAAGGGGCAGATGGGGGTTGGTTTATAGTTGTGTTTTATCAATCTCGATTCAACAACACACTATAATAATACTTTTAGATAGCAATTTAGGAGTAATCTTAGGATTATGAATGTCTAAGGGAAAAGTGTACATATGATCATGATACTTTGGTATGATATCTAATCATTGAGTACATGGTAGAGTAGGTTGGAAATACTTGCAAAAAGTTTGTCAACAATCCTCAAATATGTCAACCCTTGGCTTTTCCATGCACCTAACACGTGTATCAATAATAGCCACCTAAAATCTCAAGTCGGGCATCCTTATTTCTAGGATGATGCCAATAATATGACTCACTCTCCATCTAATCTTATTTTTAAGATAGCAAAAGGAAATAAGCCATGCTCTCAATTGTCCACTATTATTTTTTCGCCCTGTAGATATTTTTCAAGGAAGCTATGGGTCCCCAAGAGTTCACCCATATTCCCCGTTAATGGGTAACAAGGGTTTGAGCTTTCAAGAGCTTATGATTTTCACCTAGAAGTCTATTTGGTATTTAGGGCTTTCACCCAAAAACTCCTACTATTAAAACCAAGCAATGGTGAAATCCATCATCAATAACTAAAAATCATACAAACTTATCATGACCCAAACACACTTGCATGTTAGTTCAACATAATCCCAAGACTAGAGAAATTAGCTTCTTATGGAATGAAAGTGAAGAAATATACCAAGCAATTAATTCATAGCATCCTTTACATTGCAACATAAATAAAATTTTCACTTTACACTCTAATTTCACTATCTTTCACTTGGAATTCTAATTACACAGGAAGAAAATGTTTCCCCAAAATGTAGGGTTCCACAAGTTTTTATTTTCTAAAAAAAAATTCCTCCTCTCTTGCATAATGTCCAAGGGAAAAAGAGTTTAGGTCTTATATGGGAATTTTAATCAGCTATACGATTTGATTGAGTTGCCCTTTCTCATTAAACCCGCTTGGATGAGATCGCGCCGATAGTACCGCACTGATGTAACACCAAGATTGGGTTTACTTAACTAACCTACTGGGCCTTGATTGCATTGATAGAGCCAAGGTAGCGATGAATATGATCGCTGACTGGACATTGTGATTGCATTAACCTGACAAAAATTGACTGACCGCGATTGCAACCAGAGGATCATGCTCACCATAACTGAGGCTTGATTCTGCTCTAGCTCTTTTAGTTGCACTCCTCTTGCTTTTGGTCTATTATAGCTCAAGTCGATATCTTTCCATATTATGACCTATATGTCTGTAAAATGTGAAATTTAGTCCATTTAATCACTTGCTTGTCTCACTTCAATCTTTAAATCATAGTAGCATGCATAATTGTTTAGTACATATGAGTGGTAAAATCACCACTTATCAACATCCCCAACTTAAAAATGTGCTTGTCCTCAAGCAACACTTCTTTTACTCGAGAGACAATGCACATGTATGCCTAAAATTTATCCCCCAATGATCACAATAAGTTCAGCTTGATTACTACCTCAAAAAGAGCTTCACATATAGGCAAAACTATTTTGACTACTCCTCTTGAAATAAAATGCAATATTAAAGGATGTAAAAGACTTTTAAAGAGCTACCATGTGACAATCACAAATACTCTAGAAGTGACTTATCTTTTGACCTTATCTTCACTACGCTCCTTTTTCCACATTTTTCTAGAGATGAAAGATCGCCCACCTAAACTTATTCACATGCCTCCTTACAAGAAAGAAAATTCCACAAACAAGTTATCAACTATGCAAAATGGAATTGAATTGTGAAACTCTCTCTCTCTCTCTCTCTTTCAAGAACTCTCAATACTAACAAGTGCCATGTCATAGGCTTGCCCCTATATCTAATCGCAACTAAAATGAAAATATATTGGAAATCACAAATGTCTTTTTGAGCTTTTCACGTAGGTTCGGGGTAGAGTAGGATATCTTTCAGGAACATCATGGATAAACCCTCCTTGAACATATACATCACACTATTCCATCAAACTTTTTATCATAGGCCACTTCTTTTGTTTTCACTCTTACTTAGACCCAAAAATGGATGGAGGATTTATTCGGGTGAAGTACCAAATCCTGGCTGCAACACAATTGGCCACTAGGCTGGCTGAAACGACAGCTGGTCATTCCTTTCAAGCAACAACTGATTTAGCAAGAGTAGTGAATACAGCTCTGAACTCTACATAAGAGACATGCTCACTCAAAGGATCTTCAGGCTAAGTGGCTGACTGATTCCCAAAATTTTTTTGGGAGGCATGTTTTGTAAATGCAATAGAAAAGGAATTAAACTGAGAGATTACCTTGAGATTATGCTCACTAGCATGACCTGAATACTGAAAAATGGGAAATTATTCCTAAACATCTTATAGCCTTCTATACATAATTGTGGCGCGCAACAAACCTATGTACAAAACTCTTCTAGATGCGGCTTTCAGACTTTTTAGGACACTGTTGAACTTTATGCTCTGATACCAAATTTGTAATACCCTGAATCTGGTACCCAAAATGCTATACAGTGCTTATGACCTCGAAGGACCACAAACTAACCCATGACTGATATTTGTACCTGAATATTGTATAACATTATGTGAAATATGGAAATAATAGACTGAAATTTGCCATAAGGTTCAAAAATGATTAAACATAATATTTGAGAGTGCGGTATATCAATACCAAAACATGAATTGAAATAAATTATCTTAATATACTATAGTCTGAAAAGCCTTTAACTGATTGAACTGTCTGAATAATAAGTTGATGGGACATGTCCCCAACGAACTCCATCTACTGAAAGCTAAATTGAAATAATAAAATAAATAATAATATCATTCTCGAATGATGAGGACTAACTGTTAAATCTAGCTGCTAAAATTTAGAGTGCTATTGATGCTCTAGAACTCGTGCTTCTAGACCTATGGTATAAAACACTATAGAACAAATGCTTCAGTACAATTGAATGTACTGGTATGCATGGGAGGTAGTCTAAATACAGAGGATTCAAATGCATGAACAATGCTAACTAATTATATAACATGAATGTGAGAATACATACATGAATAAATGACTGTAACTGAATTTATGATGATACTGACTACAGAGTCTGAATACCAATAACATGAGTTCTTGATAACTGATACTGATGGACTGCATCTGACAGTCTAGGTTTTGATGGAATTAGCTGAGTTTGATATTGTTCTTAGTTGACTATATCTAATAGTCCTAAATTTTGTTGAACTATCTGAGTTCTACTACAGAGACTGAGACTCAAACTATAATTGTGGGAAGTAGTCATATAACCAACATGCCCCAAATAAAGTAATATAGCTGAGTTGGGGTCTAATTGGAAGGGTGTCAATCGACACCGATAAGAAAAGCTGTGGGTAACCCTCAACTGGAAAGTACTCAAATGAGAATGGTGGGAACACTCAACTAGTAGGTAAGCCACCTCATCAACCCTCAACTGGAAGGTTAGATGTCGCAAGATTTGCTGGCTACATTGTTCTGGATTGCAAGGAATTCTTCTAAGAATCACACCCTCTACTGG
Source organism: Capsicum chinense (assembly GCA_026120095.1). NCBI lineage: Eukaryota > Viridiplantae > Streptophyta > Magnoliopsida > Solanales > Solanaceae > Capsicum > Capsicum chinense. Next base: position 106,575,117 of record JAPEIP010000009.1, read on the forward strand.
CAGGTGAGTTACCATCTTTGGGTTCACTCGGTGCTAAATCCTACTCCTATCTGAATAGACACTGAAAATAATTAACTGAGCTGAACTGGACTGAGTTAACTAAGTTACATTTCCTGATGGAATACTACTGAGATTACTAAATTACCGAGTCTTCCTGAGTCAATAATTGACTGAGTTCTATTGACCATGGCTTGACTGATGGTATCTTGAAAACATAGCACTGGCTCTAGGCACACAGCTAAGTTATCGGTTACAAGTACCCCTTAGACTCTATAGAAGGAAGCTGACAAGGCATGAAGTTCTTGAATATATGACCAACATCAACAATCTATAATATAATAAGTTGGGGATTTCATGAAGTACATGGTTATCATTAACTTGTACATAGTAGGAATGCATATAATAAGTATCATAATTTCATACTGTAACGTCATGAGTATTCCAATAAATATCTACTCTCTTTCTTATGTATAAGATTGATCTATATGTTCTATTTATAGATGGATTTTACTTTTATTTATTTTGTACTTCACTTGGTACTCTTATATTATAAGATCCTTTTTGGATTTATCTAGGTTTTGGGATTATCTTATATATATTGGTGTTTTTATCATATTTGTTACATATTTTACCTTCATTTATTTGATAGTTTATTACTAACTAGTCCCGTTTAGGGGATGGCTAACCTAAAGGTATGTTATAGTAGGTGTCATCATGACCTGAGAAATTGGGTTGTGACAATAGGCTAGTGAAAGAAAACGTCTCTTTATGCTTAAAAAGGGGATTAAGGGAAATTTATATCATTTGGTTAATCTCATAGGATAAAAGTGGTGTAATCAAGCTCATCCAATAATCATTGGCTTACCAACTATCCTACAACATAGGTAAGACTAGCTTGGTACATTTTTTATCAGACACATAAAGTTAAACTAAGAGCCCCACACACACGTAGCATTGGGTCATACCATTAGTTAAAACCTATAAAATTGACACATTACTAATTTATGGGTATAATTCCTAAAATAATAATGCCATAATATGATCCATAGTAGTCAACATTCATAAAAGATGAAACACATAGTGTAAAGCAATTTTTAGGAGGGTTTCCTCTAAATATCTATGTCAAAATCAAAATGCAAAAGTTGACTACCCTATGGTTCCCCCATTTTCTCCTAATAAAAAAAATAGGAACAACATAACAAAAATCTGAAATAGAAACAAAATAAAACAAAAAGTCTAATCATTTCTATTCCACTATGATAGCACACAAAGTGTAAATAAAAGACCATAATAAAAATCCATCGATTGGTGGAACATATCCTCCCTTGAATTTGCAAACATGCAGTATTCTCATAACATAAAAATAAAAATAAGTATAACTATGTCAAGGCATGTAAAGTGATAGATAATGATGTATCCTCTGTTGGGGCCTTAGAATAAACCCTAGTCTTAGTAATAGTGGCCTTGGTGGTGGAAGTGGTGCTCAAATCAACATTGACACTTGTAGTGTCTAGTGCACTCAATGGTGTAAAATTATTTGTGCTCAAATAAACATTAGCATCGATAGTGCCTCGTTCAAACCATAACTCTTGAAGCAACAAACCACAACTTAGTTCATGATTGATGCTTCTAAGGTAGGAGGAACAGTAATAGCTGGTATGGGAAATAAATTTCTCATAAGTGAGTCCCAATTAAATTAGAATCTATGAACAAGGTACTTTTTTCTAGGACAAAGAAAAGGATCATTCCCTCTGTTGTAGATTTGTTCCCGATAGAGTGTTTGAGCAAATTTGAGTTGATAAGTCTGCCTTCTTTAATGCTAGAGCAAATGCACAAAATCATCCATGAGAAGGAAGACAAACATGGTATGCCTTATGGGTACTTCTTGAACAAGGGTTTTCACCACTTTTGAATAGTTGGGACTAATGGGACTCCTAGAATATTCAAAGAAAGTTTTGTCTAACAACATTGGTGGAAAATGAATGCATATAAGGAAAAGTGGGAATTTTGTCCCAAGTATTAGAGTTATTTGCTGCTCAGGAGAATATAATCTAGGAAATAGAGGAGATGAGGATTAAGATAGTTGCTAATGATACTGAGATAGTGTACTTGAAGATGCAAAATCAGAAGTTATCCTTGGAAGGACTTGGTGCCGTAGAGGCACTTGTAGCAGAAAATGCAAAGCTCCTGATCAACGTTGCAGAACTTACCCAAGAGGTTCAATGTCTAAATGCCAAAATTCAATGCCTTACTTAGAAATTTCTAAAAACACATGCCATAGAGATTTCTAGTATGGAGATGTTGCTGAAGACCTTGTCCCGTAAGCCCCCACACCTAAGTCTTACTATGCCTGTGTAAGTTTTTCATTCCTGTGTCAGTTTGCAGTACTTATTTTCAATATTGATTATGAAGATAGTTTTTTTAAGTTTATTTTGGTGTGTTTGTACTTGTACCTATCCTATTTGACAATGGATGTATTCTCTATTTGCGTATCTCATCTATTTCTTCTTTAAAGTTGTTCTTTATAATAGTGTTGCCCTAGCGGTCATGAGTTAACTAACTTGTGTACATTTTGATCTTGGTTTACTGTTAGCACTTATCAATGATACTAAAAAGGTAAATATTGGATTCATATAGTGAGTAACAGGTACCAGTTGAATATGTATTGATTGTCCGTGTAGTGTGATGGCATATTAACAGGGGTTGAAGGAAAAATGTTGAATGGTACATGTGATAAGTGGAACGATGACCTAAATAAAATTTGATAAGTGCAGGTATATAGGGAACATGAAACATAGTGAATTAATATTGATTTTAATTTATAATAAGGGGCCAAGTCTTGATATTTCTTGATATATTGACAGGGGAAAGTAAGGTGCATAGTTATAGGTGGAACATTCACTGACAGTAGAGGTAATCAGTCTGACTGAGTAAGGTGAATTAGTTTGATGCTCCAAGTTATATACTTTTTATTCATTAAAAATGGGGGAATATTTCTATATATTTTTTTGATGATGACCAGCTCACAACAAAGGACCAGGTCCGTAGGTCTTTATGGAAATATACAGCTTTTACATGACCTGTACAGATTTGTCGTCTAGTATAACAAACTACGCGGGTGAGATATGTGCCAGTCAGGACACCTGATCCAATTAGATTTCTACCTTAATCATTATTACTCTATAAATATAAAAAATGCTTCTCATTTTGTACATTTTTTCAAATCAGCATATAGAAAGGGTAATAGGTGAAAACGCAAATTTGCAACATTTCTCAAGTTATTAATTTTTGTACGAACTGAAAGAGTATGTGTTCTTAGGTGAAGTCTTGGTCTGTAATCAAATTAGTCATGTTATAAAAGTAATATCTTTATTATTTTTTGTTAGAGTTCTTAGATAGAGTTACCTGACTGTAATATTTGTTAGAGTTAATCAATATCAAAGTAAGTTCTAGGCAGAGTTGTTATGGTAGGTTTGTAATCGTGTTATTACAAACTAGTTGAGCCTAGAGTAAGTTTCCATTAGAGTCTATAATCAAAAGTTTGATTGTAGTTGATTGTTGAGTGTTTGTGAGGGCAAGCCATTGTTTTTCCTCCCTTGAGCAAGGTGGTTTCCACGTTAAATCTTTAGATTCTTTACTTTATTGTAACGTTTTGTTTCCTTACCGCTTAACTGTTTGATTGTCTATCTCTGAATCCAAGGGACCTAGTCCCTTATAGTGTGGTGCAACCCCCCATGGTTTGTAATATGGTTGCCAAAGAAAGGTTTGAAGGCTCCAAAGGGATGACTAGGGATACTATCCATGCACGGGATGGTTTTTTAGGGTAAAGTGGATTGCCATTACAATAAAGAAGGCCTAAGATCATTCCTCCAACCAAGTGTATTCAAGATCAGCTTTTAAAGACCAACAAGGTAAGTTCTAAATTACATGAGTAAGAATGAAAATAAGTCAACTACACTCACCGCACATGGCATGCAAACTTTTCATGGAGGTTCAATTTCATTTCCTCTTAGAGACAAAATAAGTTATTACAATGCACTACCTACTAACTAATTTGGAGTAAAAAAAAGATAAAGCTTAGCTACATATATATTCACGTCCATACCCTTGATTTTCACAAAAAATTTGGATGGAGGGGGATGTATGTTTCGTATTTCACCATACAATATGCCTTTTACTAGCACATCGTTATATCATATTTGGGTTCTCACAAGGCATACAATATGGTGACTCACAATTTCCAAAAGGAATAACAACAATACTAGATATATAATGACACGGTTACTCAGACTTCCCCTACATCTACGGCTCAAAACTCAAACATGACAATTTTTCCTTAAGAATGTTGTCACTCAATCTATCATATGGAAAAACTTATCCAAAATCATTATTAAAATAGGTCTTAAAAAGAATAAAAAGCTAAAAATGCAACAAACAATTCACAATGTTCTATTTTTGGTGTGAACTAGATTTGCATATTACCAACAAAGTGTAAATTATGAAAAATGTGTACATGCTCCCTACTTGAACGCTTGTGGTGCCCTCACTACATATCATAAAAGAATAAGAAAGGTAAAGAGGGCTCCCTTAAATACAACATGGGTTTAAATTTTCTATATAACTGTTATCGTGATAGGCTTACTTGTGATCACGTGATCGCTATTGTGATCAATGGACCGTGAATGTGTATCTGAGGCTCATTTTCTACTATTTTGCCCTATTTTTTTGCATCACTGCCAACTTTCCAACTCAGTTTTCCACTAATTTTTTGGGATTCCAGTCTTTCTAACACCTGCAAAGCATCAAAACTAAGTTAATTTGTTAAAGATAACTATAAGAAACATGAAACTAGTGGGATGCCTCCAATCAAGAGCCTTGTTAAAGTCGCGACCCGACTACTTTTTGCTATCCTTTACGTCTCCACTTAGAGGATTTGAAGCATCGGCCAAACTTTTGATACATATTCTTTCAAGGTATTTTGGTCAAAGGTAAGGGCACAAAAATTGATATTCTATATCGCCACTTTGAAGTCTTAAACCTTTTACCCAACTACACATTAAACTTTCGAATAGTCTTGTTGGTTATTGGTGAGAAAATCAATACACCACTAGTCATACATCGAATTTTGAACTTCATGCCCTTTAAGCGAGGAATGTCATTTTGGCTTTTTGGAATGAAAATCTCCAAAATATAAGGACTTTGTACCTTATCTCCAAAGTTCATCATTTGATCGGGTTGTTTTACTTTCATCACATCCATCAAGCATAATGTCGAAAAGTTGTTGGAATGAGGTGATTTTGAAAATTTTAGAGTTGTGTCCTTCTTTAAATTCTCTCCCCAAAATAAACTAGAGTCTTCAAAAATGATTTGCTATGCTTTTTTAATCAACTCTAGTACAAATTCTACAATTTTGGTGACTTTATTATTTTTGGTTTGGTTGTTAAGCAAATCACAAAGAATTCTTCAACATTAAGCCCACCATCAACCACATTACTTTATATATTTTCTTTATAAACCTTATTTTTAAGATTGGGCATATTCATTATACTTGAAAGATCGATCTTCTCACCCACTTCTTCCTTTTTGCATTCCTTACCAAATGCCGCTATGGATTGATGCAATAGATATATGTTTTCCTCCATTGTAGCAACTCGATCAAAGATAGTTAGAAGCATTCCTTCAACACCATCCTATCCGGTTTGTTGTTCTTAATTTATCTCTTCATGAGACCTACCAAACTCATAAGAGGAACTAGAATTTTTTTTAGGATAATTATGGGAGATCACTCACTCAAATGTCCTTCTCGGCTACTACATAAAGAACAATCATATTCCCAATAGGATAGAGATGGTGAACACAACTCTTTTAGGTAGCAAAATTATTATTTTTCAAAAAGTAGGGTCCACCATAATATGGACATAGATCATCAAGATAAGATTTGAAACCACTAAAATCATATTCATTCGATGATGCCATAGTGACAAGTATAAGAAACAAAAATCTACATAACACATGAAACAAAAGAAAATCTGATAACTCTCACCCATACCACTTGTAGTAGTGTAAGACGTTTGTTGTCAGTATCTCAACTCTTGTTGACGTCGAATCTATGAGGAGTGTGATTTAAACTTTAAATCCTATGGGTTCTCTAATTACAAAAAGATAACAAAAATAAATAAAATGTGAAATACATTAAGTAAAATGGGCAGAGGGGGGTTGGTTTATAGTTGTGTTTTATCAATCTCGAGTCAAGAACACACTATAATAATACTTTTAGATAGCAATTTAGGAGTAATCTTAGGATTATGAATGTCTAAGGAAAAAGTGTACATATGATCATGATACTTTGATATGATATCTAATCGTTGAGTACATGGTAGAGTAGGTTGGAAATACTTGGAAAATGTTTGTCAACAATCCTAAAATATGTCAACCCTTGGCTTTTCCATTCACCTAACACATGTATCAATAATAGCCACCCAAAACCTCAAGTCGGGCATCCTTATTTCTAGGATGATGCCAATGATATGACTCACTCTCCATCTACTCTTATTTTTAAGATAGGAAAAGGAACACCATTGTTTCCCCCCACTGTAGATCTTTTTCAAGGAAGCTATGTGTCCCCAAGAGTTCACCCACATCCCTCTTTAATGGGTAACGAGGGTTTGAGCTTTCAAGAGCTTGTGATTTTCACCTAGAAGTCCATTTGGTATTTAGGGCTTTCACTCAAAAACTCCTACTATTAAAACCAAGCAATGGTGAAATCCATCATCAATAACTAAAAATCACACAAACTTATCATGACCCAAACACACTTGCATGTTAGTTCAACATAATCCCAAGACTAGAGAAATTAGCTACTTATGGAATGAAAGTGAAGAAATATACCAAGCAATTTATTCATAGCATCCTTTACAGTGCAACATAAATAAAATTTTCACTTCACACTCCGATTTCACCAACTTTCGGTTGGAATTCTAATTACACAGGAAGAAAATGTTTCCCCAAAATATAGGGTTCGACAAGTTTTTATTTTTGTAAAAAAAATTCTTCCTCTCTTGTGTAATGTCCAAGGGAAAAAGAGTTTGGGTCTTATATGGGAATTTTAATCAGCTATACAATTTGATTTTGCCCTTTCTCATTAAACCCGCTTGGATTAGATCGTGCCAATAGTACCGCACATATATAACACCACCATTGGGTTCGCTTAACTAGCCTACTGGGCCCTGATTGCATTGATAGAGCCAAGGTAGCGATGAATATGATCGCTAACTAGACATTGTGATTGCATTAACCTGACCAAACTTGACTGAACGCGATTGCAACTAGAGGATCATGATCACTATAACTAAGGCTTGATTCTGCTCTAGCTCTTTTAGTTGCACTCCTCTAGCTTTTGGTCCATTATAGCTAAAGTTGATATCTTTCCATATTATGGCCTATATATTTGTAAAATGTGAAACTTAGTCCATTTAATCACTTGCTTGTCTCATTTAGATCTTTAAACCATAGTAGCGTGCATAATTATTTAGTGCATATGAGTGGTAAAATCACCACTCATTAACACCTCCAACTTAAAAATGTTCTTGTCCTCAAGCAACACTACTTCTACTTGTGAGACAATGCATATGTATACCTAAAATTTATCCCCCAATGATCACAATAACTTCAACTTGATTACTACCTTAAAAAGATCTTCACATTTAGGCAAAACTATTTTGACTACACCTCTTGAAATAAAATGCAATATTGAAGGATGTAAAAGACTTTTAAAGAGCTACCATTTGACAATCACAAATACTCTAGAAGTGACTTATCTTTTGACCTTATCTGCACTATGCTCCTTTTTCCTCATTTTTCTAGAGAAGAAAGATCACCCACCTAAACTTGTTCATATGCCTCCTAACAAGAAAGAAAATTCCACAAACAAGTTATCAAATATGTAAAAAGGAATTTAAGTGCGAAACTCTCTCTCTCTCTCTCTCTCAAGAACTCTCAATACTAACAAGTACCATGTCATAGGCTTGCCCCTATATTTAATCACAACTACAATGAAAATATGTTAGAAATAACAAATGGCTTTTTGAGCTTTTCACGAAGGTTTGGGGTAGGGTAGGATATCTTTTAGGAACATCATGGATATACCCTCCTTGAACATATACATCACACTATTCCATCAAACATTTGATCATGGGCCACTTCTTTTGTTTTCACTCTTTACAAATTTTCCTACTCTTTATTTCCCTTGTTTACCTATTTTTTTCATTTATTTTTCTTTCACCCTTTGTGATTCCCTTTCCTTTTTTGGGTCCTTTTATTTTTGTTATTCATTTGTTCTCAATATATAAGCTCTTAGGCACTTACTTACAACTTCATGGCCCAAAATTACCTGTTTTAATCATCACCACCTCCAATTTAGGATTATTGGCTCAAGTTGTAATTTTAAGTTCGAGGAGAATAGGGTTCAAAAGAGGGATGAAGATTGAAAGGCTCATGGTTTGTAATGTATTTGCCAAAGAAAGCTCTAAAGGCTCAAAGTGGGTGAGTAGTGATAACATCTAGGCTAGGGTAGGATTTTATTTAGGACAAAGTGGACTTCCAATTTAACCAAAATGGGATAAGATCATCTCCCCAACCAAATACAATCAAAATTAGCCATGAGAGACTAATGGGGAAAGTTCTAGATGGTAGAAGTACACACGAGATTTGGAAAAATAAGCTCACCACATACAACATGCATAATTCACCAAGGAGGTTCAATTTCCCCTTTTTCTAGAGAAAAAACTAGAGTATCTCCTAATTTTCACAAGTCAAAATTTCAAAGTCACAAGAAGAGAAAAAGTTTTGTTACAAGGTTACTCACATCCCTGCCCTTTAATTTTGAAAACTTTTGAATGGTGGTGGGTGTTTAATTTGTATTTGCACCATGCACAAGTTGCTAATTATGGAACCAACCGAAGACTTGATCTCATATTAGGGTTTTCATGTGGGTCAACCAACCATATTGTTAATCAATTTTCACCATAGGTATGAATGAGAATCCAAGTTTAAAATGCCTAAGGTACTCAGACTTTCCTTGCATTTAGGATACTGATGTGTTGATTACTTAGACTTCCACTACATCCATGTCTCAAAACCTA
>JAPEIP010000009.1:106594419-106625475 GCA_026120095.1 Capsicum chinense
GGCTAGGTCAAAAATCCTTGCGAATAGTTTGTAAAAAAATCCAGAAAGATGTCACCCCTTGGCTCTTTCAATAACCTAATGTGTGTATCAATAATAGACACCTAAAACCTAAATTTGAGCATCCATATTTCTAGGATGATGCCTATGACATGACTCACTCTCCATCTACTCTTATTTATAAGATAGATAAAGAAAATAATCCACACTCTCCATCGTCCACCCTTGATTTATGTAACAACCCAAAATTGCCTCCCAGGATGTCACATAGTGCTTAAGGCTACATGTAGCCCCAAGCTAACCCTTTGAGCCTGCTTCTACTAATAACACTCATTTCAAGATAAAATAATTAAAACACTACATAGTCATATCATATGAAAGGAAATATAGAGAAAATGCTCGGTCCAAACAACCAAGCAATACCAGAAACTAACATAATCACAATCTGATAACTAGTCTGACAAAGCCTCTACTAATCCATGAACTAGAGAGCCATTGTGACAGGTCCCCAACTGACTTGAAATGAACTGGAAATAACAACATAGTCTCTCAAAATATAGAGATGTCTTAATATTGGTCCCCGAACCATGACGACTCACCACTGAAGGAACGTGGATAGAGGTACTTGAAAATCATTGATGAGGTTCGGACTGAACCTGAACCTATATTATAAAACAATGAAGCACATACACGTATATGTGGATCAGCACTTGGGAATGTACTGAGTATGTGGGGGTGAATGCAGTTACATAAAACAACATTAATACTTTTTAATCAAATCATGCATACAATAAGTAATGACTCACATGGCTTGAATAAGTATAAAATATGAAGCTCATTAATCATGTAAAATGGAACATGTAACACAATCTTGTAAGTCATTATACTTCATCTTTGAAATTTGTACTCTTCTCTTATTCTCATTACTCAAGGCTAAAGAAAACTTTAACCTATACTTTCAACTCATGCATATGTCTCATGGAGAGTAAAACTTCTACAATGCTAAAGAACTCATAACTCTTTTGAAATAAAATACTTCGAATTCAAAATCATATAACTTTGTAACATACTTGAAGGCATTTCATTCATGTTAGGAAAATATCTCATTTCAAGATTTAAGGAAAAATACTCATATCAAGGGAAAGTATTTTAGATTTAAAGGAAAATATCTTATCTCAATGGAAAATACTTTAGCTTAGGGAGGTAACTAATCTCAAAGTTTTAATGTCAAAGGAGGTTCATTTAAATGACATAAACTATGGGAGCTACATAGAGTCCAATGTTTTTTCCTCCTAAGGAAGAGACCTGACATTGGGGAGAGACGTCATACTCTTGCCAGGGAGTATAACCTAGGTCCAGTGATCACTAAACAAAATTGGCCTCGGGCCTAATATCAACTCGGCCTTAGGCCCAATAATAATCATAAACTCAGCCTCAAGCCCAACCTATGGTGGTACGTAGTTTTGGGATAAGAAAATGTAGTAACTTACCAACTCGGTGCTAAATACTACTCCTTTTAGATTATCTATGCTCATCTCATAAAAATTCACTTTTAGAAATAATCTCATGGTTCACCACGAACCCAATAGTCAAATCTAAAATCTCATATAGTAGAGTGGATTTCAAAACTCAAAGACTATTAGATAAAAAAATTTCTCAATAATCTCAGAATACTTAAATTATGGGTGCTTATAGTACAATAGTTCAGAAAATCTCGATTCTCAATTAGGGATTAATAACCCATAATTCGATTTCAAGTTAAAACTCATCAAAAGCATAATAGATAGCATATAGATTCATAACTCATGTAGAAATCTGGAAATTTCGGCCATTTATCTCAAAATATCAACATACTCATATACATCATTGTTTGAAACATTTCAACTATAAAATTCTCAAGGATTAAAATCATGGGGTATAAACCAAGATGCAATTTCTCAAGAAAACATCCAAAAATCATGCCATTAGACTCTCAATTTAAGGGAAATATCAAAAGCTTGCAACCAATAATAATAGGTGAAAAACCCCCCAATTCAATTTCATGTAAAATCTCATAAATTGGAGAGAATTGTAGTTTAAATAAGCTTTTGGGCATAAGAGTGAAAGGATTACCCTTGTTCAGAACCCCACATACCTTGAATTAGAAGCTTTGGATGAACTCTCACTTTTGGAACTCAATTCGTATTCTTGAATGAGGGTTCTTGAAGCCCTTGACTTGGGAACCTTGAATCTTGACTCAATTTAGAAAATCTCTTGTGGATTCTTGAGATTTATGGAAGAGGTTTTGGATACTTAGGGTTTTTGTTAAGAGAAAACTTGAGAGAGACTTCATAGAATGCTTGTACATGATCTTGATTTGGTGTTTGCATAGTTTAAGAGGCTTGAAAAATGTTCAAAATTCCCTTTTTAACTTTTGTACGAAGATGGAAAAATTAAACTGGGAACTCGATTTCATGGGCCACCGCGATGCACCACTATTACGGTGGCTCACTAGAAATTGACAAATGGGAATCTGGGAATCACCGCGACATTTACCCATCATTTTGTCCCACTAGTTTGGATCTGGAACTTCAGCGCAACGCGTTATAATCGCGCCAGGCCATAGGAAATTGACTATTGGGAAATTGGGGTGCTTCGCGATGCGCCGCTATCGTAGAGTTTCACTGGAAATTGACAATTGTAAAATAGACCCTCTCCGCGATGCGCCAAGCACCAAAATGATGTTGTTTTACAACTAGGACTTAAATTAGCCATAACTTCTACCCTGGGTATCGAATTTAGGCGAATCTTATATCAACGGAAAGCTTATCAAATTTCCCATGTGGTAAAAATTTGAAATTAGGGAAATTCTTAATATTTAAAATGATACTTACTTATGAAGTCACTTCTAAATATTTTAGGGCTAGAATCACACCTCACTGGACACACCCTAAAGTTCATTTTATGAGAGAATTTTGTGGGGTCTTACAATTTGTCCCCCTATAGCCTTTTTTAAGGAATATATAGGTTCTAGAGAATTCACCAACATACCTCTTTAAAGGATAATGATGGTTTAAGCTTTCAATATCTTAGGATTTTCACCCACAATCCTATTTAGGTATTTAGGGCTTTAACCTACTAATTCAAACTATTAAAAACAATCAATTGTGGAATCCATAGTCAACAACTAAAAATCATACTGACTTATCATGACCCAAACATGCTTGCACCTTAGTCCAAAATTGTAATGCCCCGTATATATTTCATCACATGCACAACCAACTCATCACTAACAAAATATTTAAATTTTAGATTCTAAGAAGGTATATAAGCTTAAAATTAAAATCAAGTATTAAGTTAGAGTAGAGGGATTAAGATGTTCAAAATATAGGATAAAATAAATAAGGTGCTTGCTTTAATTAATTAAGCTAGTAGGTGTATCACCTACTTAGACTAATTTACCAAATATGAGGCCTATACTGATGGACTTATTTGAGGGCCAAATTAACTAAAAGAAAATAAGGAGAATGGCATCCCAAGGCCCAATCATTTTAATCCCATAAAGGTTACTTAAAAATGTCCTAGTAGGTGCATCACCTACTTGGACTTTTGACCATCTTTAATGGCCAATGTAGGTGCATCACCTATTTAACCTTTATGGTCCAAATTAAAGCCAAATGGTGTTTAGAAATAAAGAGGAGAATGGGACAACAAGGTGAGGATTTTAAAGGTCAAAAATAATCAATAAAATCTCATATTTTTCCCATCAAATTAAATTTCTCTCAAGTATTTTAATATCTCTCTTCTATTATCCAAACGACCTTTCTATTTTTCATTAGGATTCTAAGTATTCTTCAAACTATTTTACATAAAGCAGCTCAGAAGATCACCTTCTCTCCTTTTTTGTTTTAAATATATTAGAATGTTGTTCAAGGGGATTGAAATATAGGTGTTGGCATCCAAGGTGCTTCCACTATCTTTCAAAGAATAAGGTAGGAATTACATGTCATAAGATTGGGTTGTAGGTTTATTTTTATCTAATACTTGTTCTAATGTTTCTTTCTTATTTTAAGATTTAGAGAAGGTCAAAAAGATTGTAATTAGGGAGAAATAACAAAGTAAGATATCCAAGGTAAATTGCTTCCCTAACATCTAATTATTATCTCAATTACACATTTTAGACACACTTGTGTATTGGAACTCATTAGACGGTAATTGAAAGCATAAGCTCAGCTTTCTGAATGATATTGTGATGTTGGAGTTGTATTATTGTATGGAGAAGTTACAAAATCATGGATGTCCTTAACAAAAATGTTTCGTTAATGTTATTATGGGGCAGAAATATTGGTGTGGACATGATAGGTTGTTCTAGTGATTTATGCATTTTGTGAATATTTATGGGTGTTATATATGAATTATTGTTGTAAGAAAGTGAATCACCTTATACAATGTTGAATGGATCTTCTGTTGATGTATAAAAAGGGGGTATTGTGGCTTATCATGTGTTTGGGGTTTAAATGGTCATACTGCCCATCAAGTGTTTAGCTACTATTTTTGCAGGATAATAATGTGAGTATGTTCTAATATTAGCTTCATTATGTCCATATATTATAGATTAATTGTTAAAGGTAAGGCAAATTATTATTGTTACATTGGTTGGAAGATAAGATATGTAACGGTATTTGGTTCTATTTTCTTTGGCATAAATCTAGTACTTGTGTTACCAAGTAATGTTCTAAGTGTTCTTCCAAGAAAATGGGTGAAGAAGCAGCGTATAATCTCCAGTGTAGTTAACAATCTTCCCACACCTCTTAGTGTGTTAAAGTACTTCAATGTGGGGTTATTAGTATACTTTCTTCCTTAGTGAACCCTTGTTTCATAATTAGTTTAGATTTGTAAAAAATATTATTGATTACACATTGTAAGCATGTTCATTTGTTGGGTACACAAACTTCCCAATCATTACTAACTTGCTCCGAATGGTTTAGCTGATCATGTACTTTATTTTCTCATATAACTACATGTTACTCTCATTGGTTATTGCCCCAAGTGTCTTAGTATATAATTGTGGCTCGTAGAATCCTTACTATCTTTATTGTACCATTTTATATGTCCTTACTCAAAATATAATCTTTTTCCTCAATTTGAATCTTCTTAAGTGCCTCTCTATCTCTCAAACTCATGTACCCTTTTTAATCAATATCTTTACTGAGTATCTAGTTATCATATCATTGTATAGAGTTCTTACCTTCTTTGTTGAGGGGTTAAATGTCTCACCTTAGATGACTTCTCTTGATATACATGTATTCTCCTATTAGAGATGCCCAAATGATTATTATATTTATTGTCTCTTAAGCTTCTAATATTGTGTTAGTGTTATAATTGATTTATTCATCATTGTTACTACCTTGAGTCCCTACTCACATGTCTTTACTAATATTTATTGCTCCAAAGTTGAAAACACTATGACCACCAAAATAACAATCTTAAAGATTAAGGAAGTAATTTAAAGAAATGTGCTTATATTATGGGTGGTGGCTCAAAGGATAAATCCTAGCATGGGCTGATCCTAATTCTTGGACTTATGGGTGGTAGCGCAGGGCAAAATACTAGCATGGGTTGATCACAATTCTTGGACTTATGGGTCGCAGCTCAGGGGGAAACCCTATATGGGCGAATCCTAATTCTTTGATAGGTGGCAACTCATAGGCGAAATCCTAGCATTGGTCGATCCTGATTATTATATTTATTATTGATCAACTGGTCATATAGATTACATGGCTTACAAATATTACCAAGCAAAGAAAAGTAAATTAAAGAAAAGAAAAAATTCATAAGATTCCACAAGTGTAAGTAAAGGTGGTCGTTCATCCTTATCTATACATTTATTTATTGCTACCTGATTTCATTGATCTAAGTTGAATTACGTTTATCTAATTCCTTACATGTTCAGTACATTACCTCATACTGATATCCCTCATGTGGGACAACATTCTATGTTGCGAGAACCTGTTCTTAGCTTGTAGATCTCTCCAATAGAAGTACAAAATACTCAGTGGTTGTTGGTAAGATCCAAGTTGATTCGGGGCTTTGCTGAGTCTTTAGCGTATATATTTTAATTGTTTTACAGTCATGTCTTCATTAGAGACTTTGTAGACATTATAAAGTAGTCATATGTATTCATATATTTACATGTCATCTGTATTGGTTTGGCTAATGGGTTGGTATTGTATATACAACTTCTTATCAATGACTTCATTTGTATAGTGATTAATTTTCTCATCTAACTTATTGTTATAGTATATGTTTCTATAGTTTTTTTCTGCCACATCCATTACTAAGGTGTAACAAAAGTGGTGTCAGAGCAGTTCATCCTAGGGACTCTACAAAGCAATGACTAGTAGAGCCTTACTTTTGAATATGTTGCGCTTCACATTTATAATTAGGGGGCTACTTGGACAATCTTAAAATGTTACTTTATTTCATATTCCATGTCGTGTGATAGAGGAGTGTTAAGGAATCCATTCCCACTCTTAATCTAATCTCTTATTTTTATAATATTCTTACAATAGCTACGGTCAACGACGGCAAAATCGCCAGCACCACTAATGCCCAAGAGAGGCAACCTACAAAAAAGGCTCTCAAGTTATTTAAATTCATATTAGGGTATGGCATTTTAGTCCGGCCTTCATAATCTTACCATGCCCACAAAGATTACTTAAAAATTTCCTAGTTTGTGCATCACCTACTTTGACTTTTTACTAGCTTAAATGGAAAAAGTAGGTGAATCACCTACTTAACATTTATAGTCCAAATTATAGAGAAATTGTGGTTAGAAATAAAGAGTAAAATGTGATAGAAAGATGAGGCCTTTAAAGGTAAAAAATCATCAATAAACTCTCATATTTTTCTCACCAAACTCAATTTCTCTCTAGTCTTATAATCTCTTTTGTATTCTCCAAATGGCCTCCCTATTTTTCATTAGGGTTCAAAGTATTCTTCAAAATATTTTTCATAAAACAGCCCATAAGATCACCTTCTCTCCTCCTTAGTTTGGAAAATATTAGAAAGTTATTCAAGGGGAGTGAATATATAGGTATTGGCAGCCAAGGTGCTTCCACTATCTTTCAAAGATTAAGGTAAGATAGTAATATAGTATCTTTCCACTATCTTTCGACTCATGGGACTATAATTAAAAGTGTGAGCTCAACTTTTTTAACTATATTGTGATGTTGGAGAAGTACTATTGTATTGAGAAGTTAGTAAGTCATGGCTAGCCTTAAAAAAAATTGGTTAATATTATTATGGGGTACAGAAACTGTCCAATCCTCACTAACTTTCTCCAACTAGTTTAGTTGATCATGTAATTTATTTTCTTACATAATTACATATTATTTTCATTGGTTATCACCCTAAGTGTCTTAGTATATAATTGGGGCTCACAGAATCCTTACTATGATTATTATACAATTTTATATGTCCTTACTCGAAATGTACTTTATTTCTCAATTTGAATCTGCCCAAGTGCCTCACTAGCTCTCATACTCAGGTACTCCTTTTATCAATATCTTTACTAAGTATCTAGATTTAATATCATTCTATAGAGTTCTTACTTTTTGTGTTGAAGAACTAGATGTCTCCACTTAGATGTCTTCTCTTGATATACACGTATGCTCCTATTTGAGATGCCCAAATGCTTATTGTATTAATTGTGTCTCTTAAGCTTCTAAATATTGCATTGGTGTTATAGCTGATTCTTTTGTCATTGTTACTACCTTGAGTCCCTCTACTCACATGTCTTTACTATGATTTATTGCACCAAAGCTGAAAATACTCTGGTCACCAAAATAACAATCTCAAAGATTAAGGAAGTAAAGTAAAGCAATATGATTATATTATAGGTGGCAACTCGGGGGTGAAAGCCTAGCATCGGTCGATCCCAATTCTTGTACTTATAGGTAGGAGCTGTGGGATGAATGCCTAGTATGGGACGATCCCAATTCTTAGACTTATGGGTGGCAGCTCAGGGGAGAAAGCCTAGTATGAACAGATCCCAATTCTTAGATAGGTGGCAACTCAGAGGTGAAAACCTAACATCGGCCGATCCCGATTATTATATTTACCACAGATCAGTTGTTCATATAAATCACATACCCTACAAATATTATATAGAAATGAACACTAAATTAAGGAAAAGAATGAAATGTACAGGCTTCCACAAGTGTAAGTTAAGGTGGTCATTCATCCTTATCTTTACATGTATGTATTGATCCCTGATTTCATTGATCTCTTAATAAACTTATGGTTATATTATGCCTTACATATTTAATACATTATCTAGTACTAACGTCCCTCATGGGGGACAAACATTTTATGTTGCAGGAACAGGTTCTTAGCTAGTAGATCACCCTAATAGAAGTACAAGATACTCAGTGTTTGTTGGTAAGCTCAAGTTTATTATGGTGCCTTGACAATTCTTTAGCATAGATATTTTAATGATTTTATAGTCATGGATTACATTATAGGCTTTGTGGACATTGTAAAGTAGTCATTTGTATTTATAGATTTACATATCACCTGTATTGGTTCGACTAATGGGCTAGTATTGTATATAGAACTTCTTATTTGCAATTTTATTTGTATTGTGATTAATTTTCTCATCTATTTTATTGTTATAGAATATGGTCCTATAGTTGTTGTCCACCTCATCCAGTATTGGGCTGTTACAAACATAATCCTAAGATTAGAGAACTTAGCTACTCGTGGAATTAAAGAGAAGAAATATTCTTAGCCATTCAATCATAACATCCATAACAATTCAACGTAAAGAAAATCTTCACTTCACACTCCAATTTCACCAACTTCCACTTGAAATTATAATTACACAAGAAGAAAATGTTTCCCTAAAATCTAGGGTTCCACAAGTTTCTAATTTTAAAAAAACTCTTCCTCTCTTGTATAATGTCAAAGGGAAAAGGAATTTGGGTCTTATATCAAAATTGGAATTAGCTATACCATTTGATTGAATTACCCTTGCTCATTAAACCCGATTGGATGTGATAGGGCCGATAGTATCGGAATCATAGTGACAGTAATCGCTGCTTGAACACCGTGATCACATTCCCTTGACTAGACCTTTAGGCTGCGATCGCATTGATAGAGTTGCGGTTGCGGTGAATGCAATCGCTGACTAGACATTGCAATTATGTTTACCTAACCAAGCTTGACTGATTGTGATTGCAACGTGAGGACCGTGGTCGCGGTAACTGAGGCTTGATTTTGCTTCAGCTCTTTCAGCTGTACACCTCTCCCTTTTTTATCCGTTTCAGCAAGTCCATATCTTTTCATATTATGGTTTGTATGCTTGCAAAATATGAAATTTAGTTCATTTAATAACTTACTTGTCTCACTTAGATCTTCAAAGTATAGTGGTGTGCACAATTATTTAGTGCAAATGAGTGGTAAAATAAGAACTCATCAAAATCACACACATATTCATAACCTTGAATCAAAGAAACTAAGCTAAAATTCCAAACTAACTTAAAACGCCAAATTGATCCCCGGCAATGACGCTATGTTTTATAACTTTCAACTTACATCATTATTTTAGTGCAAAGAGATCGTTGTTAATAAAATACCCAACATTGAGTCGGGGTCGAATCCACGAGGAACAATATTAATGGTGATCAAGTAAGTTTGAGATAAGATTTACTTGGTAAATTTAAATATGGGATACAAAATATTTGGGGGTTTCTAAACGTTTTTTAAAATAAAACAAGTTTAGGGCTTCTAGAAGACTAACTCGAGGCTAAGAATAACTAGAGTAAATTAAGAGAGAACGGATCATGGGGTCTAGGAATTCTTGGTGCAAACTCATGCATGGGTAGTTGAGAATTTATCTAAATTAGCTATAGTCATGGGTAGGTTGGTTTTAGAGGTATTAGTGTCAATCTTTCAATAAAACACTAAACTACTTTTGTAGGTTCTTTTGAACACCATACCAATGCGACAAAACAACCAATCCAATACCTCAATTTGCACCCTTATTTCTAAGATAGCACTATCAAATACGTTAACTCAAACCACACCCCTATTTCTATGAAGATGCCATCACACAAGCTAACTCAAGTTATTGTTCTCAAATACCCTACACCCAATATCCCTCTTTTGAAGGATAGCATGGGATTCTATACCATTGGAGTTTTCACGCACAATTCCTATTTTAAATATGGGGTAAAAGCAAAATCCATAGAAAATAGCTAATTAGATAGATAAATAAATAACATCGATGCACTAATCACCACCTAATCAAGCATAACCCCAAGAAGAAGAATTAGCTACTCATAAATAAAGAAAGTAATGATATACAAAAATTTCCATCAAATTGATCCATTAAAGATAAATACAACGTAAATCCAATTTTTAAATTTCAATAAATCTTCAAAAAAATTTCTAAGACTTCCCTTAGGAATTACTCTAATGTCTTCTTAGCTCCAGTGTAGTACAAATATGATCCAAGACCCAAGAGATAATATAAGAGGTAAAGATGAAAAAAATAATGATGGATAAAATGACTTTGGTGAAAGTGTTTAGCCACTTAAGATTTGGGACTTAGCTCTGTGAAATTATAATCTTACCCCTAAACTTTTTCCGCCCATTGAGATTGTCATCCCTTGACTACAATCGTGATACCATGATTGCGATGGTCATATCGTGGTCACCCATCAATTGACATATTTACTGGTCACAATTGTGAAATTCAATCCACGGTCGCACTACCTGAGCTTCTATTCATGGGCCTGCATTTCAACTTTTGTTCCTCTTGCTCCCATTTTCTCTCATGCAACTTTGTATCAACTTGTTTTTACATGGTTTCCTGCAATATCACCTACACCAAAAATTAGTTCATTTCAATAAATGATTAGCCTCATCTACGGAATTATTTCATCTTATTTGCTCGAATTTGGATGTAAATGAGTGGCGAATTTTCCACTCATCAATAGACTTATCGATTAACAATTTTCTATATTACACTAATCCATATTATTTATTCAAGAAGTATATCCCCAAAAAATGTATTTATGAAACTAAATTAAAAATAATAATAAAAATAATAAAAAGAGAAAATAACTAACGAACAATTTAAAAAGATGTAGAGTAGATTTTTCTACAATTAATGAATGAACCAATTTAGGATTATGGATTAGGTAACAATTATGTCGACAATCAATTTAATCAACTTACTTTATTATATAGTTGATGATTTACGGGGTTAAGTCTATGATTCATGAATGGTCATCATCTAATCTTCTATTAAACTAATCTCATGACTACATTATTGAGCAGGGATGTGAGAAGCTAATTCAAACACATTTATTTATCTTCCTATTTTATAAACAATTAAGGTGATCTATGTATTTTCCTATCCGAGCTGCAAATCAAATTCTTATTCTACTAAAGAAGAGATCTTACTCATTTAACTATGTACAATAATCCTAGAATGAAAAATTTAACCCCACATAGACATGGAGCAACTGAAACAAACCATTGACAGAAAAAACATATAAATAAATAATAAAAGAGAAGAAAAAAAGAAACCAATTTCCTTCGGGCTCCACGGCTGCTTATAGCTCTTACTAGGTCAAAGGTTCTATAAAAACTAATTTTGTGGACTATTTATAAGTTTAGAAAAAAGCCTTTAAAAATAATTTACTTCAAAATGGATTAGGATAAATAAAAACGGACTACAGAGAGTCCGCATGTCACACCACAATCGCGAAAGGGTACAGGAATTTGCTATGAATGATCAATTCATTTAATGTTTCACTTTAGATCTTCATATTAAGTTTTTTCCATTAAACTGCCTGCTTGATTTTCTTCTATAATCTTCCATCCTTAATTCATTTTTGCTCTAAATCTTTTCGTCTTCATGTCATTTTACTCCTACAAATCAAAATATAATATTATATTCTTATTTACTCCTGAAGTAAGGGTGATCATGCGGATCATCTCCAAATCATGTTTGAAACTCTTTGAACTCATCGGTTGTATGCTAAGTTCAGTAAGTGTGAGTTCTTGCTGAACTCTGTAGCCTTCTTGGGTCATGTTATTTCTTCCGAAGTTATTAGAGTTGATCCAGATAGAGGCTATAAAGAGTTGGCCTAAACCTATTTCTCCTTCTAATAGCTGAAGTTTCTTGGGTCTAGCTGGTTATTATTGTCGTCTTGTTGATGGGTTTTCATCTATTGCGTCTCCTATGACCCGTTTCGCCCAAAAAAAAGTGAAGTTCCTATGGTCCAAATCTTTCGAGAAGAGTTTTCAGGGGTTGAACACTCGACTTACTTCAGCCCTGTGTTGACTTTGCCTGATGGTGTTTATGGTTTTATGGTGTATTACAATGCTTCTAGAGTTGGTTTAGGTTATGTGTTGATGCAAAAGTACAAAGTTTTAGCTTATACTTCCAGGCAGCTAAAGCCTCACGAGAAGAATTATCCTACCCAAGACCTTGAATTAGCTGCCATAGTTTTTGCTTTGAAAATCTGGAGACATTATTTGTATGGTGTCCATGTCGACGTCTTCATGGACCATAAGATCTTGCAGTACGTATTCACCCAAAAAGAGTTGACTCTTAGGCAGAGACGATGGTTAGAACTATTGAAATATTATGATATGAGCATGCTATATCATCCGGGCAAGGCCAATGTAGTAGCAGATGCCGTTAGTTGGAAGTCCATAGGTAGCGTAGCACATGTGGAGATTGGTAAGAAGGATTTGGCCCGTGAGGTACATCATTTTGCTAGATTGGGGGTTAGGTTGTTTTTTGATGCTAAGGGTAGTATAGGGGTACAAAGCAGTTGTGAATCCTCTTTAGTTTCAGAAGTGAAGGGGAAGCAAGACAGGGATCCTACCTTGGTCAGGTTAAAAGAGTCAGTTAAAGACCAAAAGGTGGAGGTTTTCTCCCAAGGGGGAGATGGCATTTTGAGACTCCAAGAAAGATTATGTGTTCTTGATGTTGATAACTTGAAGCAGAGGATTATAGAGAAAGCGCATGGTACGCGATACTCCATCCATCCTGGTGCTACCAAGATGTATCATGATTTGCGAGAAATCTATTGGTGGAACGGTATGAAGAGGAACATAGTAGAATTTTTGGTGAAGTGTTCCACGTATCAACAGGTTAAAATAGAGCACCAAAGGCCCAGTGGCGTGATGCAAGAGTTTAGCATTCCTACTTGGAAGTGGGATGAAGTGAATATGGACTTCATAGTTGGTTTTCCTCTTTCTCGTCGCCATCATGATTTGATTTGGGTTGTCGTAGATCAGCTGATGAAATCAACTAATTTCTTACCTGTGCATACATTGTATACAGCTGAATATTATGCTAGAATATATATTCGGGAACTCATCAAACTTCATGGAATCCCTTTGGCTATTATTACTGGCAGAGATACTCAGTTTACCTCTATGTTTTGGAAATATTTCCAGAACGGTCTCGGTACCCAAATTCATTTAAGTTCTTCTTTCCATCCACAAATAGATGGTCAGGCCGAGCAAACCATTCAAAATTTAGAAGATATGTTGAGGGCTTATGTGCTTGATTTTAAAGGTAGTTCGGATGAGCACTTAGCATTAATCGAGTATGCTTACAATAACAGTTTTCATGCTACAATAGAAATGGCTCCGTTTGAATCTTTGTATAGTAGAAGGTGTAGATCACCCAATGGTTGGTTTGAAGTTGGTGAGGCTGCCGTGACTGGACCTAATGCGGTGTTCGAGGCCATGGAGAAGGTTAAGTAAATTTAAGAAAGGTTGAAAACCGCCCAAAGTCGTCAAAAATCATACGCAGATGTAAGGAGGAAAGACCTTGAATTTGATATTGGTGATTTAATGTACTTGAAAGTTTCATCCATAAAAGGGGTGAAGAGATTTGGGAAGATAGGAAAACTAAGTCCCCGTTACATTAGTCCCTGTAAGATTGTGGATCACATTGGGAAGGAAGCGTATAAGGTTGAATTGCCCACGGAGTTATCTAACGTCTATCCGGTTTTCCATTTTTATATGCTTAAGAAGTCTATTGGTGATTCTATTGTGATTGATCCTTTTGAAAGCTCGGGTATTCAAGATAGTCTTTCATATGAAGTGATTTCGATTGAGGTTTTTGACATTCAAGTTCGTAGGCTAAAAAACAAGGAAGTTCCTTTGGTTAAAGTGCTTGGGCAAAATCAATGCGTGGAGAGTGCTACTTTGGAAGCCCAAGAAGATATGCATGGAAAATGTCCCCACCTCTTTCCTACGAATCCTGAGTATGTCAAGGGTATCATTCTCTTTTGATTTAATCCTTATTGCTATGTTTACCTTGGTTTGTGTGTTTTCTATGATATCTAAAAAAATCTAGAATAAAGTGTATGCTTGGGCAAGATGATTTTTCTCTATACACTAAATTTCATAGTATTCTTGACCTACCTATCAACATTCGAGGATGAATGTTTCCAAGGAGGAGATGATGTGATGCCCCAAAAAAATTTTCTATTAAAATCTCAGACAAAACTATGTTGAATTCTGTTCTTTATCGTGATAAATAATTTTTAGATGTGGAATTTTTGGATATGCAACCCATCATTGCGTAGAGTATCAAATGATCTTTCCAACGATATGTGAATGATCCAAAATGGACACTCGAGCAATGAGTTATGATCATTCAGATCTAACCGTGAATAGTGGTGAACAGTAAATATGCAGGAAAAAAATACTGAGGCCAGGCAAATTTTAGGGTCAAATTCAAACGATAATAACTCCTTGTACATAATAATCTAGGGGAGCTACTATATATCAACAAAAATCTTTGAAAGTCCTCTTTCCAATGAAATTGGTTTCACCCAAGTTGGCCATCGAAGCAAAAAATTATGGTCGATCTACTTCAGCCTATCAAAATAGTCCACCAAAGGACAGATTTGACATTATTTTATTTTTAAGGGTATTTTGGACATTCCCACTCCAATCCATCCGGGTAAGCCATAGGTTTAAGTCCATTAAGAGCATTCAATAGCTCATTTTTCTCCAAAATTTCCTAAGGCTCAAACCCCAACCCTACTACTCCAAATTTTATCCTTCTATGTGTCTTGATTGAACCGTAGAAATTTCAAATTGATTTGAGATTCGAGTTGATCATGTTAAGGGCTTTGAGAAGCACCCTTTATTTTTATGAATAATGTTTCGGAGTCGGAAGTTCATATTTATCTTCTTTTTTTAGGTATGTAGGGCATTGAACAAGATTATCCTTTCGATCTTGTGCCCGGTATTTTTGTTGAATTACATTGACATGAGATTTTGCATGTTTTACGATGAATTGGAAATATAGTTTTATATCTTATATTATGGTCCATGAGCTATGGGATTATGTTATCCGATATGATAGAATTATGTCCAAAAAGTATTTGATTATGAGAGTATGATGATTTAATTTGTTAAGCCTTGATTTATACAATCATTCTACTATTTCCTTATTATGAATTTATAATTGATATTGGAGATTCTCTATCCCTACTATGGGTTGATGTCTCAAGTACCTTTAAATGAGAGTTGGATGACAAATTGAGAAATGTTGATATTGAAGTTGCAATGAGTCTTGGTATTTGCCGGATGTTTTTGATGAGTTAGATTGTTGAAAATATCATATATTGAGTTTTCATATTCTTGTCCAAATGTCGAGTCGGTTTTGGTTCAATGCATTGATACCTTGTTGATGTTGAGGAAGATTAAAATGTTTTGAGCTAAAATGTGTTGAGTTAGGAATCCACTAATTTATATGATTTGATAAATGAGAAAGAGATTTAATTTAGTCTTTATGATAGACCCTTTTAATGTTGTAGTTGATTTCCTAACGCGTTCTGAGCTTGTCGGGGAGTAGTACTTAGCACTGAGAGAGAAATTTAGTATTTCCCCAAACCTATGTGCCATCGTAGGGTTTTTTGATGATGATATTATTGGCCAGAGAGCCCGATTATTATTATTGTAGTTTTAAGGTCGTACTTCCTAGAAAAGAGTATGACGCTCCCACCAATGTGGGTTTCAAACATTGGTATTCCATGTAGGTCACGTGGGGTTTTCAGTTATAGGAAACTCCCCTGTCCATAAGAGTCATGTTTATTGAAATATCGAGTCACTTCAAGTTTTGACGTAGTAAGTCAAGTTGCCTATGATGATCTATAATGATTTATGAGGTTTTTCTCCTACATTTCCTATCTAAGATGTTATGAGTGGCATGATTCAATGTCACTCAAGCCAGGTGTGTCATTATGGTCCGTATGTATGTTTTTACAAAATTTATGATATTATTTATATTTTGCATGCACCCCCATATACTCCGTACGTATCTTGTGCTAACCTATATATTTCTCTATGGGCTACAATCTTACCATGATGTAGGTTCAGGTACTCAGCCGCAGCCGCAACAGTGATATTCGAGTTTCGTATGTACGTTCCTTTAGTGGTGAGTCCTCATGGTTCGAGGACCAAGTTGCTAGTTTTGGTGCTATTATTTAGTGATCCCTTTGGTCTGTTGAGTCAGTTGGGGGTTTGTCCTAATGGCTCGTTGATTTACTATATAGAGGCTATGTCAGACTAGTGTATTATTGGGTTGGTTTGTGTATAGACATTCCATATATGTAAAGTCTAACGATATTCCATGCCATGTGCGATGTAATATGATATGTACTTACATATATATCCTTAGCGGAGCGTGTATGTTGTTATGTTGGAACCCAAGGGTAGTGTTTTGGCTTAAAGGGTTAGCTTGATTCTACGTGTAGCCTTGGGCCCCGTGTGGCACCTCGAGATAATATTTTGGGGTGTTACAAACTTTGTATCAAAGCCTAAGGTTGTGAAGAGTTCTAGGGATTCTAACAAGCTGGATTACGTAGAGTCTTGAGCATCGGTGTGTAGCGCGGCACACCTATGATCAAGAGGCTGTGGGGCATTTTAGTAAAAGTCATTTCTTTCTTTCTATAAGAGTCTATCATGCTTACAACTATTTTCTTCTGTTGTTAATTCGTGCATTCTTATGATAGAAAACGCCACTATGTCGAGCTCGCGGAAACAACAACCAACCTCAACCCGTTAATCCATTATATGAAATGGTATCCCATGGCAAATTTTAGGCCACTTTTCAGAATCTAGCCTAGGCAGTTACCGCCAATACTCAGACCAGCGCTTTACCTCTATAGGAAAATAATTCGACAGCAACACTAATTCATGACTTTATGCGTATAGTGAGGACCCATAGGTGTATGTGGATGAAATGAAGAAAATTACAAAGATTATGCTCGTGACCCAGGAAGAAAGTGTGGAGCTGGCTTCTTATCAATTGAAGGATGTTGCCAATGACTAGGTGCAGATGTGGAATAAGGGTAGAGAGGAAAATACCGCTCCAGTGACTTGGCAATTATTCTAAGATGCTTTCTTGGATAGATTTTTTCGTCTTGAGTTATGAGAAGCTAAGATAGAGGAGCTTATGAATTTGAGACAAGGCTCCATGTCGGTTAAGGAGTATTGTCTTAAGTTTAATCAGCTATCGAAGTGCTCTCCTAATAAGATGGCTGACTCGAGGAATAGTATGAGCAAGTCTCTAACTGGGGTGTCCAGTTATGTAGTGAAAGAATGTAGATCTGATATGATCAATAGGGACATTGATCTTCCTAGGTTAATAGTTCATGCCCAACAGATTGAGTTAGACAAGATAAAGAAAAGAGAAACGGTAAGAGGGATTAAGAGAGTTTGATCGAAGCAATAGGGGTCTAGTCAGAATAGATTCTCCGGAGAGAGTCGCCCTCAGTTTCAGAGATGTCCATTTATACCTGTGCCTTCCTCAGCTAGTGCTCCTATATATCAAGGTAGGTAGGAGCTCGAGAATAGGTCAGTACCTTCCAGGTCTCAGGATAGTGTAAGGAACCAGCCTCATCCTCCTTCATGTGCTAAGTATGGTAAAGACCATTTTGGGGAGAGTTATATGGGGCAGCAGGGCTGCTTTTGTTCTGGCAAGTGAGGCCACATACTTAGAGACTACCCGTATGCCAGACAACGGAGTCGTGATGCCCATCCCCAGAGTCAGGCTACCAGTGCCCCGCCTCCCACAGCCCATCCATTTCCTCCTCAGGGTGCTTCATCTAGTACTGCTAGCAGTCAATGCCAGAATTATTTCTATCCTATACCACCTCATCAGGAGCAGGAGGACTCTTTCGATGTTGTCACTGGTATGCTCCATGTTTTTAATTTTTATGTCTATGCGTTGATGGACCCCGGTTCGAGTTTTTCTTATGTGACACCTCTGGTTGCTGTAAATTTTAAAACGGATCCTGAACTAATTTCAGAGCCTATTTTGGTTTCAACTTCGGTAAGAGAGTCTGTCATTGCTAAGCGGGTGTATAAGAAATGTCCCATTACTGTCTTTCATCGGGTTATGTATGCTGATTTGATTGAGCTAGATATGGTTGACTTTGATATCTTTCTGGGTATAGATTGGCTTCACTCATGCTATTCGTCTATTGATTGTCGTACCCATGTGGTCAAGTTTCAATTTCCTGATGAACCTATCCTCGAATGGTCAGGGAGTTCTGTTATTCCTAAGGGTCGTTTCATATCCTATCTTAAAGCTAGGAAGTTGATTTCCAAGGGTTGCATCCACCTATTGGTTCAGGTTAAAGACACTAAGTTTGAAACCCCGACCATTCAGTCAATTAATGTTGTTAATGAGTTTCTTGATACCTTTTTGAAAGATCTCCCTGGAGTACCTCTTAATCGAGAGATAGAGTTCGGGATTGACCTTCTTCTCGATACTCAGCCTATTTTCATTCCTCCATATTTCATGGATCCTGCGAAACTTAAGGAGTTGAACGAACAATTGAAAGATCTTTTAGACAAAAGCTTTATCAGACCTAGTGTGTCCCCGTGGGATGCACCTATCCTGTTTGTGCATAAGAAAAATGGTTCTTTGTGGATATGTATTGATTACCGGTAGCTTAATAAGGTTACTATCAATACTAAATATCTGCTTCCTCGAATTGATGATTTATTTGATCAATTCCATGGTGTGAGCTAATTTTCAAAGACAGACCTCAGATCCGGTTATCACCAACTAAGGTTAGGGAATGTAATATCCCCAAGATAGCCTTCTAAAATCGTTACGGTCATTTTGAATTTCTACTGATGTCTTTTGGGTTAACTAATGCTCCAACGACTTTCATGGATATTATGAATCATGTATTCAGTCCATATCTGGAGTTATTTGTAATAGTATTCCTTGATGATATTCTTATTTACTCTCGAAGTGAGGGTGATCATAAGGATCACCTTCGAATCATGTTGGAAACTCTTCGAAGTTATTAGTTGTATGCTAAGTTCAGTAAGTGTAAGTTCTGGCTAAACTCTATAGCCTTCTTGGGTTATGTTGTTTCTTCCGAAGGAATTAGAGTTGATCCTCAAAAGATAGAGGCTATAAAGAGTTGGCCTAGACCTATTTCTCCTTCTGATATCTGAAGTTTCTTGGGTCTAGCTGGTTAATATCATCGTTTTGTTGAAGGGTTTTATCTATTGCATCTCGTATGACCCATGATCCAAAAGAAAGTGAAGTTCCTTTGGTTCGAATCTTGCGAGAAGAGTTTTCAGGAGTTGAAGACTCGACTCACTTCAGCCCCTGTGTTGACTCTGCCTGACGGTGTTAATGGTTTTATAGTGTATTGTGATACTTCCAAAGTCGGTTTCAGTTGTCTATTGATGCAAAAGGGCAAGGTTATAGCTTATACTTCCAGGAAGCTAAAGCCTCACGAGAAGAATTATCCTACCAATAACCTTGAATTAGCTACCGTGGTTTTTTTGAAAATCTGGAGACATTATTTGTATGGTGTCCATGTCATCGTCTTCACGAACCATAAGAGCTTACAGTATGTATTCACCCAAAAGGAGTTGAATCTTAGGTGGAGACAATGGTTAAAACTATTGAAAGATTATGATATGAGCATGCTATATCATCCAGGCAAGGCCAATGTAGTAGCAGATGCCCTTAGTCAGAAGTCCATGGGTAGCATAGCACATGTGGAGATTGGTAAGATGGAGTTGGCCCATGAGGTACATCGTTTGGTTAGATTGGGGGTTAGGTTATTTGGTGATGCGGAGGGTAGTATAGGAGTGCAAAGAGGTTCCGAATCCTCTTTAGTTTCGGAAATGAAGGAGAAGCAACACAAGGATCCTACCTTAGTCAGGTTAAAAGAGTCAGTTAAATACCAAAAGGTAGAGTTTTTCTCCCAATGGGGAGATGGCTTTTTGAGACTCTAAGAAAGATTATGTTTTCCTGATGTTGATAACTTGAAGTAGAGGATTATGGCGGAAGTTCGTAGTACGAGATACTCCATCCATCCTTGTGCTACCAAGATGTACCATGATTTCTGGGAAATCTATTGGTGGAACAGTATGAAGAGAAACATAACAGAGTTTGTGGCAAGGTGTTTGACGTGTCCATAGGTTAAAATAGAGCATCAAAGGCCTAGTGGCGTGATGCAAGAGTTTAGATTTCCTACTTGGAAGTAGGAAGAAGTAAATATGGACTTCATAGTTGGCTTGCCTCTTTCTCGTTGCCATCATGATTCGATTTGGGTTGTCGTAGATGAGCTGACGAAATCAGCTTATTTCTTGCCTGTGCATTCATCGTATACTACTAAAGATTATGCTAGAATATATATGGGAACTCGTCAGACTTCATGGAATCCGTTTAGCTATTATTTCTGACAGAGGTACTCATTTACCTCTCAGTTTTGAAAATCTTTCCAGAAGGGTCTCGGTTCCCAAATTCATTTATGTTCTGCATTTCATACGAAAACATATTGTCATGCCGAGCGGACCATTTAGACTATAGAAGATAGTTGAGGGCTTGTGTGCTTGATTTTAAACGTAGTTGGGATGAGCACTTCGCATTAATCAAGTTCGCTTAAAATAACAATTTTCATGCTACCATTGGAATGGCCCCGTTTGAAGCTTTGTATGGTAGAAGGTGTAGATCACCCATTGGTCAGTTTGAAGTTGGTGAGGTTGCCGCGACTGGACCAGATGTGGTGTTCGAGGCAATGGAGAAGTTTAAGTTAATTCGGGAAAGGTTAAAAACTATCCAAAGTCGTCAAAAATCATACGCAGATGTAAGGAGGAAAGACGTTGAATTTGATATTTGTGATTTAGTGTACTTGAAAGTTTCACCCATGAAAGGGGTGAAGAGTTTTAGGAAGAAAGAAAAACTAACTCCCCGTTACATTGGTCCTATAAGACTGCGGATCACATTGGGAAGGTAGCGTATAAGGTTGAATTGCCCGCAGAGTTATCTAACGTCCATTCAGTTTTCCATATTTCTATGCTTAAGAAGTCTATTGGTGATTTTGTTGTGATTGATCCTTCCGAAAGCTCGGGTATTCAAGATAGTCTTTCATATGAAGAGATTCTTGTTGAGGTTTTTGACTTTCAAGTTCGTAGGCTAAGAAACAAGGAAGTTCCTTTGGTTAAAGTGCTTTGGCGAAATCAATCCATGGAGAGTGCTACTTGGGAAGGCGAATCGAAGCACGCCAAATATCCCCACATCTTTCCTACGAATTTAAAGCATGTCAAAGGTATCGTTTTTTTCTAATTTAATCCTTATTGCTATGTTTATCTTGGATTTTGTGTTTTCTATGATATCCAAAAAATCTAGAATGGAGTATATGCTTGGGGAATTTTCATAGTATTCTTGACCTACCTATCAACATTCGAGGATGAATGTTTCCAAGGGGGAGATTATGTGATGCCTCAGAAAAATTTTCTGTTAAGATCTCGGACGAAAATGTGTTGAATTCTGTTCTTTATCTTAATTAATAATATTCTGTGTGGAATTTCTAGATATCGACCCATCATCACACAGAGAATCGAATAAGCTTTCCAACGATATGTGGATCATCCAAAACGGACACTCGAACAATGAGTTATGATCATTCCAATCTAACCGTGAAAAGTGCTGAACAATAAATGTGCACGAAAAAATACTGAGGCCAGTCGAATTTTAGGGTCAACTTCAAACAATTATAACTCCTTGTACATAATGTTCTGGGTGAGCTACTATATATCAACAGAGAGCTCTGAAAGTCCTCTTTTGAGTGAAATTGCTTTCATCCAAATTATCCATTGGAGCAAAAAGTTATGGTCTATCTACTTCAACCTATCAAAACAGTCCACCAAAGGATAGAATTGACATTATTTCATTTTTAAGGGTATTTTGGTCATTCCCACTCCAATCCATCCGGGAAACCATGGATTTAAGTCCATTAAGAGCATTCAATAGCTCATTTTTCTCGAAAATTTCCTAAGGCTCAAACCCCAACTCTACTACTCCAAATTTCATCCTTCTATGTCTCTTGATTGAACCGTAGAAATTTTAAATTAATTTGGGATTTGAGTTGATCTTGCTAAGGGCTTCGAGAAGCAGCCTTTACTTTCGTGAATAAAGTTCTGGAGTCGGAAGTTCATATTCATCTTCTATTTTTAGGTATGTGGGACTTTGAACAAGATTATCCTTTCGATCTTGTGCTTGGTATTTTTGTTGAATTACATTGACATGAGATTTTACATGTTTTACCATGATTTAGAAATGTGGTTTTATATCTTATATTATTGTCCATGAGCTATGGGATTATGTCATCCGATATGTGTATGATGTTAAGATTAAATTATGTCCAAAATGTATTTGATTATGAGAGTATGATGATTTAATTTGTTAAGCCTTGATTTATACTGTCATTTCACTATTTCCTTATTATGAATTTATAATTGATATTGGATATTCTATATCCCTACTATTGGTTGATGCCTTAAGTACCTTTAAATGAGAGTTGGCCGGAAAATTGAGAAATGTTGATATTGAAGTTGCAATGAGTTTTTGTATTTTCCGGATGGTTTTGATAAGTTAAATTGTTCAAAATGTTATGTATTGAGTCTTTATATCCTTCTCCAAATGTTGAGTCGGTTATGTTTCAATGCATAGATACCTTGTTGATGTTGAGGAAGATTAAAATGTTTTGAGCTAAAATGTGTTGAGTTAGGAATCCACAAATTGATATGTTTGCTCTTTATGATAGACCGTTATGATGTTGTGGTGGATTTCCTAACGCGTTCTAAGCTTGTCGAGGAGTAGTACTTAGAACCGAGAGGGAAATTTAGTATTTCCCCAAACCTATGTACCAGTTTAGGGTTGTTTGATGATGATATTATTGGCCAGAGAGCCCGATTATGATTATTGCAGTTTCAAGGTCATACTCCCTGGCAAAGAGTATGATGCTCCCACCAACGGGGGTTTCAAATGTTGGTATTCCATGTAGCTCATGTGGGGTTTTCGGTTATAGAAAACTCCCCTGTCTATTAGATTCATGTTTATTGAAATACCGAGTTACTCCGACTTTTGATGTGGTAAGTAAAGTTTCCTATGATGATCTATAATGATTTATGAGGTTTTTCTCCTACATTTCCTATCTAAGATGTTATGAGTTGCATGATTCAATGTCACTCAAGTCAGGTGTGTCATTATGGTCCGTATGTATGTTTTTATGAAATCTATGATATTATTTATAATTTTCATGCGCCCCCACATACTCACTACGTATCTTGTGCTGACCCACATATTTCTCTATGGGATACATTCTTACCATGATGTAGGTTCAGGTACACAGCCGCAGCCTCCATGATATCCGAGAGTCGCATCTATGTTCCTTCAGTGGTGAGTCCTCATGGTTTGATGACCAAGTTTCTAGTTTTGGTGCTGTTGTTTTGTGATCCCTTTGGTCTATTGAGTCAATATGGGGTTTGTCCCATTGGCTCATTCATGTTGCTGTATAGAGGCTATGTTAGACTAGTGTATTGTTGGGTTGGTTTGTGTATAGACATTGCATATATGTACAGTCTAACGATATTCGGTGCCATGTGTGATGTGATATGATATGTACTTACATATATATCCTTAGCGGTGCGTGTAAGTTGTTGTGTTGGAGCACAAGGGTAGTTTTTTGGTTTAAAGGGTTAGGTTGAGGCTACATGTAGCCTTGGGCCCCGTGTGACATCTCGGGATGATATTTTAGGGCGTTATAATTTATTTTAGGCTAGGAGGAACTTTGGACCTGGCCTCGAGTCTCCCAAACTTATTTCAAGCTATTGTCCAAAAGTTAAGAAAAGGGAAAGTTCGTGTAGGACCTAATTTTCATTGAAATAACCTCAAATGGAAATTTTAACTACACCATTAAGTTTGGAACGTCACATTTGATAGGGTATCGTAGTTCATTTGTGAGCACGGAAAACTAAAATAATTTGAAGGGGTTGTTGGGGACATAAAATTTCTCCAAGTTCTAGTGATGTGTCATATCTGGTGTGACTACTAAACGCATTCTTTAGGCACTTTAGCGGTCATTTGATTACTTTTACGGCCTTTCCCATCCATAAGTACCGCTCTTGCAACATGTAATTCTTTTGTAGTTATCACTAAAGTAGCCTATGGTCTGCTTTAACAGCCTGGTCAATAGGTTCGGTTGCCACTTTAGTGGTGCCAGGTGCTTTGGTGGTGACCGTTAAAATGGCCAAGTGACTGCTTTAGTGGCACCTGCGTGACTGGGAAGGGTATAAATATCCACTTATCCTGACTCTTCACCATTTTCATCCACTCTCAAAAATCTTAAACACTAAAATAGTGGGAGTTCTTTGGAGAATCAAGTGTGAATGATTATGGATCTTTATTAACATTAAATACGTGATGTACCATCAAAT
This sequence comes from Capsicum chinense, assembly GCA_026120095.1. Lineage (NCBI taxonomy): Eukaryota > Viridiplantae > Streptophyta > Magnoliopsida > Solanales > Solanaceae > Capsicum > Capsicum chinense. The sequence continues at coordinate 106,619,206 of JAPEIP010000009.1, forward strand.
TGGAGGTAAGATTCTATTTATTATCATAGTTGATTTCTCATATTTTTCTAATATCCCTATAACTTTTGTGATTTGATTATAACACCATTAGGGCTTGTACCTCACCTATTTATGAGGGTAAATATTCCTTTAGCATTAAGGGATGTTGTGTTTGTTTTTCAAATGTTATTTCACAAATGGGTCACCCATGGGTTTTTCGGACTCAGATCCCATTAGTTAAATATGTGTTTCACTATTCTTATTTTGATAAATAGATTGTAAATTTTATAGCAAGCCATAATGTGAAAGCTTATCAAAAAGGAAAATCAATGGTTTAGCGAATAATTTAGGCTTTCTTGAGCGTCCAGGTAGGCTATGTTTACCCTTCACATAGATTGAACTATTTCGTTGTATACTTATCATATATGCTAAATTTGGGATGGGATTTAGGTGTTGAAAATATGATTGTTAATAGTTGGATTAGTTGGACTGTTTAGGCTATCTTGAAACCATAATTTTAACATAATTGACTTAGCTAATTAAGCTTTAGGTAGAATTTATATCTTTTCTTAATTAAGGCTTGTTTAGCATATAAAAATTGATTTAGCTACCTTAGCCTAGTATGGGGTAGGATTTTCCTTATAATAGACTTTGGGGATTAAAAATAGTCCCCTTCCGCATTTGTTAGGCCATGACCTGTGCCAGTTTTGGTAGACCTTTTTACGTGTGTTTTACTATTTAAAATGTTTATTATGGTATAGAGGTGATTAGATACTTAATGTTTTGGTTTTTGGAGTTGATACAATTTATGGTAAAACTCGATAATTGATTCTGATATTAATGATATGAGCACCTATTTAAGCCTTGTGACTGATTATGATATTGATGATATAAGCACCGGTTAAATTTTAGATATTTGTTATAATATTAATGATATGAGCACCGGTTCAACTACGTTAATTGATTATGATTTTGATGATCTGAGCAACAGTTGAAGCTAAGCAAAAGAGTTCTTTGTGAGGTGATTTGGTATGCTTTGATTTTCAGTCATGGCAGGGTAGGTGGTACATTATGGTTATCTGGTTATTTACTTTCCTTTGATTTTAACCTTCAAGCTTATGGGGGCGTGCATTAAGTTATTTACTTTCCTGTACTTATTTGCTTATGGGGCCAATTTAGTTAGGTATAATTATGCAATTTTTATATCATTATCTTGTATGCATTTATTTATTTATGCATTTAGATGTTTCAGTATAATTCTAGGTTTTCCCTTTTACCTTGACTAGGATTGCTTTATCTCACATTTTACTATACATGATTCATGATTTAACTCAATCGACCGATGATGCCTACTGAGCACTCGTGGTTTGGGTACTCACACTACACTTTTGTGCCTTAGTTGTAATGATTAGAGAACTAGTTGCCTCCTTTATTTTTACTTTCGTGCAGGTTATTTTGGAGATTTAGGGAGATTTTTGAGTCATAGCTTCCCCTTTTTCTATCTTCCAATGTCTAGTCTTTTGTTCCCGAGATAGATTATATTTTACTATTCCAAAACTTATGTTATATTTGTAGTTTCTTTTGTACTGGATCTACTAGGTTTTGGGGATAGTTTTTATATTTTATCTATTCATGTACTATAGTTATTGTCTTTACATTATAACGAGCATTAAATTATTTATTTTTGGCCACATAGGACATTATGCATCAATTGTCCCATTTCCTATAGCTTTGAGCTATAGTTTGGCATACCTACTAGAAGGATATAGTAGGTGTCATCTTGACTCATTAATTGGATCATCTCAATTGGTATAAGAGGCTAGGTTTACCAATATTGTTGGTATAATAGAAGTGTCTGGTAGAGTCTTGTGGATCGGAATGACGTCCATTTTTTATCTTCGAAAGGCTATAGTACATTCTTAAAATTTCTTCACTTTGTTTACTAATCTCTTTGTATGATTTTTAGTTGGTTTCAAAAGCATTCCTTAGGATTTACTTAAGTTGTAGCTCCTAAAGTGGAGGTCCTTCTTGAGCCAAAGGTTACTCAGTAGGTAATTCTTAGCCAATAGCTTTCCCAAAATGGTATATATGTTGAGGAGCAATTGATTCTAGGTAGGTTCTTGATATTGTATCTTCCATGATTTTTTGGTTCATCGAGCGAGGATTCTTATAAGTTCTTGATTGGTTCAGAGTATAAGCTCTATAATTTAGTGCTATTTGATACTTGCATTATGGATTACACTACTTTCCAGCTTGACTTTATAGATAGATATTTGTGGAGAGGTTATCTTGATTCCAAGCTAGTTAGATCTTCTACTTTGACAAAGACTTAGTTCTCTGAGTTCTTCTTGGAGAAGTATTTACCTAGCTGTATTTGAGATTGCTTGAAGATCACTTTTTATGATTGAAGTAGGGTTCTATGACAGTTGTGGAGTATGAGGCACATTTTCATGAGTTGTCTAAGCATGCTACTTTTACTTTGACTATTTAGTATGAGAGGGTGCATTGCTTTATTTGGGGTTTGAGACTTCCACATTGCATGTCTACATAAAGTTATGTTTTTCTTGGTAGGTCTTTTGCTGAGGCATATGATCATGCTTAGGTTATGGTAGAGATGTATTGCAAAGCTAAGGGGTAGCAACAATAGGTTGTGTTATCAGGATGATTTTTGTGGGATCCATAGTGGCTGACGGTTTAGGGGATTCGATCATAGAATGGGTACCCTCTGTGTCAGTTGTTTTAGTCTCAAGCTTAGTCTAGTACACCTATTAAGGCAGCTTTTTATGTTACTAATTGATCCTAGTCTAGGTTTAGTAAACGTCCTAGCCAGGGTAGCGGTCACTCTTCAAGGGGTTCATCATGTCATGTGCGTGTATTTTTTATCATTTTGCACGACAATACCTAGTATAGGAGCAATTTTTCTTCAGCACAAAATATTTCACATATTCAGGTAATTTATCCCTCAACTAAAGGTGGTATGCACGGTCATAGGCAAGGTCCCCAAGGTTCTTGTGGAGGTTCTTAGGCGGGTATGATAGGATATCGATCAGGAGCACAGCTAGGTTAATGAAATGGAAAGTGTAAAGCATTACCTGCGGGAACCAAGGCTGTCTTCAGATGCTGTTGTGATAGGTGCGATTTTGGTTTGCTGTCAGTCAACTTTTGCTTTGTTTGATATAGGATCCACTTATTCTTATGTGTATGCTTATTATTCACCGTGGTTATATGTATCTTGGGGTTCATTATCAGTGCCACTATGTGTATCTACTCTCTTGGGTGATTATTTAATAGTGATCGAGTTTTCTGATCATGTATTGTAACTGTGCAAAACTATAATACTCATGTTGATGTTATAATATTATACATGGAGGATTTTAATGTGATTTTGGTCATGGCATTTTTATCCCACTATCATGCGGTCATAGAATAAATTTTCAAGACCGTCACCTTAGCCAGCCTAGCATACCGCTAAGCGTATGGCAAGGAGAAGTTAGCCATAAGCCGATAGAGATTATTTCTTATGTTGATTCTTGGAGGCCTATGTCAAGGGATTGCAAGTCTTATCTGGTTTTTATTTGTAATATTAGAATGTAGAGTCCATTTCTTGACTCTATCCCTGATGTTTGTGAGTTTTATGATGTTTTACTTACCAGTAAGTTGGTCTTCCTTCTGAGTGTAGTATTGAGCTTGTTATTGATCTTGCATCGGGCACCGACCTATTTCTATGGCTCCTACCGAGCTTAAGGAATAAAATTCTTTACTTTAAGATCTTCTTAGTAAGGGTTTTATTAGACTTAGTATACCTCCATAAGGAGCTCTTGTGTTGTTTGTAAAGAAAGAGGATGGCTCCATGTGTATGTGTATTTATTTTAAGCATTTTAATTTGGTAACGATGAAGAACCAGTATCCTATGCCTCACATTGATGATTTATTTAGCCGCCTTCAAGGTGCAGCAGTGTTTTCTAAGATTGAGTTGAGGTTGGGTTACAAATAGTTAGGGATTTAGGCTGAGGATATCTCAAAGATAGCTTTTAGGAAAACGTTAGAGTCATAATGAGTTCCTATTTTTTTGGTTGACTAATGTTGTAGACGCATTTATTTTTTCTATGAAGTTATTGTTAAGGCCTTATTTAGATTCCTCAAGATTGTTTTCAGTGACTACATCCTTATGTATTAGAGGTGTAGAGAGGAGCATGCACAATATATGAGTATTGTGCTCCAAACATTGAGGGATCATTTTTTCGCAAAATTCTCTACGTAAGTATTTTGGCTTGAGTCGGTAGAATTCCATGCACATATGATGTCTAAAGATGTAATCATTGTAAAGATTGAGGACATTCATGATTGGTTTAGGCCTATATCTTCCACTGAGTTTTGTATCTTTATTTGTCTGGCAGATTACTATAGGCATTTCATGGAGAGTTTGTTACTATTGCAGTACCAATGACCAGGTTGAATCTGAAGGAAGCTCCTTTCCTATGGTCCAAAGAGTGTGAGGCGAGCTTTGGGAAGCTCAAAGAATATCTTAATTCGGCTCATATTTTGGCTCTACTTTTATGATTGAGGGATCCATCGTGTAATGTGAGGTTTCTAGAGTTGGTTTTTGTTGCATTTTAATGTAGCAAGGTCGATTATTATTTATTCTTCAAGACAACTAAAGGAGCATGAGGAAACTATCCACCCCATTATTTGGGGTTGGCAGTGGTAGTTTTTTCACTTAAGATTTGGTGGCATTATCTTTATGGCATGCATTGTGAGATCTTCACAGATCAATGTATCCTTAATCATCATATAACCCAGAGAGAGCTTAATTCTTAGCTGTGTAGATAGACGGAGTTGTTTAGGGATCATGATATCTCTATCTAGTATCATTTGGGCAAGGCAACCTTGCTAGCAGACTCCTTGAGTTAGAAGTCGGTAAGTATGGGCTTGTATTCAATTTCTTAGAGGCCATTGGCATGGGACATCCAGTCGTACTAACATGCCTTAGGAACTAAATAGTGACCCAAAGATCCTACTGACCCAAAATAACCACCACTACTAGAATTAGGAGAAGACGAATACTTCAAAGACCAACCAATGCCTGGGAAGAACAATTATTGAAAGTAGACTGGCCTCCATCGATAATCTGAAGTGCAGCCTCAATTTTCCTAGAAGACTGACCCTAATTCTGATATAGGTGGTGAAAAAGGTACCTACCCGAAGAACCACTGCCTCTTAAACATGAGCTACTATGGCTCCTAATAGAATTGCCTTAATATAACAGCTTCTTATTACTACCCCTTGGGCCTCGTAATACATCTCCTCCATAACATGATCATGATCAGAAACCTTAACGAAAAAACTTCTTGCAGTAACCAAAAACTATGTAGATAAGAAAAGAGGAAGTCTCAATCCTTGAAATAAGCAACAAACCTTCTCATACTCAATAGTCAGAATAGAAGTAGCGTTCCTAGACAACTCATAAAATTGATACTCATACTCCCAAATAGTCATAGAGCCTTGCTTTAACCTTGAGAACTGATCCCTCAAATGATCCCTAAGATTGTGAGGCATAGACTTCTCCCAGAATATCTTGGAGAATTGAGTCTATGACAATAGGGGAGATCCAGCTAGCCTAGAATCAATATGACCTCTCCACTAATGTTGAGATGCCAAGTCCAACAGTAAAGTAGTGTAGTCCCAAACTAAAGAGACTAACCTCATAACCAAATAAGAACTCCTATTTGAAAAGCTTCTACAAGCTTCTAAGCTATCAAAATAAGAATGTACTCATAAAAATGAGAAAAATGATACCCATATTTCGCTATTGTGCTTTGGTTCAAATTTTTACATAAAAACATCAAGTGGGGCCCATTTTATAAATTGCATATTCAAAGTCATTAGAACATCCCTTTATGCTCAAGGATCATTTACCTTTAAGAATGTGTGAATTCTGAGCTAAAATAGTGCTAAAGTCTACCCACAAATATTTTAGGAATTTTTGGGAAATCATGAGAAATTAGCGCTATAATTTGATTAAACTTACTAAGAAATGTGTTAATCAAGTCTACGAACAATTCAAACTCACTCGCTAATGGTTATTTCAAGTTTTAAAACTTTTAAGGGTTATATATTCTTGAGAATGGGTGATAAATTAAAGACATTAGGTTAAGTGAGGTTTTATCCCCTTCTTAGGTATCCGATTACCGCTTAAGCTGACATTGCACTGCTTAAGCAGTGATCGCTTAATTCACCTTGTGTCATTAGAATTAATCTAGTGTCATTTTATTGAAATCTTTCAAGCCATAC
>JAPEIP010000009.1:106648037-106670750 GCA_026120095.1 Capsicum chinense
TCATACATCTTGTTCATAAGTAGGATTTGCAAGTAAACATAGCATGATCTCATAAGAATAGTTCATGAGTATTCCAACAATATTTACAAGGCACATTATCAACATAGAAGTCATTGGAACGTAAGGGCATATCATGAATCCTTCACTTAGTCATAAATTAGCTATATTGCATGATTTCTAGTTTCTTAGGAATTTTATCAAACACCTTACATGCACATCTTAAACATAGGTAAAATCATCAAATTATACATCATGAACAATCAAATTTACATGTTTCCAACTAATATGATATCACGTAATTCAAAAAAACATATAAAGATTCCATCTTGGGAATCACCCAATATCAACAACATGATCATGAATAGCCAACAATATAGAAATCTTAGTTTATAATGAAAAGGAGGGTTTTTGAGCTTTATGGATGAAAGGGATCCATAAATCAACTCACGCATACCTTAGAAGAAAGATTTTTGATGATTGACGAAGGAATTTACTTAAAATCAAATCTTCAAGATTAGTTAGCAACCCTAGTTATTTTTCTCATTTAGTGCTCTTGGATGATGAGCTTTGAGATGATAATAGGGTTGTAATATGTTTACAAGCTATATATTTCAAAGGGTTAAGTTTAGGGACGTGTAAGAAGTGTTAAAAGACTTAATTACCCTTAAAATAACTCAAAACGGAGTGTTTTTGGAACCTGGAACTGACTTAGGTGGCGCCCAAGTGATTGCCTAAGCTAGGTTAGGCAGCGCCTAACTAATCACCGATCCTTACTGTCTCTCACGAAAATGGGCATAACTTTTCGCTCGGGTATTGGATTAAGGAGAAATTGGTATCTTTGGAAAGATAATTCGATTTCTACAATTTGGTGGATCTAAATCATCAAAAATACCATATTAACATCGATTTATACTCGTTCAAATATGATTTTTTCAAAATCAAACACTAAAACTTGATGGATTCTAAAACTCTTAGCTTGTATTACCTTAAGTGACTCATTTGAACATGCTTAATGCATCATAATCTATCTTATAAATAGGATATTCATTGTAATTCATCTACTCAAGTATGAATCATAGGAAAGGAGATTTCATACGTAGGAATACTTATTCACTTCCTATCTTAGAAACATGCGGGGTATTACACTATTTCACCTAAAAATTTAGGTAAATATGTTTTCCTTAAAAACTATGTTCCATAGCAATGCCTATTTTAGCTGTTAGAACAATACATAGTGTTCAAATTTTATTTTAATTTTAATCTATTGATTAGTCAATAGAACTATGTATGTTGTTAAATTTCTATTTCGATGTTGATTTGTTGATATATTCTTCCACCCTTAAATTTGGTAAAATAACATTAGATATAAAACTGATTTTTAATCTGGAATACTGTGATCCTTCATTGATTAACCTCTATTCGATTATTTTATTTCAAACATATAACATTGTAATATTGTTTGGTTTGGTCTAGCAGTTAATTGTTAAGTGACATGAGTGTAATCCACAAAAAATTAGCATGATTTTTTTTAAAATTCTACCTTCCTCAAGCTTAATTACGTTAAATATACAAATCTTGTTAAGGACGTAAATTGAGATATATTATAAGCATGTCATATTTTGCCAACTTATATCATTTAATTTGAGTATCATATATTAGGCTTTGAAAAAATTTTAGAAGGCTTTGTTGTAAGTGGAAAGCTGTGTTTCTTTTTATTTGAAATACTTCGTTTGGTCTAGTCAGTCAATCTCAACTAATTGAGGCTTCAATGATTAAATTGTTGGATGTTAGAGAAAACTCTCTTGGCACTGAGTGATGTTACTGAAACAATCATTCTTAATTCTATGTTAAATTGATAGGTGTAGAATATTTGTTTGTTTAGTCCATAGCAATTATTTGTTAGTTTGATGAGGTATGTATTTGAATTAAGACTAAGCATCTAGTCCTATCCTAAAAGAATGTTTTACAGTTGAAGTTAAGCTAGTTCATATGCAATAAGAGAGTGATTTGTTTTTTGTAAGCTAATATATGTTGCTAATGTCTGTACGAACATAATACTGCTTATGTGCTAAAAATTTTTCACATATATATACTCAAGAAGACAGATTTAGAATCTTATGTGTAGAATGTATTAAATTGTGTTGCATCAAACTATAGAATATGTTATGACATGAGCTAATTACTCTTATTCTTTGATTTAATAAGTCAGTGAAACATTTTTCCTATATGGGTGTTTTGTTCAAGTGAAGAGAAGTCATAATGGTACAGAAGTAAAGGACAAATAAACAACTAAACTAGACATTTATTGATTTAGTACTTAATGGATGGTTTGGTAGATTATGTGTATTTATAATTTGTATCCTTCATAATTATTCATCCAGGATCCATTTAAGTCTTAAATGTTAAGTCTTTTATGGGATTTGAGTATTGTGTTGGATTTAATTTGAACTATGCTATATGTCATCAATCACGGTAGAAACATTGGAAAAATAGAGAGGAGTTAAATCTGCATTGAAGCCTCCATTGAACATTAGTACTAGTATCAAATAGTATTGACGCAAATCTTCTTTAATTGAGAGAATTCAACAACATTGTGAAGTCCAACGAGTGGAGTCTGGGGAGGATAGGTGTACGCAGACCATACCAATACCTCGTGGAGGTAGAGATGCCTTACCAATAATACATAGGACACTAATCTTTTTAAGCAGCTGAAGCCTGAAAGAATGATAAAGCTATGCTGCTACATAGGACACTAATCTTTTTAAGCAGCTGAAGCCTGAAAGAATGATAAAGCTATGCTTCTACATAGGACACTAATTTCTTTGTCCAAAAAAAATTTAATCAACATATGTTTGTTAAGTTTTGACATAAATTTTGACAACAAAATTATCTATTGACAAAATTTTCTAATCAAACCTAATCTCTCACTATGAGAATCCATAAGCATGTTCTACTATATCCAATGCACACCACCCCATTGTAACAATGAGCACTAAAAGTATTTAGTGCTTCATGAAGGGTATTCAGAGAAGTCTTTAATGAATGCTACTTCTGCAGTATATACTTTCCTTTAAGAAGCAAGCCTACAAACCTCCATATCTCTCTGAGTTGAGAAGTTGTTGTAAGTAGATGGATTTATTTCTAGATAATAAAATAGAGAAAAAGGCTTTCTCCATTTGACTCTTTCTTGCAGTGGTAGCAGAGTTTGATCAAGAAATTCATCTTAGCATGCTTACGTATGGCCAGGGAGGGATAGACAAAATGGAAGAGAGACGTGGTAATTAAAATGTTCTTGTAACATTATTGGATTGGGAATATCTTTAGGCTAGTACGCATATGTCAGCTGAGGAAGGATGAAGAGTTAGAGTTGAGTAGCTTTTCAAAAAATCAACCAAAGAATGCAAACATTGTTTTGTCCCCCTATTCTAAAGTTAATTATAATTAGCCCCTAAATGCTTAAGCTTTTCTTTAATTTAGCTGGATGCTTAAACAATTGATAAATGATGAAATACCATTTTCTTCTAATTTTAAGCTTATAATATAGTACAATTAAAGTCGAGTAACAACCTTAGGGTTTTCGCGTCATGTTTGATCATTTATTGTTGTGTCTTGATGGTTCTACTACTAGAGCAAGATAAACTATCTCATCTTGTGGCATTATCAATCGATTCATCTATTTGCTTAATAATTTTGTGGTTCTAGCTGCAAAAAAGGTATCTTATTCCCATCTTAACATTTTCTATGTGGTCGTGTGAACACATATAGTATTTATGTTTGTCATTTGATATAAGTTTATGATTTTCACAATTGTTGCATGTTTCATAACGTAGCTACCTGTTGGCTTTTAGATGACGAGAATATTACTGTTATAGTCAAATACTTGCTTGAGGCCCTAAGCCATGCCTAAGTTCTAAAGGTAGGTCCAATATAGGGCTTGGTGGCTTTTCTTAAATGAAAAATTGGTGCAGCCACTAGGACACTGCATCATCCTTATTGAAAAGTGCACTATGCAGTAAACATAATTGTAAAGTGAAATTACAAGTGAATATTTTCATGATTAAGAACAGGATATTATAAATTTAGTAAAGAAAGCTAGTCTTTTAATGTACATTAGAAAACAAAAATTGTCGATTTGAAGATAGAAACTTCGAAACTAAAACTTACATAAAAGCACATTATACTCTGGCTAGGAATTGACCTCTTAACCTCATGTAGAATTATTTTGTTAAGAATGTGTCTATATGTCTATGCATCTTAATTATAAATTTCATCCTTTATTTTTTTTTCAATCTAATATTGTATGTATTTTACAAGGTTATGGCACATAGAAAACAATGGATGAGACTTATTAATGATTGGTTCAATGAAATCTACAAAGATGAAGTGAAATTTTTTTTGAATTATGGTTTTTGAAAAATAGGAGAAGAACATAAAATGCAATATCCATGTACCACTTATTTCACTACTACTTTAGGAACTCATAAAATAGTTGAGACACATTTAAAAGTACATGGAATAGTTCATAATTATACTTTTTAGTTTCACCATGGAGAGTGCTTAGGTGAACCTTTATCTGAATCTGAATCTAAAAATGAAGATAAATATGATGATGAAATGGAAAAAATAGCGAGTGGAGATAAAGTGGAAGAATTATTGAGATATTTTTACTGTAATCTTAATGATTGAGCTAGACACACTAATTGAGATGATTTAATTGAGAAGAAGTCAAATCTTGATGCAAAACTTTTTACAAACTATTGAAGGATTTCAGGTAGCCACTATTCAAAAATTCAAAAGCGTTAAAGCTTTCCTCATTGATTAAATGTTTTTACATCAAAAGTATAGTTCATTGGAGTAATGCACCATTTTCAATGTTATTAAAAATATTGAAAGAGGAGAGATTAACTGATGGCACCAATTTGCCAAACTCTTATATGAGGCAAAGAAAATAATTCTAGAACTAGGACTTTCTTACAATAAGATAGATGCTTGCACTAATGATTGCATGTTATAATAGAAGAAAGATAGCCTACTTGATTCTTGCAAATTTTATGGTGCGTCTAGGTGGAAAATAGATACCCATAGTAGGGAAACAAGAACAAAAAATTTAAAAAAATAGCAGCAACAATTTTACGCTATTTTTCCTTAAATCCTAGACTTCATATGTTGTTCATGTAAATAAAAACATCTACTCTAATGACATGGCATAAGGATGAAAGAGTTGATGATGGCATAATGAGGCACCCGGCTAATTGAAAGTAATGGAAGTCATTTGTTAAAATTTATCCTTCATTTGCAGTCGAGCCCAGTAATAATAGACTTGGACATACTAGTGATGGATTTCAGCCATTTTGAAATTCAAAAACCTCACATAGTATTTGTCTCGTTATTCTTATTCCTTTTAATTTACCATCTTGGTTGTCTATGAAATAAGAAAATTTTATTTTGGCAATGCTTATTCCTGGTCCAAATAGTCCAGAAGATGCAATTGATATATATCTTCAGCCATTAATTGAGGAATTTAATGAGTTATGGGAAATTGGTGTTGAGACCTATGATGCATCCACTAAACTGAATTTAATGTTGCAAGCTCTTTGTTCTGGAACATCAATTACTTTGTAGCATATGGAAATTTATCTAGATGGATTGCGAGAAGAAAAATGTCATATTTGTGTGGCAACAAAGACATTTTCTTAATTCTATTAACTAACAGTAAGAAGCAGTGTTTTATGTGTCATCGATTTTACCTCCCTCTTAGTCACAAATGGAGATATTAGAAGTACTCATTTCATGGTATATAAGAGAAAGTCCACCAATAAAAATCATTTTGATACTGAGATACTCAATCAAGTACAATATCTTGAAGGGAAACTATTATCAAGATATCCAAAGAAAGGGAAGAAGTTATCATATAAAGATAGAAAAGATAACTTAAATCAGAAAAGTATCTTTTTTTAAGCTTCCATATTTTGAGTATCTCTTATTGCGGCACCATTTGGATGTTATGCATATTGAAAAAAATATATGTGAGGCTTTTATGGGGACATTCTTCAATGATAAAGGAAAAACCAAAGATATAATTAACACTTGATTCGACTTGCAAGAAATGAACATTAGACTAGAATTGTACCTCATCCAAAAGGGGGATAAAGTTGAAGTTCTAACTTCATGCTACACATCGCCTTTTGAGGATAAGCATAAATTTTGTCTTTTCTTAATGAATTTGAAAGTTCCTGATGGTTTTTCATCTGATATTTTGGAATGTGTGAACTTTAAGGATCACAAGATATCTGGGTTAAAATTTCATGATTGTTATGTTCTTCTATAACATCTACACCCTCTTAAACATTGTGGTATATTGTCCAAAGAAGTGTGTAAACCACTTATTCAGTTATCTTATTTTCTTAGTGTTCTTGGTTCCAAGGAGTTGAGAATTGATGATTTGGAACATATTGAAGTGCGAATTCATATAACACTTTGCAAGTTAGAAAAAGTCTTTCCTCCTTCATTTTTTGATGTCATGGTGCACTTGTGTATGTATTTAGCTACTGAAGCTATGATTACCAGACCTATTCATTATTAGTGGATGTATCCAGTGGAATGATGGTTGTATTTTTTGAAATCTCACATTGGTAGTAGGGGATGTTCAGAAGGTTCTATTATAGAGGGCTATATTGCAAATGAGTGTATGACCTTGTGTTCAAGGTCTTTGCATAGAATTGACACAAAATTCAATCGGCCTAAAAGAAATTATGATGGGGGTTTAAAATCATATGATGGAGATTTATCTATATTTTATCAACCTGGAAAAATTTTAGGAGATAAAGATCCAAGTGAGATTGAGGCCAATGAATTGGAACAAGCACATATATACTTAGTGAAGAATTGTGATGAAGTTTTATTGTATCTCAAGTATGGAAAGCACTTAGTCTCATTTTTATTATTTTCTTTAGGGTAATTTCTTTTCTATATGAGATTTATGATTCACTTTAATATTGTAGAGAATTTGAACAAACTCATAAGGATACTATTCGACCGTTGTCTTATGCAGAATGGAATCGACAATGTATTAGATGGTTAAAATATAGGGTAAGTAATACATAACAATAAAATTTAATATTTTAATAATATATTACTCATTCTAAAGTATTCATTACAATCTTATTAATAGGTCCCAAAATTACATTAAGGTAATGATAGTTGGATCATGGAAGATATGCTTTCACTTTCATGTGGTCCTACCAAATATTCAACACATTTTAATGGTTATATTGTTAATAGATATAGATTTCATGTGGAACATTATGATAATAGTTAAGAACTCAAAATTGGGGTGTTGTTGCACTTAGTCTCAAAATTGCTAGTAATGTTGTCAAGCAATACCTCCAAGAGTTTGAAACAAGTAAAATATTTTATATATCGACTGAAATCAGATTGCTATTGATATTCTAGGCTATGAACTAAAGATATCTTCAAAGATCACACATGAGGTAAAGTTATGTTCCACATATTTATATGAACTTAAATTCTAAAGTATGGAATATGATTTTCTTGTCTAGGTTTTATAAGGATGGGTCGAGGACAAATGCTTACATATTCCACCGTGTCTGCTAGTCAAGGAATAGAAACCAACGGTAAGAATGACATACTTATTGAGAAAGAGTACATAAAAAATAATACTTCATAAAGAGTACATGAAAAATAATACTTCATATCCTATATCTGCTGATGAAGTTAAGAAATACACTCAAGAATGTGAAACAAGTATTTGTTCAAATATACTGTGTTTCTCAAAATCTACAATGTATTTGATGAACTATAATGATATGTTTTTTTATTTCAGGTTATATAGGAAAGGGACTCGAGCAATGACCTAGATCTTTGAGCTCCTCTTTAGGGATTTCTGAAAATAGGTGGAATCTTTAAGCAAGAGCACCCTCTATGCTAACAAATATGTGCGAACTCCATCTAAAATCACAGGTTCAAATTATACCATGCCTTCTAGTCAAGAAATACAAATAATGGATAAATATTCCTTTATTCTTGAGAAAGAGGGTGTGTAAACAAATATTTGATTGCCTCCATCTGTTGATCAAGATATGCAACACTCTCAAAATAGTAAAAAAGTTATATCTTGAATTCATATGTTATTAATTTGTTAAAGTAAATTTGATTGTTATAGTTTTTACCAAATTGTACTATTATCGATTCATATAATCTTGGAATGGTAAAAAGAGTTTGAGGTAGCAATAAGTGCAAGGAAGTTGTTGCCTTTGAAATTGGAGAAAAGCTAAAATTAACCAATTATAATAATCGAACGGTTGGAAAAAACACAAACTATTTTCGAGGCATTTGGAAAAAATATTCGTGATCTTAATGTATGTTAACTGGTAGTATCATCATAGAGTGATATTAGCCAAGAAAAATTGAATCACATGTGGGCAACTATTGAGGTAATTAACATATCTACATCTGATTTGGATTTTATTTAAGTATAGAAGCTCTACTTATTCTTAAATGATTTGAGCTCACCATATTGTTCATGTTCTTGTCCTTTCTTGGTAAAAAAGTTTAATAGTATTTGCAATGTATTAACTTATCCCATATTTTGATTAGTGTAGGATAAATTTGAGGGTATTGAACTGAGTGATCATTGTTAAGATATTTTTAGATGGATGAATGAGTAATGAAAAAAAAATGGAGAGGATACTTATATGTAAAATATGTTATTAAAAGTTCACTTCCACATGATCTGAAGAATAAGCCAAATAGAATAAACAAGAAAGAATAGGAGTGGTTAGTAAAAGAACATTTTTCTTCTGAAACTTTTCAGGTATACAAATACTTTTATCTATATGCCTTGTGGGGATTTAGGTAACTCCCTTTTGTTTTATAATTTTTATTTAGATTATTAAAATTTAGCTTATTATTTTAGAAATATTGGAGGGAAATAAAAAGAATGCAGCAAATCAAGCTTAGTTGATGATGCCTCATCATATGAGTAACAAGCCTATATGAGATATTATTGTTGAAAAGGTATTTTCATAAGGTATTTGACATGTTTTTGTTTGATGTAAAAGGATGGAAAGATAGAAATCCATGATATTTGGGGACTATTTTTTGTGAGAGTTGAAAGAAAGATAACAAGCTCATTGAACCTGAAGCAATTCAAAAACATATGCATTTGGTAAATTTAATATGTATAGTAATTACTTGAAATTATATGGAATAATGATAGAAAATATTTCCCTTGATATATTCCAGGATCAAATAGAAGAAATAGTGAGTATTCATCCATCTTTATCTAGAATATAGATTGTTTAAAGTGTTTTTGACCTCAAAATCCTAGCCATGTAGTTTCCTTTGAGGTGGAGTAAAGGCATAAGACTTAAGAGGTTACACTTCCTCTTAGACTGAATTATTGTCCACGCTACATTCTACTCAAGAGGAAAACAAATTCTTGTATGATCGTCTATCTACCTTAGAAGATGAGATGAAGGAAATAAGAAAAATAAAAGAATTCTTTGCTGCTCGACACCCATAAGTTAGGGATACAACATCGCTAGTTTCAAATGAATGACCACTGCCTTATACTCTCTAAGTTAGTAACCATATACCTTCTCACACCCCTCTATATATTTATTGTATTAGTTTGAGAAGTTAGAAATGCATGAACTATAGAAAGTGGTTGGTGTCTGTAGTATGTAATATTTTTTAATCCTTTTGGAGGTTTTATGTTGCTAAATGAGGTTCTATTTTGGTTGGTGTCTGAAAGAGGTTAATCCTTCATCATATGTATATGGTTTGAGTTTGAATAAGTTTTTATTTTGGTGTAACTGTAGCAACTTGGTACAACTATTGGGTTGGAAGTGAGGGTTGCTTGTCATCCGAGCAACTCCATCTTATATACTAGTTTGTTCAAGATTCTATTTTTTGTTGTGTATTTCTGTTTATTCTTTGTTATTGTACTGAAATATGACATGGGGTTGCACTTATTTGTTATTTTTTTCTTTTTTAAACGTCCCCATCTTCGCCAGTGGACGGTTCATGAGCAAGCTCCGCATGAGCAAACTTTACCAGTGGACCTTGCTCATATTACTAATTCTAGGGCCAGATAAAGGAAAAGGGTTGCGGTAGGTTGGTAGCCAACATAAATCTTGCTAATTCATGATGAATAAGCATAATACAGATTCATAATAATTTGTATAATTCAAAGAGTACAATATGCTTAATTCTTGATAAAAAGACTAAACATTTCATTATGTAGCTTCTTCCTTGCCTTTTCTTGATAGGAAACAATCCTGCTCTTTTACTTGTTCTAATAACTAGACTTACTTTGGAAAGTGAGGGTAAAGTTAAACATTCTTATTTTCCATATCTGGTATATTATAAGGAACTGATTCTTAGAGCATTGTCACCACTCTGTGCATTGAAGGGCGATTAGCTGGAATATGGTTAAGATAGCGTAGACCCAGGTCAAGAACCTTGCATATATGTTCTTTGAAACTGGAATATAGATTTAGGTCTATAAACTAATCAACTCCTTTATCATTCAAGGTCATGCGTACCCAATTAGCTAGATCTTTCTTTCCTAATTCTAGAACTATTGGTCTTTTGCCTGCCACTAACTTCAAAAGGTCCACTCTAATGCTATATATATAACTTTTTTCATTTTTATGAAGTGTATATGTATACTCTAGAATGAATTTCACTAATGTTAGTTTTAGCTACTTTAAAATGATATTGAAAGCTTTCAAAAAATATAAACTACAAGTGCCAATATAACAAAAAAAGATAACTAAAGCCAGTGGTATAGTTTGGACAAAGCAACACCATGTGTAATATAACAATAAGAACCAACAATAACAAATATGGGATTGACACCACCTTTGATGGATGCTTTAACAACTTTCGCCATACCAAAATCTGAAATTTTGGCGCAAAATTCATCATGCACCAATATGTTGTTTAACTTAACATTACGGTGAAAATTTGAGGAACACAATCATGGTTCAAATATGAAAACCACTCAGCTGCATCTAAAGCTATCTTGAACCTCAATAGCCAATCCCAAAATTTGGCCTTTCCACTGTGCAACAAATCACCCAAATAGTAGGAAATTTTCTAGCAGGTACAACATGATCAATATTTTGCTCATTAGGAACCTGTGCATTTGCACCTCCAACTTAATTATTAGCACTTTTATCTTGGTTAGTGTTAGCAACACCAACTGGATTATTAGGAGCTTGTACGTTAGGACTTCCAACTTGATTATTAAGAGCATGTACGTTAGCACCTCCCCATTTCATATTTAAGTACAATAAGAAACTAGATTATTAGGAGCCTCTACTAAGTTCTAAAGGTTCTTTATATTGTGTATCCCTTTCTCCCTACTTTTGGTGTTCTCTGGGTAACAAAATTAATGTTCTGCAATTTAAAAAAAAAAAGAAATTTCATCAAAAAAAATTTGAAATTCATTTTTTGGTTACTTTTTGTGTCTGTATATAGATTATTAAAACTTTCACTATATGTCATATTTGGATAGTATTTACTCATTTATTTGTTCTCTTGTTGTCGGTCATTTCTAAAGTTGGATGTCTAATTGTTCTCGACAAAGATATAAAGGTGAAGTTTAGTAGTACAACTTACATTGAAATTGATAAACTATGCTTGTATTTGTTTATTTTAATCATTAGTGTTAAAAGAGAAAGTATGCCCATGCCACATTTCTGTTTTATTGTTCTCATAATAAGGATATTCAGCAGCTACATAATATATCTTAGTTTGTATGCCTTGTTTATATGCTGAAGGTCCATAAGCTATGACAATAGTTCCTAATATGTGTGACTGACATCTTCTTCACTTTAATCTATTAAGATGCACGTAGTGTCTGTAATTTTGGAATCACTTATTATTTATTTTGTGCTATCTGGGACTAAAATTTGAAAACTGTTGAATAGTAGTCTGATATGCAATGTACATCATTCTTTTGACACATTGTCTCAAGAATGGTTTTCAACTCCATGTTGGGTTGATGGCATTCTTATTTTTTACCCACTTATTATGTGAAATCAGTGAATATTTATACCTATTTCAACCAACTCCTTAACGATGAAATACAAAATATTTTTTCACTTTATGGATCTTGAGATATGTGTTGTATTATTTCAGAAAGAACCTTTGTATTTCTACAAGGTAGAGGTAAGGTTTACAATCACTCTGCCCTCCTAGACCCCACTGGTGAGATTACAATAGGTATGTCATTGTTGTTGTTGTATAACTGGTACAATCATATTTACAAATGATTTATGAATAGCTGAACTGATTTCACAAATTATTTTTCTCTTGAAGTGAAATACTAAATTTCTGCTTTTCTGTTGTAGGAGTTTCTTGATTTAGGTGATACAGTACAAACTAAAAGTGGAGGACTTGATTAGGGAAGCTGGTAGTTTGAACTTATAGTCGAGGACTTAAACAGTAGAAATCAGAGTTACTTGATTATTTTTTTCTATGTATTCAAATGTTATAGAAAATTTGATATCATACTCTAACTCGATCGGGATGGTAACTACGTTTTTTGTGAAATAAATATTGAAACAAATATCATGGGGCCTTAAATATGTTTTTTGTGATATATATTAGGCTCATTTATGGTCAATTAGAGACAAGAAATACTGCTTGTCTTTGAATGTTTAACTATGACTAGAGGTTTTTCTCATCTTTAAAGGTTGATCTAAGACTAAAACATTACACATCTATAAAAGTTAATCAACGACCAGGATGTTACTTGTCCTTAAAGGTTGATCGAGGAAAATATTTTTTCTCTTCATAAAAGGATAATTTATGACCAAGATTTCTAGTCCCTAAAATATAATTTAGGACCAGGTAGTTATTTTATTTGGATGAGATATATCATCACTAAAAGATAATTATGGCCAAGTAGTTAGTTTATTTTGGACGAGAAATACCATTATGAAAAGATAATTACTATGAGATAGTCTATTTGGGTCAAGATATACCATCTCTAAAAGATAGTTATAACCAGGTAGTTAGTTTATTTTGGATGAGATATATCATCGCAAAAAGATAATTATGAACATGTTTTTTGCCGTCTCAAAAGGATTTTAAGGTCTGGCTTATTAGATTCGTTGCTATTGAGCTTTTCCAGTAGATCCTGTTAGGACAGAGCGCAACCAGTTATTTCCCATCCTAAACGAATTCATGTCGACTCACTATTTTCAACATCCAAACAAGCTTCTAATGAGGTTCAAAAATTTTGAAACTCGCCCGAGAATACCCATTGACCTCCCTTATCATGATTCAACTCAAAAATTGGCATTTTAATGTCTTAAGGGTCGAAAATAAAATGATTGAAATATCAAGGCCAAAAATGTGACTAAGTGCTCATACTTAGCTGGAATTTTCTAAGTTTGGGACTTCTTTTGGCATACAGTATAAGACTTAAACGACTAGGATTTATGGGGTCTTACAATATCTTTCCCTTGGAAACATTTATCCTCAAATATTGCTAGTTAGGCTAAGAATAGTGTAGAATCTAAAGTTATATAATAGCACACATAACTAAAATAAATTTTGAAACTAAATCTGAATCATTCTGAGCTTCTGAGTTAATTTGTTAGTGCATAAATTTATAATGAGGATGACTATCTAGCTGAATCAGAGGTTAGAAAGGAATAGAATTAGGAAAGAGTATTACCTTCAGCTACATCTAAATTTATGAAGAAGAGGTTAGGGTTCTTGCCTCGAATATCTGTTTCTGCTTCCCAAGCGGCACTCTCAACACATTGGTTCCGCCAAAGGTTGTTCTAAATTTCTGAGTTGTCTAAGGGAACTATAACGGTGGTGTCACCGATGCACTTCTTAAGCATAGACACATGGAATACAGGATGAATGGCTGGTAGGTCTGCGGGCAGCTCAAGCTCATAAGCTACTTTTCCAACATTACTGAAAATTCTGAATGGGCCAACAAACCGGGGACTAAGTTTTCCCTTCTTTCCAAATCTCTTCACCCATGAATTGTCAAATTTACTAAATCACCAACCTCAAACTTGAGGTCCCTTCTTCTCACATCCACATATGATTTCTGACGACTCTGGATTATTTTCAATCTTTCTCTAATCAACTTAACTTTCTCCATCGCTTCAAACACTGCATCAGTTTTAAGCAAGGCATCCTCAACCACTTCAAACCAACGTATAGGTGATCTACATATCCTCCCATAAAGTGCTTCAAACGGGTCCATTTGAATTCTAGAATGATAACTGTTGTTATAAGCGAACTCAATCAATGGAAAATGCTCATCCCAACTACCCTTGAAATCAAGAGTACATGCCCTCAATATATTTTCTATATTTTGGATAGTCGTCTATGCCTGACCATCTTTCTACAAATGAAAAGAGAAATAGAGATGAACTTGGGTACCAAGACCCTTCTAAAAAGCTTTCCAAAACTATAAAGTAAACTGAGTACCTATCTAAGAAGATAGACAAGGGAACTCCATGAAATCTAACTAACTCTCGAATATACATCTTAGCATAATCCTCTATATATAGGATGTGTGAACTGGAAATAAATGCACTGACTTAGTCAATCTATCTACAATAACCCAAAATAAATCATGATGGCAATGCGAATGGGGTAAACTAGTCACAAAATCAATATTCACCTCTTCCCACTTCCAAGTAGGAATATTGAACTCTTGCAAAATGCCATCAGGTCTTTGGTGCTCTACCTTGGCCTATTGAAAAGTTGCACACTTGGCTACAAACTCTACTACAACTCTTTTCATACCACTCTACCAATAGATTTCCCGCAAGCCAGGGTACATCTTGGTAGCACCTAGATGAATAGAATACCGAGCACCATGCGCTTTTTGAATAATCTACTGCATCAAATCATCAACATATGGTACACTCAATCTACTTTGGTGCCTCAACACACCATCTCCCCCTTGAAAAAAAACCTCTACCTTTTGGTCTTTAACTGAATCTTTTAGTTTGACCAAACTAGAATCCATATCTTGCTTCTCCTTTCCTTCTGAAACTAGGGAAGATTCGGAACTACTCTGAACCCAAATATTACCTTCAGCTAAATCAACCATCCTAACACCCAATATAGCCAAATGATGAACTTCTCAAGCTAACTCTTTCTTATCATTCTAAACTTGAGCAACACTACCCATAGACAACCTACTAAGGGTATTTTTAACTACATTAGCCTTGCCTGGATGATATAACCACTCATATCGGAGTCCTTTAACAACTCCAGCCACCTTTTCTGATGGAGATTCAACTTCTTCTGCATAAGTATATACTGCAAAATTTTGTGGTCTGTGAACACATCAACATACACACCATACAGATAATGTCTCTAGATTTTCAAAGAAAATACCACAGCAACTAATTTGAGATTATGGGTTGGGTAATTCTTTTTATGAGGCTTCAATTGTCTAGAGGCATAGGCTATGACCTTACCTGTTTGCATCAACACACAGCTCAACCCAACTCTAGAGGCATCACAATAAATAACAAAGTTATCAATACCATCAGGTAATGCTAAAATTGGGGCTGAAGTAAGTCGAGTCTTAAACTCCTGAAAACACTTCTCGCAAGAATCTGACCATAGGAATTTAACTTTGTTTTTGGTCAATATAGACATAGGAGATGCAATAGATGAGAAACCTTTACCAAAACGGTGGTAGTAACCAGCTAGACCCAAGAAACTACTAATATCTATCAGAGAGATAGGTCTAGGCCAATTTTTTATTGCTTTTATCTTTTGGGGATGAACTCTAATACCATAGGTGGAAACAATATGACCAAGGAAGGCTACTGATCTTTGCCAAAATTTGCACTTGGCGAATTTGGGGAACAATTGATAATCTCTAATAGTTTGCAAGAAAATTTTAAGATGGTATGCATGGTCATCCTCGCTACGAGAATACAAAAGGATATCATCTATGAATACTAAGACAAACATGTCTAGATACTATTTGAACACTCGATTCATGAGGTCCATGAAAGCTGTTGGGGCATTAGTTAGCCCGAAAGACATAACTAGAAACTCAAAATGACCATAATGGGTTCTGACAGCTATCTTTGGAATATCACATTCCCTTACTTTAAGCTTATGATAGCCAGATCTAAGGTCTATCTTTGAGAAATAACTTGCACCTTGCAATTAATCAAATAGGTCATCAATTCTAGGAAGAAGATATTTGTTCTTGACTATAAGTTTATTCAACTGATAGTAGTCGATGAACATGTGCAAATAACCATCTTTCTTTTACACAAATAGGGAAAAGGTCAAAACCAAATTCTATCTCTATCAGGAGGTACCCCTGGGAGACCTTCTAGGAAAACATTATAAAACTCATTTACTATATCGACTGAATAAACAACTGGAGTCCCAGACTTTGAATCTTTGACTCAAACTAGGTGATAGATGTAACCTTTGGAAATCAACGTTCTGGCCTTAAGGTAAGATGTGAAATGACTCTTGGGAGACACTAAATTACCTGACCACTCAAAGACTAGCTAATCTAGAAACTGAAACTTCATAACTCGATGTGGCAATCTATTGAAGCATAACAGGAATAAAGCCAACCCATACCCAAAATAAGATCAAAATCAACCATGTCTAACTATATCAGGTCTGCTAACATGACTTTATGAAGGATATTGATAGGAAAATTTTTATAAATCTGTTTGGCAACAACTAACTCACCTACTGGTGTAAAAACTAAGAAAGGCTTAGGGATCTTTTCAGAACTTATCTCAAAATTCACAGCAACTAATGGGGTCACATATGAGAAGATCGACCTACGGTCTAATAATACATAAACATCAAAATAACAGACACAAAGCATACCGATAACAATATTTGGAGAATCCTTCTGCTATTGGTGGGATGGTAAAGTATAGAACCGATTCTGGCGCTGACCGCCACCAGTACTAGATGATGTGCCCTAAGGAGGAACTAGGTTACCTAAGGAGATGGTGAACTATTATCTTGAGTCTGGGGACGAACATCTCTATTTAAGCTCCTAGCATGCAGGCATACTTTGATTCTATAACCCTTCTGGCCACAACTATAACAACTTTTCTGACCCCATAAAAATTTACCTTCATGATTCTTACCACAATTAGCATATGGGGATTGATTAGGCTTCCCACTCACACTATTCTGAGATCTAGAAAAAAAAGACTTACCTCATTATTCTTACCTATTTCTAGGTATAGGAGCACTGGCTGAAGAAGGCATAGGTATGGATGAATAATTCTGAAACCACGAACAATTTCCTCCACCAGACCTGTTCTGACCAGAATCAAACTATCAATTTGTTGAGAATGTATCATCAATCTAGAAAGATCCATGTCTCTATTGAGTATAGCCATCCTACACTCCTTAACCACCAACCCAAACACACCAATCACAAACTTGCTCATGCTTGACCTAGGGTTAGCCATCTGTACAGGGGCATACTTACACAACTGGCTGAACTGAAGGCAATACTCTTTCACTATCATAGAGCCCTGCCTTAGGTTCATAAACTCTTCTATCTTAGCTTCTCTTATCATAAGTGAGAAGAACTTGTCTAGGAACATATCCTAAAACACCTGCCAAGTTATGGGAGCTACATCCTCCCCTCTACTCTTTTTCCACATCACCACCCAATCATAAGCAACATCCTTCAGCCTATAGGATGCCAATTCTACACTCTTGTCTTCCAAAATATGCAGAATTTGGGTGATCTTCTTCACCTCATCTAGATAAAGTTGTGGGTCCTCACCTGCCATTGACCCAAAGAATTTTAGCGGACTTATTCTCATAAAATCTCGGATTCTGGTTATGGCTAAGTCCCTATCTTGCTAAGATAGGGCTGCAGCCTGATGGTTACCCTATATATTTATTGTCATAGCTTGGGCTAGCGCCTAAAAAGCAGCCCAAAACTTTGCATATGACATATCTCAGTCAAAAAAATAATAGGCTAGGGTGGCTAATTGTTATTTCTATGGGCATTAACTCTGTGAAGAGGCATATTCTGTCATAAAAGAGCATGAGTTAATAGTATATTGAGACAGTTGTAAGAATGATGGATTATGAAAGAAAAAGAGGATTTTTCCTAAAATGCTCCATAGCCTCTTGCTCATAGATATGGAATGCTTAACACCAATGATCAAGACTCTACATAACGCAGCTTGTATGACTCCCTAGGACTCCTCAAACCTGACTTTAACACCAAGTTTGTAATGCCCAAAAATCTGGTTCCCGAGATGCCACACGGTGCTCTGAACTATAAGTAGTCCTGAGCTAACCCTGGCTTCCTTTTTTAAATCTAAATCTCAATATAGGGAAATATAGATGAAAAATCATAATATATGTGGAAAACTATCTGAATCTTCTAAGTATATTTGAATTATACTAAATCGTAAAAGTCTAATAAATAAATACTGAAAATTTGAATACTAACTCAAGGTCTAAATCTAAAACTAATAGTCTGACAAGCCTCTACTATCTAAGTCTAAAGAGTCAATGGGATAGGCCCCATCTAACTCAGTTATATGAAATAAGTAAAGACATATCTACTAGCAACTTGGAAATTTGAATAACTAAGCCCTCAGATTATGAGTTCTCACCAACTACAAAGATGTAGATAAGATGCTTAAAGATCAATCACACTACTAAGACTGAGCACCTGAACCTACATTATAAGGTAATGTAGCACATAGACCTATATGTGGATAACACTTTAAGGATGTACTGAGTATATGGGAGTGTATGAAATAAGTAAACAATATCATCATTATTTATAAAATCATGAACCCTAAATGTAAATGACTCACATAAGCTTGAGTAATCTAAAATCAGAGAGTAAAATCATGAATAACAGAGCATGAAATATAAGTCTTGTGAGTCATCACACTTAGTCTGAAATCTATATCTCTATTCTATTTCTTAAACCATATAGGCTAAGTGAAGTCTAAAAACTTATTTTGTATTTCTTAAGGCTTCAAATTAATAAATAGTTTAAGAGTAGGAGACATCTTTTGGGAGGTTCTTCTAATCGACATGTACACCATATGAGCATCCATGGTGTCCCATGACTATCCCCCATAAGGTTAGGGTTGTTCTACCCTTGCCATCAGAATTGAACAATCTCATCTCAGTGATCACAATCTCAATCATCCACATAGAAGTGGAAATAATCTAAATCCTATGTTGGCATGAAGTTCTGGGGTATAAAACCATAGTAAATTACCAATCTCAGTGCTAAATACTACTCCCAATCTCATGCTCAAAATCTTAAGCAATCCACTTTAAAATTTACACAAATGTTTACAAAAAGCCGACTATGCTTTACTTTTCTTTAAATCTCAAGTCTTTCTAAAATAAAGTGGATTCTTTATCTGAAATATAAAAATAATCTAGTCTTGGGGTGCTTATAGCACAAATAATCTTGAAACAACAATCTTTAAATGAGGTCCAATGACCCAAGCATCAATCTCATGTTAAAAAACATCTCAAAATTCATACTTAGTAATGTAAACATTCATAAATCATCTTAAAATCTAGAAATTACTGCACAAGGCATAAAAATATGAATAAAGTCATGCAATTCAACTTCTAAAATCATTTGTAATCTCATAAATTCAAACAAATTTTGTAATTAAAAGCAAGTTTTGGGCCCAAGGATAAATGATTTATCCTTGTTCAAACCCCACATACCTTGAATGATGAACTAGATGAACAACTTTAATTTTTAGACTCTCTTTGTGTTCTTGAAGGAGGATTCTTGAAGCTCTTGACTTGTAAAGCTTGAATCTTTAACTAGTTTAGAAAAATAATAGTGGAATCTTGGAATTATTGGGGTTGAGTTTTTGTAGCTTAGGGTTTTTAATTTGAGAGAAATTGATAAAAATAAGCCTAATGTGGTTAGAATAGGCTTTGATCTTTTGTTTAGGTGGAATAAGAGTGAGGGGAATTGACTTAATTACCCCTTTGGACGCGGATCTTTAATGACTAAAATAAAAATACACCCAACGACAAATAGGCCAATGTGCTACGTTGACATTACCAATGCAATCTCAACGCGCCGCGTTGAGTTCACGTTCGTTGATCGAAATTTGTATCTGATACTAGGAAAAAGGTTGGTTGATGTGATGGATGATGTGACACGTTGAATTCATATCGACTCACTATTTTCAACATCAAAACAAGCTTCTAATGAGGTCCAAAATATCTATACTCGCTCGAGAACACCCATTGACCTCCCTGATCATGATTCAACTCAAAAATTATCATTTTAAGGTCTTAAGGGTTGAAAATAAAACCATTGAAATCTCAAGGATTAAAATATGACTAAGTGCCCATACTTAGTTGGAATTTTCTAAGTCTAGGACTTCTTTAGGCATACAATATAAGACTAAAATGACTAGGATTTGCAGGGTCTTACATCACAATAGGAAAATTTCTTATCTAACCATGCAGAATATTAAGCATATATTATTAGGATATGGCAGCCGTTCTAGATCAGTGGGTGTAGTACCTTGGAGTATTTCATATTCTTGTAGAGATTGTAGTTAGATTGGTCATTGGTCAAGGGAGTTCCCTAGAGTTGTATTTGGTGCTCAAACAATGTTAACATGTGTTCCCCACTAGCTTAGGTTTCCTAAAGTGTGTTAAAATTTTAAGGAGAATAATTATGTTAGTAGGGAGTGCCCTCAGTGTTTGTTGTTCAGCCACTTGTCATTGGCCTATGTTTCTCACCATGTTAGGTCTTAATGTTTTGCTACGACTGTAGAGAGAATGATCACTGGTCTATAAAGTGTCCTCATTATTATATTATTAGTTATTTAGGTCATTAAGATCAGTCTTGTAAAGATGTGACACCTTTAATTAGAGACAGTGCACTAGTTCTTCAGTTTGTGATTCAAATGCTTAGTATAGGTTTAGACCCACTTATATTACACTCCCTCGAGTACATCATGCATATGACTTTGGACACTACCATGATATGTGCATCTTTCTTTTCCTATCTTTATATTTTTATTTTAGTGTATTAGGGTTCTCATACCCATCGATGCTTATATGCCTTGGTAAGTATATATTGATTGTTGTGTGTCTTGATGTAGAGTTTAGGAATATGTGACTACTTGATGATTTTACTAGTAGTATGTGGAGTGGATCAGAATTGATATTTCCCTAGGGTTTTACTATTTGGGTTCGAGTCTCATTTACCTTATCATGTTGCTCTAATTCTGGCCTAGAGTGGTACACACTATAGATTTAATTTTTTGCATCATCTACTCCTTGTATTGATGTTTATATTATTGTTTTTATTATTTACAATATTTGATGTTGATCAATCCTGCTTGATAGTTGGCTAGACTATCAATATCTAGTTAGATTTCCCTTTCTCATAGTTTTTACTTACTGGTTTGGGCGACTAGCTTGGTTTGATATTTTCTCTATTATAGTTAGGTAAGGATAGTCGTTTTGCTTTTTAATTAGCATGGATAGATTGGTCATTGAGTGGCCAACGAAGGGAGAGATAGGCTAGCACTCATTGGTTCTATTATGGATCTACTGTTGGTGATTTGGCTATATAGCCCATTTTTTAGGTTGACCTATTTTGAACCCATTCTTCCAAGTTGTCTTTTCATTATCTGGTAGTTGTATCGATGTTGAGGTATAAGATTCGCCCTTCAAGTTTGATCGATTTGACTCAAGGTGGTAGCTTTAATCTTAGTATCAGTTTAGAATTGGGTACTCTTTTCTTTCCATGATATTTTTCTTATTCTAGTCGAGTTAAGAGAGTTGGATATATGTGATCGTTTCTATAACTGCTTCTTAAGATGGTAAGTTGGGTAATTGTGGCTAAGATGGAGTGTTTAATTGACCATATTCGGCCAAAGTTTTACTTCTTTGAGTCGCTAGAGCTTTGCCTATTACTAATATAGCTTACAGTCTTGGTGTGTTCTTTGGTGTGATTTTGTAGTTTATGCCCTACATTAAATATGGAGTTGATTACTATTCTTAAAAAATATGGTTTATCCTCCATTGTGATTTTGTTCTTCAACTAAATTTTGACTTTGGGTCTAGCATGATCCAACAGAGATATGCCTAATCTTGAATGGTGAAGGCGAGCTGGGTGTTTGCCCTTAGTTTGTACTTTTTGTCTTCTATTTGGATCTAGCACCTTGGAATAACAGCTTGAAGGTTATGACCTAGTTGGAGTACATATACTTACCAATTTATAAGATTTCCATGGAATGTTGAGATTGAGTGATTCAGCCTTGGTGTCATAATTTTAGCTGGAAGTTATAGATTTTAGTTGTAGCTATCATTTTCAAAATTATATTAGTTGAGGTTTCACCTATAACATGGCTAAGCCTACTGTGTGTCCTATTTAGTCTTTCTCAAATTGGATTTATTATGGTTAAAGATGTTCGGATGGTATATAATTTGCACTTGATGATGGTTTCTTCTGCACCTAACTTTGACTTTTAGTTTTGTTAGAATTTTGGATGATCTACTCATCAGGAGTAGTATGCTCGATTTGGATTCAGCATGGCTTTATCATCAGTTGATGATATATTTGGGAAAAGATTATTTTGTGGTGTGTTAATGCTTTAGACTCCAAACTATTAGTTTGAATGTTATTTATACTAGGTGTAGTATTGGTAGTGA
>JAPEIP010000009.1:106680430-106694069 GCA_026120095.1 Capsicum chinense
AGGTATGTCAAGTGTTGATTCATGGGTTCCTTTCACCCATGAAGCTCAAGAAACCCTATTTGAAATATAAACTTTGGATTCCATGGTATGAATTGAATTATATCCATGTTTATGTTGTTGTTTGATTTCCTAGTTGAAGTCATTAATGACTATCATACAAATATGCATGCCTAAGCCTAATGATATGCATGGAAGGTGTTTGATAAAATCCCAAAGAGAATAGGAATTATGGCTTATAACTCATTTGTGACCAAAATTAATGAATATATGTTTCTCCCTTATGTTCGATACGACTCCCATGTTATTGTTATGCTATGTAATAGATTGACATAATGCTTTTGAGATTAGGCTTATGAAATTATGGCATGTTTATATGCATTCCTATTCATGTACCAAACCATGATAATCAAGTGCCTCATGAAATTACCCATTGATTATATTATGGATTGTTGATTATGGTCGTGAGTACAGGAAGTGTCATGTCTTGTCAATTTTGTGATATTGAGTCCTGGGGGTACTTGTACCTAACAATTTAGTTGTGTGGCTAAAGCCAGTGTCAGTTTTCAAGATACTCTCAGTCAAGCCATATTTAGTAGAATTCAGTTAGTCTCATGACTTAGGAAAACTCAGTAATCTCAGTCAGTTATCAGATCTTAATAATATTTTGCCATTCAGCGGAACTCAGTGAACTCACTCCAGTCAGTTCTGTATAATTAATTTAGTGTGTAATCAGATGGGAGTAGGATTCAACATCGAGTGAGCCCAAGGATGGGAACTCACCTGCGAGTAGAAGGTGTGATTCTTAGAAGCAATCCTTGTGCTTCAGAACTACATAGCCAGCGTAGGTTAAAACATCTAACATATTAGATGAGGGTTGATGAGGTGACTTAACCTGTCAGATGAGGGTCTCATCATTCTCCTTAGAGTACCTGCTAGATGAGGGATTACTCATAGCTTGTCCTTACCAGTGGGGTGGTACTGACACCCTTCTAATTAAGGTTATATATTCGACCCCAACTCAATTATATTATCTCATTTAGGAAATGTCAATTAGATGACTACTTCCCATAGTTACAGTCTCTTTCTCAGTCTCTGTAATAAAACTCAGATACTTCTATAGAATTTAGGATTGTCAGATATAGTCACCCAATTTAGTATGAAACTCAGCTAGTTCTATCAGAAACAAGACTATCAGACCCAGTCATTAGATAATAGTATATCAGTTATACGAAACTTATGCTATCAGTATTCAGATTCAGTGATGTCATAATCTAAGTTATAGTTTATGTATTTATGTATGTGTTCTCACCTTTATGTTAATCAGTCAGTTAGTAGATCAAACGTTCAGCAGCCAGACTAGCAGTGAGTCCTCATCATTTGAGGATAGCATGATTATTTTATTACTTTATTATTTCAGTAGTACGAAGTTAGTTGGGAACATATCCCATCAACTCTACAGTTTTTAGACAGTTTAGAGGATTCCAGACTATAGCATGTTCAGATAGTTATTTTAGTTTTGTTTGGGCATTGATATACTGTATTTCCAAATGTTATTTTTATCAAATATGTGAACCTTATGTCCTTTCAGCCTTTTCTGCATCTATTCAGTATATTATGCAGTGCCCAGTTATAGATATCAGTCATGGGTTAGCTTGTGGTCCTGCGGGATCATGAGCATCGATAGCGTTACAGGTACCAGATTTAGGGCGTTACATTATTGATACTAGTTAGCTTCCCATCTCATATTCTCAGTACATTAATATTACTACATACATAATTCTTTACACTATATTGTGTCATAATGTAGTTTCAGACACTCAGTACCCAGACCACTCTTTGCACATCCATGCGCCACTCAACTACAGTATTGGTGAGCCCTCATCAGTTGAGAGCTTTTTATCATCTTTTCATTTTTTAGTATTTAATTTATTTTAGTTAGTCAGAGTAACTTGGGAGC
Organism: Capsicum chinense; assembly: GCA_026120095.1. Lineage (NCBI taxonomy): Eukaryota > Viridiplantae > Streptophyta > Magnoliopsida > Solanales > Solanaceae > Capsicum > Capsicum chinense. Next base: position 106,682,388 of record JAPEIP010000009.1, read on the forward strand.
TTGTCCTAATAACTCACCAAGATTTGGAGGCTTTCAGACTAACAGACAGATGAATAGAATATTAGTACTGTTTTGAGTTAGGCATGTTTATTTCAAACTTTGGATGATATCCCATTTTTATCATTATTATTTTACAAGTTATTTTTTTTTAGCTTCCACCCAGTATGCTATTATCTTTTAGTAATTGTGTGTTGGCCATGGGTTAGTTTAGGGTCACCTGTGACTCTAAGAACCATCTTATGACTAGAGGTTTGTTTTGGGTTGTGTCAAACTTGGTATCAAGAACATTGTTCAAAGTGTCCTAAGGTATACGAAATTCGCATTAAATAGAGTCTTGTTCATGGGTGTGAATGCGCCCAACTTATAGACGAGAGTCTATGGAATATTTTAGGAAAGTTTTACTTAATTCATTATAAATGTCATGCAATGGAGTATAATCTTAATAAAAATTCTTCTTCTAAATCATTGTCTACCCGATTATAGAAAATGCCTCCCAAAAGGTCTAACGAAAGGAGGAATAGGGACCATCCAGCACCACTATCTATTCCTGAATACCCTCTACATAAGTAGGTCTCTCATGCTGAATTCAAGGATACTTTCAAAGCATTGACCCAATCTATGTTTCTTCAGATTAACCAGCAAGCAGTTGCCTTAGCTAACCCACTAACAAATATGACAACAACTAGGATTTGGGACTTCACTCGGATGAATCCTCCAGTGTTCTTTGGATATAAGCTTGAGGAGGATCCCAATGTATTTTTGGGTATTATTGTAGAAGGGGACTAATTTCATGGGTGTAACCTTGAGTGAAAGTGTTGAGTTAGATGCTTACCAATTGCAACGGTTGGATCACACTTGGGTTAAGCAGCGGAAGGAGAATTCAAGTATCAATGTCGGTCCTATAAAGTTGGATGAGTCTGCTACTGTTTTTCTGGATATGTTTTTCTTAATTCAGTGGAGGGAATTCAAAGTGAAAGAGTTCATTAACATAAATAAGGGAAACATAAATTTATGGAGTATTCACTCAAGTTTACTTGGTTAGTGAGATATGTTGCGAATATGATGGTTGATTCTAGGACCCGAATGAGCAAGAATTTATCTGGTGTTTTTAAGGATATGGTTAAGTAGTCTAGGACATCTTTGTTGATTATAGAGATGGACCTCACTAGAATAATGGTTCATCCTTTACAGATTAAGGAAGAGAATATCAAAGAAAAGGTAAGGGAAAATTAGAGGGACAATGCTAATAGATTCAATTTCTCTGGAAAGAGGTCAGATGGTGGGAATCATTCTAGTTCCCCTTGAAATCTACAGCCCTGGCACTATCTTCATCTGGTGCTCCAGTGTCTACGTTTAGACAGTATACTCATGACAGAGCACCAAGATCTAAGTGTTAGGGAAGTGTGAATAGTGGCCGCACCAACCTAGTTTTCAAGAGATGTAGTAAAAACCACAAAGGTGAGTGCATGGAAAGTAGTGATACTTGTTTATGGTGTAGCACGATAGGCCACTAGATAAGGGATTCCCTATTAGTTGTATGGAGTGGTAGAAAGATCGTCAGCAAGGCCAAACAAACTCCTTATCGGTTCCAACAGGTTGCCAGATATATTAGGGTGCCACTTCTAAAGAAACCAGTGGATAATGTTTAATTAACTTTATGCCCATTAGAATCGACAGGATCAGGAGAGTTCTCCTCATGTGGTTACTGGTATGTTGCAAGTCTTTTTACCTTCATTTTTATCATTATTAGATCCCGAACCCACACTTTCTTTTGTGACTCCTTATATAGTAGTAGATTTTGGTGTTAGTTCCAAAATCATAGCACAACCCTTCGTAGTTTCTACTACAGTTGATAGTTCTATTATCACTAGATGGGTATACAGAAATTGCCCTGTCACAGTATCCCAGAAATTTGCCTCAGTCGATCTTATAGAGTTAGTGGTGACGAATTTTAATGTATTGTTTGAATAGATTTGTTCCACTCTTTCTATGCCTTAATTGATTGTAGGAACAAAGTAGTATAGTTTTTGTTTTCCAATGAAAAGTCTTAGAATAGAGGGGTAGCACCTCAACTCCTATAGTTTGGTTTGTCTCCATCCTTAAGGTGGGGAAAACATTTCCAAATTATGCATCTATGATCTTGTTTGAGTCAAGGATTCAAGTTCCAAGATCTCGAGTCTTGAGTCATCTCAAGTACTAAATGCATCTCCAAAAGTATTTTATGAAGATCTACTTAGAGTTCCTATCTAGAGGGAAATCGACTTTGGAATAGATCATTATCCAAATACTCAACCCATTCCAATTCTACCTTACATAATGGCTCAAGCCGAGCATATGGAGTTGAAAGATGGTTCACTTTATGCATAAGAAAGATGGTTTTCTCTGAATGTGCATCAACTACTGTTAGTTGAACAAAGTCACAATCAAGAACAAGTATCCCATCCCCAGGATTGATGACTTGCTCGACCAATTTTAGGGTACTTACTATTTTTCTAAGATAGACCTTAGATCCGACAATCATCAGCTCAGGGTCATAAAATTTGACATTTCAAAGATAGCCTTTAGAACTTGGTGTGGTCACTTAAAATTTGTAGCTTTTTATTTTGGACTAACAAATGCACCTATATATTTTATAGACCTGATGAATGAAGTGTTCAAGCAGTATGCGGACATGTTCATCATAATTTTTATAGATGACATTCTCATCTATCCCATAGTTCGGGTGAACACATAGACCATTTACAAATTATTTGGAAAACTATCAAAGATCATAAGATATTTTATAAGTTTAATAAGTGTGAATTCTAGTTGAAATCAATAGCTTTTCTTAGACATATTATTTCTAGTAAAGGCGTTCGAGTTGATACTTAAAAGACCAAACCAATAATAAATTGGTATAGACCTAACTCTCTATTAGATATCAGGAGTTCCTTAGGTTTAACAAGTTACTATATATTGTTTTTTAAAGGATTTTCCTCTACTACCTCTCCCATTTCCCGACTAACTCGGAAGAAGGCCAAATTCCAGTTGTCAGATTCTTGCAAGAAATATTTTCTGGAGTTGAAGACTCGACTCACCTCTGTTGATACGGAATCAAACTATAAAGATAAAAATAATCCTAAAAAAAGAGACGAAAACCGAGAACACTAACTCAAGAGGAAAGACAACACACAGATTCAAGAGAACAAGTAAGAAGAACACAATCTAAGTGCAAAAATGTAAAGATAGACAGTAAGACATAAACTACTACAAGCAATAGGAACTATGGTGTGTATCAAACACTAAAACCCACTAGAACTCACTATAGCAATACCACACTCTTACATTGACACAAAAGGGACTCAATATTCCCCAAGCACCAACGTTTCTATGCCGATTTACAACCCAAGTGATTCCAGACCTATGTTTTCCCTAGTTACAATTATGGCTTTTCAAAGCCCTAGACTACAAACACTCCCTCTCAAGAGAATTGTCTATCAATATCATTCAAAACTAATGAGAAAATAAGCCTAAAGAGTTTATTTATAGCTTATGACATAATATACCAAAATACCCTTAATGAAAAGGGCTCCTATAGATTGTAAAGAAAAGGCACAAAAGACCATTACACCCTTAAAGAAGTGGCGGTCATATAGTGTCCTAAGACTCTTCTTCACACTTCAATATATATAGTCCCTTGTGTTATTTTCGCCTTCATAATTATTCTTCAATACATGGGTCTCTTGGGTGCTTCATCAAGACAAGCTCCCTAGAAAATTTCCACATACGGCATTGCACTATTGAGTGCCCCAAAAGGTTTCCCCGTGCATGTTCTCAAGCCTTCAATGTGACCAAAGCTTGATTCTTCATATATTGGCCTAGAATGATGGAATCCAAAGCTAACATGGTCATTTGGCTCGTATCATTATCCCTTTCTTGAAAAGTATTGTATGTCTAATCCATACCTTGTAAAATCAAAGAAAGGACAAACAAGCACAACATCCTCATGACATGAGGGTTAGCGTTAGTACAAAAATTACATCATCATTCCACGATGGTTCACACTTGAAATATGTCCATGGGTCCTTTGTGTTGAATATGAAAAGCTTAGTGAAAATATCACAAGGAAGTGGCTATAAAAAATATAAAGAGATAAGGAAACTACAATGGTATAAATGGCTTCACTAACCCAAAAGGTAAGACTACCTTTACCTTAGGAACCATAAGATACATTTGTTTCATTACCACAAATTATGTTTTGTGGCTAATCGATGTGATTACAGATACAGGGTAAATTTCCCATAGAGTTAGAAGAAAATTAGATACATATCATGAAGATACAAAAGACTATGTTGATCAAAGTCAAAAACATTATAGATGCCCGGGAGTAAGGATAAAAGAATAGAGATGAGGATTGACGAAAAGAAAGAGAGGAAATGGATAAAAATTCCAGTAAAGCGATGCTATCTCGACGCGTTGCGTCGACTGGTAAAAAGTGTACGTTAGCCAAAATTTAAATAGCAACTTCCAGTGCATCGACGCAATGTCAATGTATCACGTCGACGTGTAAGTTCTGTTCCTTAGCAAAAAACATTATCTGTAACTTCTAATGCATCGATGCGATGTCAACGCGTTACATCGATGCAAAAAGTTTTGACACATAGTCACATTTTGAGGAGCAAATTCCAGTGACACAATATGATTTCAATGCATCATGTCGTATGGTGAGGAACTTGATACAAGCATGAGGTCCACAAAATTAAACAAGGCATTGTCAATGGTTCAAACTTCAAAATCGGCAAGTGCTTGGAGTATTTTAAAGCCTTGTCAAGTGGAAGGGGGAGAAGGGAACTATTACACTCGAGAGGCACCTCACTTAAAGGACAAAATGGAATTTTCACATTATGATTTGACACTCAAGAGGTGCCGCATTTTAGGGCTATTGTTGTCTTTTAAGACTCCTTTTTTACACTCTAAAGGAGTACCCTTCATTAAGGGTATTTTTGTCCTTGTTTGTAATAAGTATAAATAGGCACCTTAGCTCTCATTTTTCATAAGTTTTGACATCATAAATTGAGTAAATTTTCAAATTGTAATATTAGTGTTAGCTTGTAGTATTCTCCTTCTCCTTAAGAGAGAGAAACCAAATTAGGGTTAGCACAATTAATGTATTTCACTTGTGTTGACAAATTGGCAAGAAAGGTGTGTTTTGAGGAGTGTGAATTCCCTTGGTCCACCTAATAGGAAGTTTTGAGCTTCTATTGGTGAGGTGTGATTGATGGTTTGATGCACCATCTTTTATTAATCCCTTGGTAGAAGTAAGGGTCTTTCTGTCTATCCTTTAATTTCAAGCATTCTTCTTCTTCATCCCCTTTCTTTGTGTTGTTTTTATTTTTATGTGCTTACTAATTTTTGCATCATATATATCTATTTTGTGAATTCCTAGTCTTCTCCTGTATCATTTGGTATCAAATCCATGTATTAGAGTTGTTCCCACTATTCTAAATCTTCGATCTAAGAAAATCTTCACAAAAAAAGAGTCTAGAGTCAAAAAATCCACAAAAAGAGTCAAAAATATGAAAAACTCAAAAAAAAAATTGTTTGTTGTCTTGTTTTTTTGTAGTAGATCCGAATTTCAAAACTTAGATCGACGAATTTTTAGTTTGTTTTTATAGTTTCTAGTGTTAAATTCTTCTTCTCTAGCGCTTAAAGGGTCTAGATCTAAGTTTAGAACAAGATTTGATTATTTTTGAGCTAGATCCACCATTGGTGTGGCTTGTTTGAAGATTTTGAGGTGCGGTCTCATTTTTTATCAAATTGTGCGTATTGTTTTGTGGCTTGTTTTTGTGTTGGTTGTGCTTGGTTTGGCAAAGGGAACCTAGATCTAAAAGAAATATTGAAGTTAGGGCTCATTTGCCTAGTGGTCAAACCTTGGTCAACTCTTGAATATTCATCTTGTTCATCCACCATCTTCAAATCTTGTTGAAGGAAAATATTGAAGTAGCTTGTTTGATCCAAAAAAGGAGAAGAAAGAGAGTGTATTAAGTGTTTGTACAAGAATATTCCCTAGCATATTCTAAGTCTTCCAAAAAGGAAGATGGGATAAGGGGACAAACAAGTACAATTAAAAGTACACTTGAGGGGACCAATCCATTTTGAATTCGTTTGAAGCTCTAAAAAAGGCTTCAAACCTTTATTTTCCCACCCTAAAACCGAAATTCTTCTTCCTTAAAGGAGTGTTTGGCCAAAACAAGAGATTTAGAATTGAAAATTTTGTAAAGTGACGTCCAACCACAAGCTGTCATGTCATCACTTTATGAACAACCAAATTGAGTTCTAAATTAGATTTCTAAGTTTCTATTTGTTGTTTCTAGTTGATTTTGTGTTGATTCTGTCACTAATTAGAAAACTAGTAAGTACCTACTAGGTTGATAATTAGTCTTGAGTCTGTTTTGTTTGTGTCTTCGCTTTTTGTGTGCTTTTCTTATTTTTAAGTCATAGTAGTTTGTTGGTTCAAGTCTGTGCATCATTTTATTTGAGTCTTATCAAACAAAAATCGATTCCGAACCAAGGCATATTCACCACTCAATTCACTTACCAAGTATTGCCAAGTATTCAACACTTGTGAGACCAAGTGTAAGGTGAGATCTGAGTATGAGTGTGTGAGGTTATTTGAATTAACTTATTTGTTCGTTTTATAGGTTTTTTCCTTTACTATTTTTTTCTCTCTTTTTAGGTACCTTAACAATGGAAGGAACAACATCATCCACTCCGTATAGTTATAGTATTTATACTACCTCGGATCTTTTTGAAAATTTCCATCGGCACCTCGAAAGTCTACGGCAATTGATGATTGAAGTATGCCATCTAAGCCGAATCACTACTAACCAATATACTAGCATTTTGCCTAGTATCAATTCTCCTTGTGTGAAGGTTCATAATAATCTACTTCCACCGGACGATTCAAGGAGAGTTCCTCAAGAACACATGGTTGTTGATCAAATGGAGCTCTTGGCTAAGAATTCCAACTTTGGGAAAAATGACAAAGATGTGATGCAAGGAAGAATTCTTGACAAACTCCCTTGTAATGTGAGCTTCCCAAATGAACAAATGGGCTGCCATGATCCAAACCTAGGTGAAGGCCATACCTCATGTGAGCTAAAAGGTAACAATGCTATCTCCTACACTCTTATAGTAGTAGCCAAATGGATGTAGGTGATGGTTTGCTTGGAGTAGAATCGCATGAGTCTTCCCTTTTTGATACTCTTGGTATTGTTAGATTGCATAAAGACCAAATTCTTGATGTAAGTTTGCAAGCACTAGTTGATACTAAAGATGACAAAATTGATTTTTTTTGTAAGAATGATTTGTGTCCATCTAGTGCTAGCACTCATGACTTGAATAAGGTTCCATTACTAAGTGATAAGACTATTCACACACTAGTTAACCCTTGGGAAAACCAAGGTGAGTCTATGTTGGTATGTGAGTTGCCAACAACTAGTGAGGATGTGAATGATGATCAATTTACTCACGAATGTAGCCCACTACTTGAGTTTATGTATGATATTCTTGATGATCCTCAAGTTAGCGTTAATGTTTATAATGTTGATCTTGACAATTAATATGGTCCCTTGAACTTCTTATATGGTGAGAACCTTGCTATTAATTGTGTTCTTGCTGATCATGTGTATGGAGAGATTGCAGATGATGAGGTGTATATTGCTAAAGGAAGCCTACTAAGACGTAGGTCCTTATCTTTGTGTGCTCTTCTATCCTTAAGAACAAATGCTATGGGTGAGTATGATACCCTAGTATATGGAATGAGTAGCTTCAGTTTAGTCCCTTGGCCACTTCACCCATTTGATCTCGGTGTACTAGTGGAGAGGAAAAGGGATTGTTTTAGTTTGTGCTTATTTTCCTTTTATGTTTATATTATACCTATCCTTTATAATGCTCATACTAGATGTTTCATGGTTAGAACAAAGGATTGTTTGTTGTATTTTAAATGTGTACCCCCTCGACATGATGTCTTTACAATTGATTCCTTTCTATACTACCTCTTTAGCTATGATGATAAGCATGTTAATTTTGAATTTGTAATGTGTAGAGGTAGGAAGTTTGGTGTCTTATTTCCTTGTTTGAATGATAGTGATGTATGGGTGAGGTAAACCTTAGGATCAATAGTGTAACCATAATTAATGAGGTCCTTTGTAGAGGTAATGAAACAAATGTATCTTATGGTTCCTAAGCTAAAGGTAGTCTTACCTTTTGGGTATAGTAAACCCATTAAGACCATTGTAGTTTCCTTATCTCTTGATATTTTCCAAAACCACCTCCTTTATGTCATTCATGCTAAGCTTCTTATTTCACACACAAAGGACCCGTGGTTGTATTTCAAATGTGAACAACCTTGGAGTGTTGAAATATGTGATGATTTTGGGTTGTACTATCCTCTCTTTGATGTATATCTTAGTCATGTCCTTTGTGTTACTTATAGTAAGTGTTTCATGATTATTACAAAGGATTGTTAGCTATATTCTAAGAGTGTGCCCCCTTGGTGTGTTCATATTATTTGGCACTAATGGTAACCCTCCTACCAAGAGGATTGTGTGCTTGTTTTTCTTCGCTCTTTGAGTTTATAGGATCTGAATTTCAGGAAAATTCCTTCAAGATGGAGAGGATGATACAAGCATGAGGTGCACAAAATGGTACAAGGCATTGTCCAAGGTTCAAACTTCAGAATTGGTAAGTGTTTAAAGCATTTTAAATCCTTGTCAAGTGGAAGGAGGAGAAGGGAACCATTACACTCGAGAGGTGCCTCACTTGAAGGACAAAATGGACTTTGCACATTATGATTTGACACTCAAGAGGCGCCCCATTTTAGGGCTATCGTTTTCTTTTAAAACTCCCTTTTTACACTCCAAAGGATCACCCTTCATTAAGGGTATTTTTGTCCTTGTTTGTAATAAGTATAAATAGGCATCTTAGCTCTTATTTTCCTAAATTTTGACAAAATGAATTGAGTGAATTTTTAGATAGTAATATTAGTGTTAGCTTGTAGTATTCTCCTTCTCCTTAAGAGAGAGAAACCGAATTAGGGTTAGCACAATTGATGGATTTGACTTGTGTTGAGAATTTGGCAAGAAAGGTGGGTTTTGAGGAGTGTGAATTTCCTTGGTCCACCTAAGAGGAAGGTTTGATCTTCTATTGGTGAGCTGTGATTGATGGTTTGATTCACCATCTTTTGTTAATCACTTGGTAGAAGTAAGGGTCTTTCTATCTATCCTTTAATTTTAGGCATTCTTCTTCTTCATCCCCTTTCTTTGTGTTGTTTTTCTCTCCTTTTACTTGCTGAATTTTGCATCTTATATGTCCATTTCATGAATTCGTAGTCTTCTCTTGTATCAAAACTTGACTTTGTCTGATTTTTAAAGGTAAATTTTAGTGCATCAAGGTGATATTGACGTGATGTGTTGTCTTGGTTGATACAATTATCGATGTATCACGTCAAGGCTTTAGATGTAGTGAAATTTTCATATGTATAAAAGGAACACGTGAGCACAATTCCAAGGATTTTTTGGGAAAGCATAGCAGCATTGGAAAAGCATAGAATTCTTTTTTTTTAGGGTTATATTTATTTCTTGTGAACTTCTTTACCTCAATACTAATTTTGGGTATGATTAATTACTTGATTTTTATGTTTAATTCAAACATGAGTGGCTATATACTATTGTTCTTGGGTTGAGGCTATGAACATGATTACTCATTGATATTCTTTATAGTTGTTTCTTTTTAGATTATTACCTGGGTTGTTCTTTATTTCTTGAGCTAACTATTTCAATGCTTGGCCGCCATTAGAATAAATTTATATTTCTGTGTGAATCCGGGAGGAGAATCATAGATTAGAACGAGGAAATTAAGGATCAAGGTTCTTACCCTTTTATAAAATAAGGGGTTTGAATTAGCATCTAGGATAGGAATATACCTAGAAGCCTTGTTTGGTTCAATTGCAAGAAGATAACTTTATGAATCTAGAAGAATTTTTACATCTCTATGGGAGTTGTAGCTGCAATATTCAACAGATAGAAGATTTTAGGTTGGGATACCAAGATCGTTGCCTAAACCTTGCAAACCAACAACCCAATAACAATAAGATTACGACAAGAATGGAGATTTGTATGATTATTCGAAAAGCCTCAACTCTGGAATTCTTATCATTATTGTTTACAACCGTTGCTTGCTTTGCTTTAGTCATAAACTTTTATTTCTGCTTAATTAATTTATATTTTTATTCTCAAATTCAAAAATCATCTTGATAATTTACAACACATAATACTAATTGTCTAAAACTAAAAGTTGGTTAAATTTCTAGTTCCTTGGTCCAATGAGATTTGATTGTCTAAATCACTATATTACTTGTAAGATCATGTGCACTTGCGTGTGTGTCTTAGTCGCAACAAGTTTTTGGCGTTGCTACCGAGGACTAATATAATTAGTAAATTGCTAAATTTTTTGTTTTTGGTATTAAGTTTAAGTGTTACCATCTTGATCTTAGTGGCTGAAGTTTTGCAGGTTTAGCTAAATCCAGGACTGTCAAGAGACAAAGAGTTGGTAGAGCCTTTTACAGAACCAAAATAGATTTTCAACAAAAACGAAGAATGGCTTAACAAAGAAATGAACCGGCTGATCCAAATGCCAAAAATATTCCACCTCTGATTATTCCAGTTGTTCCTGCTCAACTTGCTGCTAGACCTATTCGTGAAGTGGCAATCCCACTCACGAACCATGTGACGAGCAGTATTCTCAAGCCCGGACTAGGAGGTCAATTTGAATTAAAGTAGAATATGGTGCAATTGCTGAATTTAGGGGGGCAATTTCATGGCCTTTCACATGAAGATCCGCAGCAGTACATACAGACCTTCTTGGAAATAAACAATACTTACATTCCTAAAGGGGTGAGTTTGGATTATGTCAGGTTGACACTCTTTCCCTTCTCTCTAATGGGGGAAGAAAAAAGGTGGTTACATGCTGAACCACCACTCCCATCACTACATGGGAAGATCTAGCTCGGAAATTCCTTATTTGACTCTTTCCATCTAGGAAGACTACATGCTTGAGGAGCGAGATCTTGAGTTTCAGACAAAAAGAATAAGAGAATATCTACCAAGCTTGGGAGAGATTTAAGGGTATGCTAAGAAATTGCCCTCGTCATCATCAGTCAAACGATGTTCTTATGCATACTTTCATTGAGGGACTACAGCGAAATACAAAGATGCTCTTGAATTCAGTAGCAGGAGGACATGCTTTTGAGAAGACGTATGAAGAATTGTACGCTCTATTGAATCGGATTTCACAAGGGAACCTTAACTGGCACGCAGATTCGAGGAGTACTCCTAGAAAGGGTGTAGGGGTATTAGAGGAAGATCAGTTCACCACATTATAGAAACATATCGTAGACATGCAAAATCATTTGATTACTCAAGTAAATACTATAAAATTCGGTGTTACACAACCAGCAGCCATAACGAATGCAGTCCAATAAGTGAATTCTTAGTGTGAGTTTTTTAAAAGTAGTGAGCACACAGCAGATGTATGTTCTATTAATCTAGATTCTGTTAACTATGTGACAAATGTGAATTGGCAGGGACAACAAAACTTTGGTAACACGTATAATCCCAACTGAAGGAACCATCCTAATTTCTC
>JAPEIP010000009.1:106694169-106719165 GCA_026120095.1 Capsicum chinense
AAGTAGAATATGGTGCAATTGCTGAATTTAGGGGGGCAATTTCATGGCCTTTCACATGAAGATCCGCAGCAGTACATACAGACCTTCTTGGAAATAAACAATACTTACATTCCTAAAGGGGTGAGTTTGGATTATGTCAGGTTGACACTCTTTCCCTTCTCTCTAATGGGGGAAGAAAAAAGGTGGTTACATGCTGAACCACCACTCCCATCACTACATGGGAAGATCTAGCTCGGAAATTCCTTATTTGACTCTTTCCATCTAGGAAGACTACATGCTTGAGGAGCGAGATCTTGAGTTTCAGACAAAAAGAATAAGAGAATATCTACCAAGCTTGGGAGAGATTTAAGGGTATGCTAAGAAATTGCCCTCGTCATCATCAGTCAAACGATGTTCTTATGCATACTTTCATTGAGGGACTACAGCGAAATACAAAGATGCTCTTGAATTCAGTAGCAGGAGGACATGCTTTTGAGAAGACGTATGAAGAATTGTACGCTCTATTGAATCGGATTTCACAAGGGAACCTTAACTGGCACGCAGATTCGAGGAGTACTCCTAGAAAGGGTGTAGGGGTATTAGAGGAAGATCAGTTCACCACATTATAGAAACATATCGTAGACATGCAAAATCATTTGATTACTCAAGTAAATACTATAAAATTCGGTGTTACACAACCAGCAGCCATAACGAATGCAGTCCAATAAGTGAATTCTTAGTGTGAGTTTTTTAAAAGTAGTGAGCACACAGCAGATGTATGTTCTATTAATCTAGATTCTGTTAACTATGTGACAAATGTGAATTGGCAGGGACAACAAAACTTTGGTAACACGTATAATCCCAACTGAAGGAACCATCCTAATTTCTCATGGATGGAAATCAGATGCAGAATGCAAATCTGTACAAGTGATAAGTACAACCAAATCAATAGTCAGTTCAGAACAATTAAGCTATCACTGCTCAATCTAGCAATATGGAGGAATTAATGAAGCAGTTTATGGCTCAACAAGTGTAATTTGCAACTAAAATTAAGACTCAACAGGCAACGTTTCTAGCTGAGTTAAAGATTCAACAATTGCCTATGAGAAATCTAGAATTGCAAATGGGTCAAATTGCAAGGGCATAGAATACAAGGCCTCAAAGAGCATTACCTAGTGATACAGAGGCAAATCCTAAGCAGGCGAATACTGTTACAACAAGGAGTGGGCTGCAAACTAAGGAGACAGTTCAGGAGCAAGCTAATCCCATAGTCATTGATGAGGGTGCTAAAAACAATTCAAAGAAAGAAATCAAGGAAAAAGTGGCAAGTGAAGAAATTCATGTGGAGAAGAAGACTTTTCCCTTACCTTTTCCTCAAAGGGCAAGGAAGCATTAAGAGGAGGAGAGTTACAAGAAGTTCTTAGATCTTTTGAAGTAGGTCCAAGTGAATCTTCCTCTTTTTGACATTCTGTTGAGTGTGCCAAAATATGTAAAATTCTTGAAGGACATAGTTGTGAATAAGAACCAGTTGACCGAGCATAATACATTTCCACTTACTCAAGAGTGCACATCTAAGATTCAAAATAAATTGCCTACAAAGCTTAAGAATCCAGGTAGTTTCACCTTGCAGATTACCATTGGACAGACCATTAGTGCACGAGGATTATGTGACTTGGGAGTCCCAAACCCACTACTATTATTTTATAGTTGGCAGAGCGATCACTTACTAGGCCGAATGGTATTATTGAAAATATGTTGGCACAAGAAGGATCTTTAATCTTTTCGGTGGATTTTGCAATTCTTGACTTTGAGGCTGATTCTTTGGTTCAATTTATTTTGGGATGACCCTTATAAGCAATGGGACAGTCATTAATTGATGTAGCAATCGGGAAAATAACAATGCGAGCGCATGATAAAGTAGAAGTTTTTGATATGCACAAGGTGTTGAAACTACCAGTTATATATGAGGAGTTGTCATTTATATCAATTATTGACCTTGCTTCGGATTGGCATTTGTTGTTGTCTGATTATCCATTAAAGCGAGCTTTGATGGGTCATAATCTTTATAGAGATGTGAAAGAATTGGAATTTTTCCAGGTTATAAATTTGAAAGTGATTAAGATGAACAAATTTCCTTTTGAGCCATTAAATAGGCCAATTGGTATATCACCCTAGGCCTCAGTTAAAGAAGCTCCTAACTTGGAGCTTAAGGTTCTCCCTCTGCACTTATAATATATTTTTCTTAGTGATTAAGATAATTTTCCTATTATTTTGTCTGCGGGATTATCAAATGTACAGTTGAAGGAAACCATAGCAGTTCTTAAGAAGATAAGAAAGGCGATTGGTTCTCAAATGTCCGATATTACTGGAATCAAACCAGCATTATGCATGTATAACATCTACATAAAAGAGGGTTATAGACCGAAAGTAAAGCAACAAAGAAGGTTGAATCCTATGATGAAGAAGGTGGTCAGAAAAAAATAATCAAATGGTTAGATAGTGGTATTATCTATCCAATTTTCAATAGCAAATGGGTGAGTCCAGTGCACTGTGTACCGAAAACAAAATGATGACCGTGGTAACAAATGATGATAATGAGTTGATCCCCACACGCATGGTGGCCGATTGGAGGATTTGTATTACCTATCGGATATTGAATGAAGCAACTCGTAAAGATCATTATCCTTTTTCTTTTGTTGACCAAATGTTGGATATATTAGCGGGATAAGAGTATAATTGTTTTTCGGATGGGTACTCCGGCTACAATTAGATTATTATAGCATCAAAAGACTAGGATAAGACCACTTTTATTTGTCCTTATGGAGATGTTGGATTACTCACTTTAGGCTTACAGAATAGCTTACAAGACGCCTATTGGGATATCTCTATATCTCTTGGTTTATGGTAAAGCACGTCATCTATCTGTGGAGCTGGAACATAAATCATATTGGGCCATGAAAAAGTTAAATTTTAAGATGAAAGCCACGGGGGAGAAACGATAATTATAGCTGAATGAGCTTGATAAGTTGAGGCTTAATGGCTACAAAATTGCCAAGCTATATAAGGAGAAGACCAAAAGGTAGCATGATAAACAAATTGAAGAGAAAGTGTTTGAACCCAGACAACTTGTTTTATTGTTCAATTCAAGGCTTAAATTATTCCCAAGTAAATTGCAATCTAAACGGTTTCAGGTGGTAGGAACGACACCTTATGGAGATATGGAGTTGTTGAATAAAGAGAAGACAGAGAAGTTTTTGGTGAATGGATAGCACATAAATCATTACTGGGTAGATCATCCGGATAAGCACAAGGAGTCCATCATCTTTGTTGATGAGTAGAACTGAGCTAAGTCGTGCCATGACGTAAAATAAGGCTTTGTATGGGAGGAAACCCAAAAATGTAATGTAATAGGTATTTTAATTTTTAGTTAGTAGGATGAACAACAATAAATACTTAAAGAAAAGTCTTGCCACGACCAAAAATAAGGCTCTTGGTGGGAGGCAACCCACTTTTACTTACATAATTTTATTGTTTGTTGATGTGCAGAAATGAAAAACTTGGTGGAGAAAGAGAAGATGAGAAGATGATGAATATGGGCCTTTAAGTAAGTAAATAGGTGATACAGGGTGAGAAAAAGGTAAAGTTTAAGAAAAGATGCATTAAAGTGTGGGAAATTTAGCCTTAGAAAATTTTTTGGATGCAATTTCTAGTGGGCCGATGCTATCTTAAAGCGTCGGGTCAATGTGCATCATGCCCACACTTAGAAAAATTTTCTAAGGCTATTTCCAATAAATTGATATGATCTTGATGCATCGCGTTGGTCCTACAACGTGTTACCCTTTGCGACGCATTGGTTGCCATACATATAACACTTGGAAAAATCATTAAATATAACTTCTAGAGAAGCAACGCGAACTTGATGCATCGTATTGATTCTTCTACACGATACCTAACGCGTTATGTTGATAGCTCATTTCTGGGTCACTTCTATATATATGACCTTAACCCATTTCACCATTCACCCTAACCCTAGCGCTACCCCCGCCCCAAACTTCCCTCAATTTGAAAATCAATTATTACTCTTCTGGTGTAAAATTCATACTCTATTTTTCTTTATCAAGTCAGAGGTAAGTCTTGTACCTTTTATTTACTCAAAGTTGCTTTATATGGTAAATAATGTTTAGAATTCTAAATAGTTAGTGATAAAGTGTATGACTTTGTTTTGATTTGTGGACCTGAGATAATAAATGGCATGTATAGGTGAATTAGTGAAAATAATTGTGTAGGTTGGGGTTTTATTTAAGCTAAAACTTGTAGATCTATTGTGGTGGATTAATGAAATAGTTTCGATTGCTCTTAGTTCTTGTAGTGTATTTTCTTGCATGATTATAAGTTGTGTAGAAATTAGATTTTTTATGTGCATGTTAAATTGATGAAATGCTCTTTCAAACTGACTTATTTTCTAAATAAATAGTTGTTTTACTGAATCTTGGGGGAAATTTCAAGATTGTTAGGGTGATGATGTTCAATATATGATAGCAACTAAGTGTGGGGTAGATCCTGAATCTTACACTACTTTAGTGATAGCTATTAATATCTTAATCGGATACTATTGACTTGATATTAGGTCTAACATAATGAAAGTGCATGTGTAAAACTGTTAAAGAAAGGTCATACACTCATAATTAGAGGTGTTTATGTGAAGAATTATTCATGAATTAGTTATTGAGATGAGATTATGAATTATACCAACTTCAAAATTTCTTTGTGTGTTAATGTTGAATAACTAATGATTAGACTTGTAAAATAAAAAGGGGAAGTCTGAGTACGCCAAAGCATTCATGTATGGATTTGTGCTAGCAACTAAGTGTGGGGTGAAATTCACACTTAGTGATGGCTAGTTTCAAAGATTCTTTCTTTATATGTTTGTGGGATGTTATGTTTAATAGGTACAATATCGAGCAGCCATCAATAATGAAGAAAAGAGAAAAATGTAACTAGACCATCTAAGCCCAGGCATAAGAGGAGCTGTGAAGCTCACCAGGTGCCTGAATCCCTACATGTTAATAGGGGTCAAAAGAGGTTCAGAACTAAGGTTGTGGTTGCAGCAGGACAAAAGTGGTACTCTCAACACAAAGAGTCAAAATATTCATCCAATCAATTTATCAATAAGGCAAGATTAATGAAAGAATATCCGTCTATGTTAAAAAAGATAGAGGCCCAACACATGAATTTTCTCTTTGAGCAGCCGGGTGCATACAACTTAATCTTAGTTCAAGAATTCTATGCAAATTGGAACCCAAAAGATTCTAAGATTGAGGTACATGGTCATCTGATAACTTTCACTATGAATTCTGTTAATGAGTTGTTAGGTGCACCCTTTGCAGATCAAGAAGAGAATAATCATTGAGCCACCATATCAGCATATCTGTCATCTCCTATGTGGCACTCGATCTTCGGTGAAGTTAATTCACCACAAAGAGAGAGGTACGCATGTATCACTTCCATTTGCTCATCTGAATAGGAAGGCATGTTTATTGCCCAAAATTATCTATGTCTGTCCTGTTCATGGGACATATATGATGAAGGTGACCCATGATAGGGTGTGTCTTATTTATGCATTGATGTGAGATGATGTGGATATGAATGTGGGTGATATTATATTTGTGGTAATGAGGAATGCTCGGTTCTTAGGGGCCGTGGATATGGGTTCAGTGAGCGACTGACCAGATTATTGAGGCAATAAGGTATGCTAGAGAAGGAGGCAGATTATTTACTGCCTGTTGGTGACAGGGCATGGGATATTTATCGTACCAAGGGACCAGCTCCTCATGGTGTGAATTTTACTATGCCCGAACATTAAGCTCATACTAATGAGATCACAACTTGTATGAATGCGCTAACTATATTGCAATTGAGGACTGGGGGCATCCAGCCACCCAATAGGAAATTTTTGTTGTCGAGTTTGACTACCCATTAGGACCTCATGCTCAAATGATGCTATGCTTGGCCCAAATTTTGATAAGTTAGTAGATGATGACGTCCCCACGGATGAAGAGAGGCGCATGGCTTATTCTGATGATGAGTCCGAGGATAAGAAGTAGTCTGACGATAGTGATTCAGGAGAGGACTTTGTTGATGATGCTGATCCTAATGACGTGATGGTCATAGTGATATTTAACTGAGCAGGGAGTACGACGCCACCTTTCCTTATTGCCAGCACTGGGATAGTGCTATATTTAAGTGTGGGGTGGTTGGTTGTTGATCTTCTTCATCTCTATCTCTTTCATTTATAATATCTAAACAATGTTGGTTTTTGGATGTGTTGCTTGGACGATTTTTATTTCTGTTTATAATTTTTGTGGGTTGTGAGCTGACAATATTGCCCTTTTTGGCAAAATAGTTTCCCTCTTTGGAAAATTAGTTAAAAAGTGTTTGTTTTATTTGCAGTATTCGATTTTCAACCTTTGTGGTAATTTTCAGATTACAAGTATTATGTGTGCCCTTTTTGGCAAATTTTAGTTAGGCAACGTCATATTTAGTGCCTTCCCCTATGATAGATGGATGACAACCGTCTTAAAGGGAGTGTATCTTTAAAAGATGAGTAAATGATAGGACCCTGATGATGTATTTGGCAAAGATTTTTTAGATTTTAAAAATTGTGTTGAACAAAAAAAATTGAGATGTTTTAGATGTTAAATCCCAACAGGTGTAGTTTGATTTGATTGTCTTAATGTTGAATTTGATAAAGTGCAATATCAGAAAATGTAAGGATCTGACTTGATTCTTAGCATGCTCCGAGTGAGTGAGTGTTTGTTTATATTCTACATGTATAAGAATGACTAGGTGTTAGGTGTTAGGTGTAGGAAGTGATTTAGGCATTTCTTTGTTAACCGAATTGTAAAGACCTTATTTACCTACCCTTATGCATGACCTTAGTTAGCCCCGTTCAGTCTATATCCTGATTTCTTTGGTAGCCTCATCCATAGCCAAATTCTTTCTTTGATAGACCTTAGTTCAATCCTTAGTTCCTGAGATCTTTAATAAAGACGATGAAATAAGAAGGAATAGAAATATTAAGAAGGAAAAAGGTGAAAGTGAAGCCCTTGAGAAGCAGTCGTTGTGCATTTAATTGTGACGGTTAGGAGTTAGAAAAAAATATGTGATGAAAATTTCAATTTTTGTTACTTGATTTTTATGGTTCAATGAACCTATTTTGGCCTTGGTCTGTTAAGGACAATGTGTATATTAAGTAAGGCAAATTGCTTAGGTTGAGGGTGGCTACTATAGGGGTGCGTAACAAGAATTGGGGTATGAAGTAAAGCTAAAAATTGAATTATGATGTAAAAAGAAAAATACTCCTACCGTAGTGTTGTTAATGTGCTTAGAAAGATTGGGGTAAAACAATGGATGTATAAAGATAATGAAATGAAAAGTGGGTTGACAAAATGTGACTTTGATGGAAGGTGATTATGTATTAAAGTGCTTAGGGAGATTAGTCACTATTTCCAAAATAGTTCCTACCTATCCCTTAGCCTGAATTACAACTATAAAAAGGCCTATTTGATCCTACATTTCAACATCCGACTATTAGTGGAGTAATACACTAAGGGCAAGTCTATGGTTCATCACCTATTATATATGAATTCCTTGCTGAGAGAGAGTGATTGGATTTCGATATTGCCTACCTGATTAAAACAGTTAAATTATGAGTCATATTGGGAAAACTTTCTTTTTGTGAGGGTACATGCAGATGAAAGTCTAGATTACTTATTAAGTTTCCTGATTACGTGTTTTTAAGTTTGCCAATGAATTGAATGTCACTGTTGGGATGATGAAGTGTGAAATAAAGTGTTCATGTTCCCAACATAAGCATGACTCTTAGGTTGTGATTAGAATGTTTGATGATAGTGTTGATTGAATTTGTTCGAGGATGAACAAGGTTTAAATGTGGGGTAGTGATCTTAGGCATATTTATATGTCCGAACACCACTATTTATTCATATATGGACTTGTTTTAAGAATGAAAATCTTGCTAATTATATTGAATTGTGAGCTAAATTGTGTTTCGTGGCTAATCGATATGATTAGAGATACAGGGTAAATTTCCCATGGATTCGGAGAAAAATTGGATACATATCATGAATATACAAAAGACCATGTTGATCAAAGTCAAAATTCCAGTGACGAGATGCTATCTCGACGTATTGCGTCGAGTGGTAAAAAGTGTGCCTTAGCCAAAATTTAAAGATCAACTTCTAGTGCATCGACGAGATGTCAACACACGTGTCGATGCATAAGTTCTGTGTCTAAGAAAAAAATTTCATCTGGAACTTCTAGAGCATCGACGCTATGTCAACACGTTGCATCGATGCAAAAAGTTTTGACACTTTGTCATATTTTGAGGAGAAAATTCCAGTGACACGACGCAATGTCAACGCGTTGCATTGTATGGTGAGGAACTTGACTTAGTCTAATTTTTAAAGGTAAATTTTACTACATCAACACAATGTTGACGCGACGCATTGGCTTTATTAAAATTTTCCCAAGTATAAAAGGAACACGTGAGCACAATACCAAGGATTTTTTGAGCAAGCATAGCGGCGGCGAAAAAGCATAGAATTCTTTCTTTTAGGGTTCTATTTATTTCTTGTGAACTTCGTTACCTCAATACTAATTTTGGGTATGATCAATTACTTATTTTTTATGTTTAATTCAAACATGAGTGGTTAAATACCATTTTTCTGTGGTTGAGGTCAAGAACATGATTACTCTTTGATATTCTTTATAGTAGTTTCTTTTTGGATTATCACCTGGGTTGCTCTTAGTTTCTTGAGCTTACTATTTTAATGCTTGGCCATCATTAGAATAAATTTATATTTCTGTGTGAATCTGAGAGGAGAATAATATATTAGAATGAGGAAATTAAGGAGCAACGTTCTTACCCTTTTATAAAATAAGGGGTTTGAATTAGCATCTAGGATAGAGATATACCTAGAAGCCTTATTTGGTTCAATTACAAGAAGATAACTTTATGAATCTAGAAGAATTTTTTCATCTCTACGGGAGTTGTTACTGTAATATTCAAAAAATAGAATATTTTAGGTTAGGAGACCAAGATTGTTTCCTAAACCTTGCAAACCAACAACTTGATAACCAATTAGACTACGATAAGAATGGAGATTTGTATGATTGTTCGGAAAGCCTTAACCCTAGAATTCTTCTCATTATTGTTTATAACCGTTGCTTGCTTTGCTTTGGTCATAAACTTTTATATCTAATTAATTAATTTATATTTTTATTCTCAAATTCAAAAATCATCTTGATACTTTACAACACTTAATACTAATTGTCTAAAACTAAAAGTTGGTTAAATTTCTAGTTGCTTAGTCCTCGTGGGAATGATAACTGATTGTGTAAATCACTATATTAATTGTACGATCACGTGCATTTGTGTGTGCGTCTGAGTCGCAACATGACCGATAACATAAAACCCCTTTATGGTATTGTTATCATTTCAAAACAATTAAAAATAACTTCTTAAACACTCTCAAATCCCAAAGGTCAACAGAATGTAGGGTTTCTAAGAAGTTTGTCAGTTAGGACTCACAAATGTGATTTTCGTACATTGTTGTGATGCTTTCAAGCATTTTACTTATTCCCAAATCTTATTTTATGAAAATCATATGCTTTAAATACTTTAATTGCATGGATTTGAGTATAGGTTAATATATGGTTGAGGTTTTTGGAATGATTTATCCTTAAATTGTTTTCCCATGATTTTCATGAGTTATTCATGCTTTGAATTAAATATTTTTAACTAATATGGTGCATGGGTGTGTGAATTAAAATGGGGGTCGAGGTAATCCCAAAAATCGATGTTTTTTTACTTAAAATCATTCTGGGATAATTATGTTCCCTCAACCCACTTGTGAAATTGGTTTTGAAAAATGATTTGTCACGGTTTGACTTACTTAAACTATTACATTGCATAATTGGCTAAACAATTAATATGGATTTTGAGGTCTTCATGGATATATTTTGGGCTTTGTAAAACTAAAGGAGGTCAGAAATTTCTCCAATTTGATTGAATGAATAAAGGGGGTCAAGACATTTCCCTAAGTTAAGCTTATTGTCATGGCATTTAAAAATGATTTCAAGTGTAAGGGTATGTCGATAGTCATAGTGTGCCTTAACAGTTAATGAATGAGTTATGTGAAACTTGCTTTAAATTATGCTTAGTGGGGGATATGTAGCTAAGCCATGAAGGTGTAAATCTTTGATGACTTATACTGGAAACTCATGTTTGCCGACATGAGGTTTGGTCTTGATAGATTTGTACATGGTTCACACTATTGACATATATTGTATCCTTGATTGTCGTGGGGTCAGGGCATTCCCTGGTCTTACTTGATACCCGATGAGTGAAGATTTTACCTCTCATTCTCACTAAATATTTGTGTGGATTACCTTATTTTGAATGAATGAATGAATGAGACATATTAGTGATAAAGTGCACTAATATCCACTCTTTAAAGGCACAGATTTAAAGAGATCAAAAAATGTGGATTGGAGATGAAAATGATCAAAAGGGAGTAAGAAAAGTGCAACTGAAGACTTGGAGAAGAAAGGCCTCAGGTACCGCATCGCGATTTGCTCACCACGATCACGACAGTCAAGCAAAATTCATTTAACCGCAATCACGAAAGTTACCCATGGTCGTGTAACCGCATTCGCTGCCAGACCCACACGATTGTAGCTTAGTGGAAGAAATCATCCCAAGGACAAAACTGGAAATGCACCCAAATGATCCCCATTTTTACAAAAAGACTCAAACCCTAGCATCATCGAATATATTCCATCTTCCCAATTTTTAGGTTTAGCACTTGAATTCATAGACTCCATTTTTGGAGAAGAAAATATTATATAATTTGTGGCGGCAGAATACATTAGAGACTTTCTATGTGGAAGATTAGGTAACTTCCATTATTGATTTGTAGGAGTTCCAAGTTTGAAGTAACATTCACTTAAGCTTCAATAAATCACTTCAATGGAGTTTATGGGTATATATATGCTTTTTTATCTTATGTGTAGCTAGATCTCCCTCTTGGGGTTATGTGTGAATAGGCATTAAAGTTTGTGCTGGTTGTTATTGATTAGCTTCTATTTAGTAGTTCATGTTTATGGGTTTTATCATTTCTATGCTAACTTGGATGGATTTTGATGGGTTAAAGCACCAAATACCCACATGGGTATGATGAGTGAAAGCTTTATTCTCTAGAGAACCGAAGCCATCTTCGAAAAAAGGGTTTTAGGCGAAGTTTAGAAATCCTAATCATCCTTGAAAAGGGAATGTGGAGACCAAAGCACTGATAGACAATTGTGTGTGTAGTTGGCTAAATTTTTACTATCTTAGACATAAGGGTGAATATGAGGTTGACTGTACCATATTTATCATCCTAGAAATAGGGATGCCTAGATTAAGGTTATGGTTACCAATTGTTGAACACACCTCTTAGGTATTCCAAAGAATCAATGTATGAAAGTTGGTGTTTTGTTGAAAGACTAGCATCAAAATCTATAACCAAACCTATAGATATTTGACTTACTAAATTGATATTGATTGCTAACACCTACATATAACTCCTTTAGTAGTGCATAATCCCAAGATCTATGCATACCTATTAAAACTCTAATTATTCGTAGCTCCAAACATATACTAGAAAAACCCAAAAAATAAAATTATAGTGTAGATACCTGTCTCCCCTATTTTTACCTTCTTGTAAAATTTGTTTGGATTTAACTTGTATCTTTTATTTTGAAGTAACTTGAGTGCCACTCACATTGTTCCTCGTGGATTTGGCCTCGACTCTAAAGTTGGGTAAATATATTGACAACGATGGTCTTGCACTCAAATTGATATGTAAGTTAAGCGTTATCAAAAATGGTGTCGTTTTCTGGAAACAATTGGGCGTATTAAGTTAGTTTAAAATTTTAGTTACTTGGTTGAATTCAAGCTTGTATATATTTGTTTGTGATTTTTCTTTGTAGGTAGATTTTATTAAATTTTTACTTTTCTCTATGGCATCTCCTTACAAATACGATATTGGTAGTTGGGAATCCTATCATGACGATCCATGTCCATATTATGATGTATGACACTTCATGAGAGATTATGACTATGCTCCCTGGAGAGAAATGGATTCACCATCTTAATCCTATAGGGAGTATAGATGTTCTTTATGTAGTGGTTGAAATGGACATTGGAGTGATTGTCTAAATGACCCATCCCCTATTACACTAACCGCATTTCTAGTTCTTCTTATGAGATTGATTGATCTTATGATGAGAAGAAGAAAGAGTAATAAACCAGACCCATTGTTCTTTGATCAAAGCTTCAAACCATTTTGGTTAGGTAACTATAACCGAGGATAGTGTGCAAGGCTTGCATAAATCCTACGGGGTGTTTGAAAGGGCCAATGTCAAGGAAAAAAAATTAGGCAAGATCACAATTCTTGCAAACATCACAACCATGCCCAATTTCCAAGAGAATATCCATCAAGAAAAGAAACCAAGATATAATAATGAGCATGTCCGTGAAGACTTCTTGGTGGCTTTCCAATCTATCGAGTCATATGAGGAAGAAGAAGCCATAATAAAAGAAATGGTACTCGAGTCAAATGAAGAATTGATGCTAACCTCTTATGATGACTCTAGTTCATTTCGGGGTGAAAATCTTTGGAGGAGACTAAGCCGAAAATAGAAGTTGGACCTTATTCAAACCACTTTTCAACATTATGCATAAAGGATATCATAAGGATCTATCTTTCCGAGCAAATGGTGCATTGTGGGGAGCGAAGTCCACTTCTTATATTTTAGAATTTGGCATTCCAAAAGAGTATATGGAACCCCATCCATCAAAGTCCAAGGAACACAACTTTCGATGTACAAAGAATGGCCTATTGATGTGCCTACTTTTGCCAAAAGAGCCAACTCATAAATTTGATTTCAAATTGCGTATAAGGTTCAAGACTTAAAAAGGGTAGGATCAAAGCTTGCTCGCTATGTCCTTACATCTTGCAACTTTCATATTGGAAGAATTGAATCTTTTGTCCATCTGTCACTCACCGCATGTTGAACAAAAACTGGGACGAAGATTTAAATCTTCTAAGTGGAAATATAAAATGAAGCTATGGAGGCGTCGTTCCATGATATTAAACTAAGTTCTAAATGGGAGGCATCCGATCATGCCACAAAAAGTGGCACATATTCTTTAGATTTATGCATATTAGAGTAGATTTCATTTTTGCTTTATTTTGTTACTTGTATAATCCATGAAATGTGGTCCTAAGAGAAATTTTTATTGACTTTGAAAAAGGAGTATGCGAAATTGGCACGTTGGAATGAATAAGAAGTGTAGGAAACCCGGTTGTTTGGTTTCAGTTACTACAACCGTGGTCCATGCGACTGCGATTGCGAAGGCTGAAATTACATAATTCGAACCACAATCGCGGTTGAATCAGATTAAAAAGACCATCCAAAAGCCATTTTCCCATGCACCTCATTTTCAAAATATTCTCAAATTTTCTTTCAGGTTTGTGGCTTTCCATTCCATATCCAAGTGCCACTTCAACCCTTGCTTCATATAAGCTGGTAAGGTGTAAAAATCTCCTCAGTTTTGATATAATTGCATGCTTTGAACTAGTAAGGTATAAAAAGGGTCTAAAATAATGTTTTCATTACCCAATTCATGCTTAGTTGTTATTGTACTATGGTTAGCAATTGTAGTTAGTATACACAGTATTGGGGAAGTTATGAGTACCCAAAATTAAGCCTTAACGGCTTAAATTGAAGTGTACGCCATGTGTGCATTAAATACCCCTCCGAATTCAATGTTTAATTTCTTTAAGTTTGGGGTTGTGATCATACACTCTTGGGTTGAAATTCTCTGTTTATGATCTTTTCATCCCTAGTTGAAATGAGGGATTGGGGGTTAAATTTGCATTTTAAACAACGTGCAGAAACTGTCCCAACCTGGTCTCAGGTACCGCGATCGTGGTCAAAACTCTGCAATCTCCATTCTTAAGGCTAGCTATTGGTAGCCTTCAAAACTTTTGCACATCCTCTGCTACCCACCAAACCTTCCATAACACCACCACTTGAGCATGTTAGTATAATATAGAATGTTTTTGGTATAAACATACTAATATTTGTCTGATTTCTATTGCTTTGAGGTTCTCAGCCTCTAAAATGAGAGATTTTAACAACACCAAATTCATGGCTGCACAATGCCATCACCTTTACTATGAGAATTTCCATACAACAAAGCTACTCCCTAAAAGGGGTATTAGCTTAGACAAGGTGGAAGAAAAGCTTCCAGTATTCCATGCCAGACTCATTGTAACCTGGTCGATGTGCTTTGCCTCGAAATCCTACTATGCTAATGAGCAGTGGGTACGTGAGTTCTATGCAAACGTCAGTGTAGTGTCTTTTATAAACCCAATGATCACTATTAGGGGTAAGCAAGTGAGCTTTATAGTAGAGTAGATTAATTTGGTCTATAGGCTCCCAAATGCTAACATGGGGTTGTTTCATGCCAAGGCATATGAGCCAGGGACCTAGCTAGCAAATATCTTATGTCCTAAAAAACCAGTTCCCTGGTCTATCAACAAAACAGATATTTTAATGAAGGACTTCACCACAGAAGCTAGGCTTTGGCTAAACATCATATACAGTGGAGTATCGCCATGCACCCATATGACCATTGTAATTGATTTGAGAGCTCTGATGGTGTCTTGCATCCTATTTGGCATCACTCTTAATGTGGGCGAGATTGTTCTTTCAGAGTAGAGGTATTTCAAAAATCAGGGAGGTACACATCTTTTTTTCCCTTCTTTTATAACTAAGATTTGCAAGAGGGCAGAAGTGGAAGAGAATGCTATAGATACTTAGGTATGTCAAGGCTTTCTTATATACCCACTCAAATTTAGAGGTGAGGGTACCCCAGGTCAGAGTAAGAAGAAGAAGATGGACATGAGCTAACCAATCCAGGAGGACAAAAACTCTTGTAAACCATTATCAGCCACTACTTTCAATGATATATCTATTCAGATATAGGAGTGAGTGAACTATTATCAAAACTACCTCAGAGATTGGGAGTGCTTTCCACTGTTCATCATTCACATGTAGCACAGCAGATTATGAGAAGTACATGGTGGAGCAGCAGAATCCGGGTGCTATAGTAGCTAGTTTGGAGAGAGCCTATACAGCCTTAGATGCCTCTCATAGGGACCTCAAGATTTTGCATGATAAGATGGTGAAGAGAAATTATAAAAGACAAATTCTTTAGAAAGCTGTGGAAAGGGGTGAACAAAACCCTCCTTGAACTTGAAAATATAACTTGAGGCTAAAATCCTAAGTTGGGGGTAGTAAAGGTTGATGGAATAAAGTGTGAGGCCATAAAATTGTTAGTGAAATGGCGAATGATCCTAAGTGTTGAAAATAAAAGAATAGAGAAATAAAGGATCCAACAAAAGGAATAAATTGCACGAAAGTTGTAAGAAAAAAAGATGAAAGAAATTGGTAAACAAAAGAAGCAAAAAAAATATGAATGACAAGAGCGAGAAAATAAAGAAGAGTGGCCCATAGTCAAAAAGAAAGATTGAAAAGTGTGGTATAGATGTTAAAGGAAGGGTGTAGCCATGTTGTTCCTAAATGATATCCTACCCTAACCCGAAACTATGTTGCAAGCTTAGAAATCCTTCGAGATCTCCAACCATTTTCTTTCTTTGTAGTGGCGATTGAAAATAAGGGCAATCTTATGGTATGACACTTATTAAATAGAGATTTCCTTAATTAGGGAGAGAGTTTTTGCTCTTGTAATTTGTTGTTGTATATTTGGTAGTTTGGTGTGTCGAATTCTCTTTTTTGTGAGTATTGGCATGTGAAACAAGTTGGGGTAGGTGATTTTGTCACCTTCCGAGGAATGAGGCAAATGGATTATAGCAAAGTTGTGGTCAACAGGAAGCTATCTCTAGAGTATTGGTTGTTTTTGGTTGGTTTCTTTCTAAAGTGCTATGTATTCTTGAATGTTGCATCTTATGATGAAGGGTGTAGTGGAAATTAGTTTAACCCATATGCAATAAGCTACTTGTTTTTGCAACTAAACTTGAAGTCATTGTGAGCTTTAGGGTATAAAGTTTGGGCATAGAGAATTGTTTTCTCATGGTAAGAGGTAGTGTTGCTTGAGGATAAGCAAATGCCTTAAGCTGGGGATATTGATGAGTGATTATTTTACAACTCATTCGCAATAAACATTTGTGCACATTACCTTATTTTAAATGAATGAACGAGACATATTAGTGATAAAATACACTAATATTCACTCTTTATAGGAATAGACTTGAAGAGATCAAAAGATATAGATTAAACCTGAAAATGATTTAAAGGGAGCAAAAAAAGTGCAACTGAAAACTTAGAGCAGAAAGTCCTCAGATACCACTATCACGGTCTGCTGACCGTAATCATGGCAATCAAGAAAAAGTCATTCAACCATGATTGTGTAAGTTACCCGCAGTTTATTAACTGCAGTCACAGCCAGACCCGTGTTATTGAGGCTTAGTGGAAGAAATCAGCCCAAGGAAAAAATTTGAAATGCACATGGTTGATCCTAATTTTGACAAAAAGACTCAAACCCTAGTATTATGGAATATATTCCATCTTCACCAATTTTTACGGTTTGCTTTTGAATTCATAACCTCGATTGCTTTAGAAGAAAATATTGTATAATTTTTGGGTGGAGAATACAATGGAGACTTTCTAAGTGAAAGATTAGCTCACTTCCATTGTTGATTTGTGGGAGTGCCAAGTTTGAAATGACATTCACTTAAAATTTAATAAACAACTTCAATGGAGACTATGGGTATATCTATGCTTATTTATCTTATGTGTAGCTAGATCTCCCTCTTGGGGTTATGTGTGAATAGGGGTTAAAGAGTGTGTAGGTTTTTATTTATTAGCTTCTATTTAATAGTTCATATTTATGGGTTTTATCATTATTTTGCTAACTTTGTTGGGGTTTGATAGGTAAAACCCCAAATACCCATATGGGTATGATGAGTGAAACTACATGCTTTAGAAAACCCAAAGCCATCTTCGAAAGAAGGGTTTTGGGTGAAGCTTGGGAATCCATATCATCCTTGAAAGAAGGATGTGCAGACCAAAGCAATGATAGACAATTGTATGTGTAGTTTGCTAAATTTTCACTATCTTAGACATAAGGGTGAATGTGAGGTTGACTATACCATGGGAATTATCCTAGAAATAGGGATACCTAGATTGAGGTTGTGGTTACCAATTGTTGAACACACCTATTAGGTATTCGAAAGAATTAATGGTTGAAGGTTTGGTGTTTTGTTGAAAGACTAGCATTTAAATCTATAACCAAACCTACAAAAATTTTACTTACTAAATCAATGTTGATTGCTAACACCCACATATCACTCCCATAGTAGCGCATAATCCCAAGATCCATACATATCTATTAAAACTCTAATTATTCGTAGCCCCAAACTTATACTAGAAAAACCCCAAAAAAGAAACATTAGTGTAGATTCTTATCTTCCCTATTTTTACCTTCTTGTAACATTGGTTTGAATTTAACTTGTGTCTATTAATTCAAAGTCACTTGAGTTCCACTCATATTGTACCTTGTGTATTAGACCTCGACTCAAAAGTTGGGTAAATATATTGATGAGGACTGTATTGCAGTCAAATTGATATGTAAGTTGAGCATTATCAATACCTCTAATTTGTGTAGCTAATACACACTTTGGCCCTTTAAGTAGAGGGAGCTTAGCCCATATAACCCATGGGTGTTTGTTTATGATGGTTAAGCTACATAGTCCAAGATAAAGTTTTACTTTATTCTAATCCGTGTTCTCTATCCCGACATAATACTTATACATGTGTACATTTATGTGTACATGATTTTAAATTAAATTTGACTTTGCATTACTTTATGCATTATCCTTGATTATATGCTAGAGCTTAGCCAACTAACCATCTCAGGACACTGTATCCCCATGCGATGCAGGTTCTAAAGGCAATTCTACTTTTTTGTGCAGTATTAGGTGGATCGGCTTGGTTCATTGGTTGTTTGATATGAAGTAGTGATTTTCTATTCTCCATAAGACTTGATTATTTCATTAGGTTTCTTTTATGACTTCGAATTGAAGACTTCACATTACATTATCATTTTCATTGTCACTGTCAGAGTCGTGGGCATGTCTCAACATTGGTTATTTTTGGATTAGTAGAGACTTTGTAGATATTTTTGTGGATGGTATATTGATGTTGACACGCTTAAATATCTCTGAGCTTATTACTATTCTATCTTTTCATATGTTTTGAATTCAACCACTACTCGGTGTGTCATATTCTATTTGGCTAGGCAACATGTGTAGTCTCCGATCCTCGATGGAGATGAGATACCCATCATGCCCTGACCTAGTTTGACTCGTAACAAAGTTTTTATCAAAGCCAGGTTTGGTGTCTTGGGATATCCATAAAGTTATATCAAGTAGAGTCTCTTTCATTGGTGTGTAGTGTGCAACACTTTTGAGAGAGGGGCTATGAGACATTTAGGAATATTTTCCTTTGTTATGTTCTATGTTCGAGCTATAGAGTCTAAGATCATGAATATTCTCTAATTCCTATTTTTTCACTTTTCATATCATGCCTCACAGAAGTTATGATGCTCGTAGGAACTCTTCTGTCCCACTTGAGGACAATGTGGGTGGGGCTCGTCTTGTGCATGCAGTTCAAACCCGCTCTAGGGCTCTAGATCCACATTGTACTTCACCAACAAGGAGTTCCAACAGTCCCTACCAGTCCTCCGTGGGCTTCTCAGGCTGAGGATAATCATCCCTCACTGCCCTAAGGATATATTTTTAATGCACAGTTTTATCGATCTATTCATATATTGACCCAGTTGGTGATATCTTAATCCCATCAGTCAGATCCTTCTGGTGCAATTTTGAGTTCTTTTGAGGTTACTAGGGTTGGTCAGTGTATGAGTTTCAATACTCTGACCTTCACTGGCTATAAGGTTGAGGAGGATCCTCAATGATTCATAGATGTGATAGAGAATCCTCACGGATTCATAGATGAGATAGAGAAGATTTTTTGAGTTGTTCAAGCTTCTAACTTTGAGGGTGATATATCAGGTGAAGGATATGGTATATCAATGGTATGAGGAGTGGGACTAGTCTAGGGTTGAGGATACGGCGATCGCATTATGGAATGATTTTTTTGGGTGCCTTCTTTTATCATTCCTTTCCACAAGAGTTAAGAGAGGTGAAGGTTAAGGTGTTTGTAAATTTGAAGCAAGGGAAGATGACTGTGAAAGTGTATACCTTAAAATTTCATGTGTTGTCCCATTATGCTCCTTAAATAGTATCTAGCATGAGGGCTAAGATGAGGAAGTTTGCTTCAGGCTTATCTCTAGTCTTGGTGTTGGAGTGTAAGGTTGCTTTGTCTAATAGTGATATGGTATCTCTTGGCTTGTGTTATGTATGCAATTATAATACCCCACATTTTCATAGCTTAATCTAAATCCCAATACATGAGTATTCCTAAATAAAATTTTTGAAAGACTCAGTATTTGTCCGTTTAGAGCTTTCCATTGCATAGAAAATTGAATTAGCTTTCCAACGATATAAAATTAACTCAAATCCGATGACCGAGTAAGATGTTATGGCAATTTTAAGTTTCAGTCATTAAACATCGTCATTTTAACTCTTAGCGCATCGTGGAGCCAGTCTAAATGACAATTGGCAATTTTCATTGAAGGTGCGCGATCTTGGCACATCATGCCAAAGGCCAAATTAGCATTTGGTAGTTTCCCGTGTCTCTCCATGATTCCACCGCATCGCGGTGAGCTTCCAGGTCACCAAAAAGGTGGCAACGCGATTACGCCATATTACGCCACCATACATTTTCTCAATTTTCCCTTTTCCAGTGACTTGGCGTGATAGTGGCTCGTTGCGCCGAGGGTGAAAATCAAGAATTTTTCCAGTTTTACGATTATAAATTACTGGGGTCGTTTGGTCTTTTCCCATGGCCCAAAATCCATCTAAACATAGGATTTAACCCTAAGGGAGCAATATTTGCTCACTTTTGCATTATCCTATCAAACCAAAGATCCTCTTTTCAAGAACAAGAAACCCTAGCTCTCAAATTCAAGGCCAAATCTCAAGAACTCACCATCAATCCTTCCAAATTTATTATCCTAGGTATGTTAGATGTTCATCCATGGATTCCTTTCTTTCATGGAGTCCATGTATCCTATGTAAATTATAAAATTTTGATCTTTCCAAGCTAACTAATTTTAAATTGTGATTTCACCCATGAATCTCCATGTACTATTGATTTTATACCATGATTCAATGAAATTGTTGTTGTTATTCAATCCTCCATATTTTAATATTATTATTTATTGAATTAAACCATGATTTAATATTATTCTGTCGAATTCATACTATTTGTATAAGTTCCATGACATTCCTATGATTGTTTTAAACCATGAACTACAAGTGCTTGATAAAATGCCTACAAGAGTGATTAGTTTAATAAAAGCCTTCATGCTTTGTCCTCCAAGCTTTAGTGTTATTTTACCATTGTTGTTATTGAGTCTTGGGGGTATTGAATACCAAAAACGATAGTTGTTTATATAGTCTAGTCTCATTAAATTACAGAATAGTCTTCAGAACATACTATAAGCATTATCATAATAGTCAAATATCAGCCCATTAAACTTAGGACAGTCTAGTATTTTAATGTCTTTCAATTTTGAGTAGGATTTAGTACCAAGCGAGTGTAGGTATGGAGGCTTCCCTGTCAGATAGGCAGAGTCATTAGTAGAAGCCCCTATATCTAGAATTATATACCCAGCATAGGATATGAGACGTCACCCGTCAAATTAGGCTTGGCTATCACGCAGGGGTCACCCATCAGTTCAAGCTTAACCCCCTTAGTCCTTTAGACATTATATCAGTTTAGTGGATCTACATAGCAAGTGTTAGTACCCTTGGCACGGTATTAACACTCTTCTAACTGGGGTTACAGGTTGGACCTCGATTAGCTAAAATTGGGGAATGTCGGTTAGATAATACCTCCCACAGTCTCAGATACAGTCTTAGTTACAATCCCAGTTCAGCTATTCTATCTTAGTTTTGTTTGACTAAAGCATACTGATTTTAGTTATTCAGTATTTTAGTTTATCGATTTTACTCAGTTCATGTTATATGCTTGGTCATGCATCCTCATGTATCTTTAGTATTTATAGATTTTCATGCATACTAAGTATTTATAGATTTCCACATATTCCCAGTACCTATAGATTTTATGCTATCTATTCAGTACTCCATACTTTATATGCATATTCAGTTAATTATCAGTTTTGTTCATGAAACCATGTATATCAGCCTACCTCATTTAGCATACCAGTACATTCAAAGTATTGATCGCATACCTTTTCTTTTACGCTATGATGTATTATATCATAGGTTCTGATGCTCAGTTTCCAACTCGTGATTAGACTTATAAGATCCTTAGCAGTAGCAGTGGTGAGTCCTCATACTTCGAGGACAGGTTTACTTTATTTTATGCCTCAGTTTAGCAGTTAGTTGGAGTGAGTTGGCGCCTGTCCCATTAACTCATAGTCATTCAATTTTAGAGGCGTATCAGATATTAGAGTCAGTTATTCAGTATTCAGACATTATAGTTAGTTATCCAATTTTTCAGTATGTTATCAGATTCAGTCAGTTATTTCTATAGACTAATATTCAAGTTTTGAATTCAGTTATTAAATGTAACACCCTATAAATGTCGTGCATGGATTAGCCTTTAATAGAATGCCCTTAGACTTAAAAACTTGAAAATTTTTCTCTGTGTAATGAGGACTTAGAGTAATTTTAGTTGGCAATCTATGGGATACAACTTTTCAACCTTCCCGACATCCGTTTTTAGATTTTCAAGTTGCGTTACGATTGGGAAAGCTCATAGTACATCTCGGATAGGTTTCAAAATTTTTTGGAATGCATAAGGCTGCGTTTGGATTTCAAAACAGTAGCAAAACGCATAGCCTATTGCCCAGTTTTCAGCATTTCAGGGTCAAATTCAAACAATCATAACTCTCTGAATATAATGAACTGGGAGAGATGTTACCTATCAAATGAAAGATCTTTGAGTCTTCTTTCTAATGCAACTGGTTTCATCCAAATTCAACATCTGAGTAATGAGTTGTACTCATTTTACTTTAGCCTTTCAGCTTGTCAACTAAGGGACAGTTTTGACTTTGTTTGTTTTTTAGGGGCATTTTAGTCATTTCACCTCAATCATATTACATCTATAAAACCAGATTTAGCCGCCAATTCATCAAAATATAATCCTTTTCCCAAAATTATTCAAGAACACCCTCTAGGATTTCAAAATAAAAACCCAAGTAGTTCAAGATTCAACCATGGGTTTTCAAAATAAATTAGAGATTCGCAATCCCCAATCCATAAGATTCAAGAATCATCCATTATTCTTTGTAATCGAGGTACGTGGGGAATTCTCATGTGTATAGAAAAATCATGTTTTAGAATGGAGTTTTTGAAACTATGTATATATTCACGTACTAGATGTTTTAACATCATTGTTTTGGTCTTTTGACCTTCCCCAAAGGGATTTGAGAATATGTATGTATGAAAGGATGTATTTAAGAATGGATTCTTGTTGAGAGAATAACTTTTGGTGAATTCGCTCTTATTACGAATTTTTAGATTTTTCATAGCATATGAATTATTTTGCAATGAATTCTTGTAAAGCACTATATGAAATGCTTGAACTCTTGTTATGATTTAAAGATGGTTTTAAATCACTGAGGAGGGAATTTAGCATTAATGTTTATAGTTCATAATGCATGTGATGAAAGAGTGCACTGATTTGCTAATGGTACTAGACCACCATATGTTTGATGAAGTTTTTGCATGATTTTGTCTTGAAGTTTCAGAACATGAAATCTTCTATACCAGTTGCATGTTTTTGATGGTCTAAGCTATTTTTTAAATGAAAAGATTTAGCTTAATATATTATGGCTCAGAAATCATGACTTGCAAGTTTTGGTATGACGATACCAATTCAGACCAATGCCATATCAGACTCAGACTAATGAATATTTCAGACTATCATAATATTTGACATTCAGAATATTGCATGTACAAAAAAATTTTAAAATGGTCATACAGAGATGTTAGGTGGCTCCCTGAAGAGGGCTTGAGTTCAAGCAACTCATTGCCTAGAACTGTGGGTTGCCGACCTGGGTATATTATAATACAATGACTTAAGTGTCGTGTGGCGTATCAGATTCAGGAACTCCAATCCTTGTGGCACACTCGGGTTGGAGGCTTCCCCTTTGAGTTAATGGAGGATTCCATATCGCTCGTGGAATATCAGATTTGTAGGGGATACCACCTAACTCAGAAGTAATACACAGATCAGTATTTGAAATTTACAGACAGGTTACATGTTTCCAGAAAGTGCCCATATGTTTTTCAGAAACTATTTTATGCATGATGTTTTGATGAAAATTGCTCTCATGTATTATATATATATATATATATATATTCAATTACCCTATTTTGGATTGCTTCGCATTCCAGTACTTTTGTGCTGACCCCCCTCCTTCCAGGTTTTAAGACTCAATCTTGGGGTCGAGATAAATAGTAGATATTTTACATCGCAGATCAAATTGTACATTGGTGAGCCTTCTATATTATAGAAGGCCTGTTTAATTTTAGATATTTATCTTTAGTCATGTTTTGGTCTACTGGGGCCTTGTCCCAGATTTCAGGCTGTTGCTATTTGTCATGTAGTAGAGATTTCGCAGATGGATTTCAGATGTTGATAGATGTTGTGGGACATTATTTACCATTATTGATTTTATTAGACTTATGACCATGTTTCCGTAATATTATGTATCTTCTGCATTTTTTTATCATATAAATTATGCGCATGATTACCAAATAAATAGGAGGGTTCCGGGCCTTCATAGTTTGGGATACTCATCATGGCCAGGGCCCCAGTTCGGGTCGTGACAAACTTGGTATTAGAGCAGGGTTCATAGTCCCAGGATATCTGGGAAATTACGTTGGGTAGAGTCTTATTTATGGGTGTGTAGCGCACCACACTTATAAGCAGGAGAGTACTAGGCGTTTAGGAATGTCTCTCTTTCTTCATGTTCTAGTTCGTGTAATAGAGTCAAAATGTTCCTCTTTCATAGTCAAATTCATTGGTGTCGCCCATATGAAAGTAACATTCATCCCAATTCTTTCCTTACTCGAACATTCTCAGACATGTCTCATTATTGGGCTGATTCAAATACAAAAGTTTAGAGTCTAAATGGTATGGTTCATTCTGATAGAATCATATAAGATTTTTGCAAGGACTTGAGATGAGTCGATTAGTTCTTCAGAGTGTGTTGGTTCTAGTATGAACCTTGATTTTGATGAAATCGTGCTTTTTAGCCTGCAGTATAAAATGTATTCAGTTCTTTTCAGAACTTATGTTGCCAGTGTCATGCTTCAGAGGTAATAAGGTGTCGCAGAATGTTAGAACTGTATTTCCACCCGAATAGTAGTGTGTGTTGAAGTGTTGTTGTCATGACCTATTGGTAATGAAATTAGACCAATAAGTTGGTGATGTGAAGTCACAAAGTTAGAAGTCAGAGTGAGGACAATTTACCTCTTTATAATGATAAACTAATTTGGTAGCTAGCAACATGTGTGGACAGTATGGTAGTCTATGGAGGAAGTGTGTGACTCCGATTTTATTTCTACAGAGTAAGATGTGTATTCTTAGTTCATTGAATATTGCATATTAAATCTCTATCTCATGAAATATTGTCATCAAAGTGTTGTTGAAAAATAAAGTCTAGTGAAGCCGTGTGGGGCTCTTTCGATTCACTAGCATAGT
>JAPEIP010000009.1:106726254-106751405 GCA_026120095.1 Capsicum chinense
CCCAAAAAAAATGGAAGAAGAACAGAAAACCTGCTAGCCCCTTAGCCTATCAAGGCACATCCTCTGGATGAGCATGTCTCTCATGCAGAATTTAGAGTTGCATTCACTACTCTAGTAAACTCCGTAGCAGCACAGAATGAATGGCCAGCTACTGGTCCAGCCAACTCAGTGGCCAATACTACTGCAACCAGAATTTGGGATTTTACCCGAATGAATTCTTTTTCTTTCATGGGATCCAAGTCTGAAGAGGATCCACATAAATTCTTAGATATGATTCAGAAGGTCATGGATGCTATGGGGGTGACATCTAGTCAGAGTACTGAGTTTACTGCATACCATTTGTAGGACGTAGCCCATACTTAGTTGAAGCAGTAGAGGTTAATAGGGGTGTAGATACAAGGCCTGTAGAATGGGAAGAGTTTTCCACATCTTTCTTAGACAGATTCTTCCCATTAAAGTTGAGGGAGTCCAAGGTGTTAGAGTTTATTAACTTGAGGAAGGAAAACATGAGCATGAGGGAGTATTCCCTCAAGTTTAATCAGTTATCTAGATATGCTCCTCATGTGACAGCTGATAACAGGTCCAAGATGAGTAAGTTTGTGTCTGGTGTATCTGATAATATGGTCAAGGAGTGTAGGACCGTAATGCTTATTAGTAAGATGGACTTATTTAGGCTGATGGTCCATGCTTAATAGATAGAAGAGTAGAATATTAAGGAGAAGGAGAGAGGAAACAAGAGGGCTAGGATGGATATTTTTAACTTTAGTCAGCCAAATACAGGGGATTGTAGCCGTCCTCAATTTCATTAGAGGTCTTCATCCCTAGCACCCTCTTCAGCCAGTGCCCCCGTACCCAAACTCAGAAATAATAATAGGGATAGAGTACCGGGATCTAAGTCCTAGGTCAGTGTTAGCATTGCTCGTACAAATCCTCTATGTCAAAAATATGGCAGACAATATTAGAGTGAGTGTAAAGTGGGTAGTGATGTGTGCTTTAGGTGTGGCAAGCTAGGCCATCAGATTCAGGAGTTTCAGGTAGTTTCTCAAAAAGGTAGGGATGTATGCCAACAAGGCTAATCCCACACCCGTCAATTCTATCCAGGCGCCCAATTCAGTAGGGTGTCGCTTCCAGTGCTACTAGTGGTTAGTGTCCGAACAGATTATATGCTCTTCAGTCCTGCCAAGATCAGAAAAATTCTCCTGACGTAGTTACTGGTACATAGCAAGTCTTTCAATTATGTTAATGCCTTACTAGACCCTAGAGCTTCTCTTTATTTTGTAACTATATATATAGCCATCAATTTCAGAGTTAGACCCGAAACTCTAGCAAACCCCTTTTCAGTGTTTACCCCAGTAGGTGTTTCTATCATATCCAGATAGGTATACAGGAATTGTGCGATCATAATATCTTAGAAATTTACCTCAGTTTATCTCATGGAGTCAGTGATGGCAGATTTTGACGTCATTCTCTGCATGGATTGGCTCCACTTATGCCATTCTTAGTTGATTAGAAAAAGAATAGTTCATCTTTAGTTCCCAAATGAACCTGTCCTTGAATGGAGAGGTAGTACCACAGCTCTTAAGGGTCAGTTGATTTTGTACCTTAGAGCAAGACAAATGATATCGAAGGGGTTTATTTACCATCTTGTGCAAGTCAAAGACTCTAACTCAGAAACTTCAACTCTTGAATCAGTTCCATTAGTAAATGAATTCACAGATGTATTTCCTAAAGATCTTCCGGAGTTCCTCCCGAAAGAGAAATTGACTTTGAAATAAACCTTCTTCGTGATACTCAGCCTGTATCTATTCCGCCATATAGAATGGCTTCATTTGAACTCAAGGAGTTAAAAGAATAGTTAAAGGATATTCTAGATAAGGGATTCATCAGACCCAGCATCTTCCCATGGGACACACTTGTTCAATTCATGTGTAATAAATACAGTTCTCTCAGAATGTGCATAGACTACTGTCAGTTAAATAAAGTCACAGTCAAGAACAGATACCCACTTCCTAGAATCGATGACTTGTTTGATCAACTTCAGGGTGCCAACTATTTTTCAAAGATAAACCTCAGATCAGGCTATCATCAGCTTAGAGTCATAAATATGATATTCTAAAAATAGCTTTTTGAACCCAGTATGGTCATTTCGAGTTTCTAGTTATGTTATTTGGTCTCACGAATGACCCACCAGCCTTCATGGACTTGATGAACTGACTGTTCAAGCAGTACTTGGACATGTTTGTCATATTGTTCATTGAGGACATTCTTGTTTACTCTCATAGAAAAACTGATTATGCAGACTATCTCAGAATAGTGTTACAAACTCTTAGAGCTCACTAATTATTTGCTAAATTCAGTAAGTATGAATTCTAGCTAAGATCAGTAGCTTTCCTGGGCCATATTATTTCTAGTAATGGCATTAGAGTTGATACTCAAAAGACTGAAGAGGTTAGAAACTGGCCTAGACCTATCTCTCGATTAGACAACAGTAGTTACTTAGGTTTAGCTGGTTATTACCACCGGTTTATTGAAGGATTTTCTTCTATTGCATCCCCCATGTCCAGATTGACTCAAAAAAAAGTTAAGTTTCAGTGGTCAGATTCCTGTGAAAAGAGTTTTCAGGATTTGAAGACTCGACTCACCTCATTCCAAGTTCTTACCTTGCCAGATGGTTCAGATGGGTTTGTTATGTATTGTGATGCATCCAAAGTAGGTTTGTATTGCTTTCTCATGCAGAGAGGTAAGGTTATAGCCTATGCCTCTAGACAACTTAAACCCCATAAGAATAATTATC
Source organism: Capsicum chinense (assembly GCA_026120095.1). Taxonomy (NCBI): domain Eukaryota; kingdom Viridiplantae; phylum Streptophyta; class Magnoliopsida; order Solanales; family Solanaceae; genus Capsicum; species Capsicum chinense. The sequence continues at coordinate 106,729,049 of JAPEIP010000009.1, forward strand.
TAACTCATGATCTTAGTTAGCAGCATTAGTATTCGCCTTAAAAATTTAGAGGTATTACTTGTATGGGGTGCACGTTGAAGTGTTCACTGACCATATGAGCTTGTAGTATATTTTCTCTTAGACATGAGTGTTCTATATCATTGGGGCAAGGCCAATGTAGTGGCTGATAATCTCGGTAGAATGTCTATAGGTAGTATTGCTTATGTTGAGGATGGTAAGAAGAAGTTAGTTCAGGAATTCATCAACTTACCCGACTACGTGTTCGCTTACTCGATTCAGCATAAGGTAATGTATGGGTGCAGAGTAGCTCAAAATCATCTCTAGTTTCTGAGTTAAAGGAAAAGCAGGATAAAGATCCCAGTCTAGTTAAGTTGAAAGAATCAGTCAGAGATCAGAAAGTGGAGGTTTTCTCCCAAGGGGGAGATGGTGTCTTGTGTTGTTAGGGTAGATTAGGTATGCCTGATGTAGAAGATCTGAAGCAACGAATTCTTGCAGAAGCACATCATGCGCGTTACTCTATTCATCTAGGGGCCACTAAGATGTACCGTGATTTGCGGGAGATCTATTGGTGGAGTGGGATGAAGAAAGTTATTACAGAGTTTGAAACTAAATGCTCTATGTGCCAGCAAGTTAAGATTGAGAACCACAAGCCTAGTGGGTCCATGCAGGAGTACAGTATTCCCAATTGGAAATAGGAGGAAGTTAACATGGACTTTGTGATGGGTTTGCCTCGTACTCATCATCAGCATGATTCTATTTGGGTTATCGTAGACAGGATGACCAAATCAGCTTATTTCTTGCCAGTCTATGCCTCTTACTCAGCCGAGAACTATGCCAAACTCTATCTCAGAGAGTTGGTCAGGTTGCATGGTGTTCCCTTATCTATCATCTCAGATAGAGGTACTCAGTTTACCTCTCACTTTTGGAAAGCATTTCAAAAGGGTCTTGGTACCCAAGTCCATCTTAGTATAGCTTTCCACCCTCACACAAATGGTTAAGCAGAACAGACTATTTAGACTTTGGAAGATATGTTGAGAGCATGCGTAGATCATTTTTAAGGTAGTTGGGATGACCACTTTTCTTTGATTGAATTTGCATATAATAACAACTATCATTCTAGTATCCGTATGGATCCATTTGAGGCTCTCTATGGTAGGAGATGTAATCTCCAATTGGTTGGTTTAAAGTAGGTGAGGCTGCATTAGTAGGGCCTGACTTAGTGTTTGATGCGTCCGAAGAGGTTCAGTTGATCAGAGAAAGACTTAGGGCTACCCAGAGTTGACAAAAATCATATGCTAATGTGAGGAGAAAGGATCTCGAGTTATAGGTCGGTGATTTTATGTACTTGAAAATCTCTCATTTGAAGGGAGTGAAGAGATTTGGCAATAAAGGGAAACTCAGTCCCCGATATGTCGGTCCCTTTAGAATTCTCAATCATTTCATAAAGGTAGCTTATGAGCTTGAGTTACCTTCAGATTTAGCCAAAGTACACCCAGTGTTCTATGTCTCATTCTTGAAAAAGTGTATTGGTGATCCAGTTGTAGTTTTTCCCTTAGAAAGTGTAGATATTTAGAACAGTCTTTCTTTTGACAAAGTTCCCGTCGAAATTCTTGATCATTAAGTTCGTAGACTAAGGAACAAAAATTTACATTGGTCAAAGTTCTTTGGCAGAATCAGTCCGTTGAGGGAGCCACTTAGGAAGCAAAGGCAGATATTCGGACCAATTACCCTCATTTTTTCTTAGCAAATCCAGATTTAGTATAAGGTACTAATCTTCTTAATATTTCTCTCTTTCAGGCTCAGTTTCAGTTGTACATCATTTTCATGCCAGTCGTGCAATCATGAGTTAGTTCAATCATGTATTCCATGCATTAGGTATGCATGTTTAGTGTATAAGCTCAGTCCATCAGTTTTCCCTCAGCTTAACCAGTCTCATTCGAGGATGAATGATCCCAAGGGGGAGATATTCTAATCCTCTATATTTTCTTAGCATAATCTCAATACATGAGTATTCATATATAAAAATTTTGAAAGACTCATTATTTGTCAGTTTAGAGCCTGCCATTGCGTAGGTAATTGAATTAGCTTTCTAATGATATAAAATTCACCCAAATTCGATAACCGGGTAAGAAGTTATGGCGATTTTAAAGATCCCCTTTTCAAGAACAAGAAACCCTAGCTCTCAAATTCAAGGCCAAATCTTAAGAACTCTTCATCAATCCTTCCAAATTCATTATCCCAGGTATATTAGATGTTCATCTATGGAGTCCAAGAATCCTATTTAAATTATAAAATTTTGATCTTTCCAATTTAATTGATTTTAAATTAGGATTTCACCCATGAATCTCTATGTACTATTAATTTTATACCATGTTTCAATGAAATTATTGTTGTTATTCAATCCTCCATGTTTTAATATTATTATTTATTAAATTAAACCATGATTTAATACTATTATGTTGAATTCATGCTATTTCTATAAGTTCCATGACATTCCTATGATTGTTTTAAACCATGAACTACAAGTGTTTGATAAAATGCCTATAAGAGTTATTGATTTAATAAAAGCCTTCATGCTTTGTCCCCCAAGCTTTAGTGTCATTTTACCATTTTTGTTTTTGAGTCCTAGAGGTATTGAATACCCAAAAACCATAGATGTTTATGTATTCTAGTCTTTTTACACTACAGAATAGTCTTCAGAACATACGATGAGCATTATCAGAATAGTCAAATATCAGTCAGTTAAACTCAGAACAGTCTAGCATTCAGTGTCTTTCAATTGGGAATAGGATTTAGCATCGAATGAGTGTAGAAATGGCGGCTTCATCATTAGATAGGAAGAGTCATTAGTAGCAGTCCCTATACTCAAGAACTACTTATCCAGCGTAGGATATGAGAAGTCACCCGCCAGATTAGGCTCGACTATCTCGTAAGGGTCACCTGACAGTTCAGGCTTGACACCCTTAGTCCTTTAAAAATTATATCAGTTTAGTAGATCTACACAGCCAGTGTTTGTACCCGTGGCACGGTATTAACACCCTTCTAACTAGGGTTATAAGTTGGACACCGATTAGCTCAAATTGGGAAATGTCGATTAGATGATACCCCCCACAGTCTCAGATACAGTCCCAGATACAATCTCAGTTACATTCTAAGTTTAGTTATTCAGTCTTGGTGTTGTTTGACCAAAGCATATAATTTTTAGTTATTTCAGTGGTTTAGTTTACACATTTTACTCAGTTCATGTTATATGCTTGGTCATGCATCCTCAGTATCTACAGATTCATATATCTTTAGTATTTATGGATTTTTATGCATACTCAGTATTTACAAATTTTCACATATTCCCAGTACCTATAGATTTCATGCTCTCTATTTAGTACTTCATGCTTTATATGCATATTCAGTTAATTATTAGTTATATTTATAAAACCATCCATATCAGCCTACCTCATTCAGTATACCATTACATTTAAAGTACTGATCGCATACCTTTTCTTTTGCGCTATGATGTATTATATCATAGGTTTTGACGCTCAATTCCTAACTTGCAATTATAGTTATCAGATCCTCATCAGTAGCAGTGGTGAGTCCTCATACTTTGAGGATAGGCTTACTTTATTTCATGTCTCAATTTAGTAGTTAGTTGGAGTTAGTTGGGGCTTGTCCCATTACCTCATAGTTATTCAGTTTTAAAGGTTTATCAGATATTAGAGTTAGTTATTCAGTATTCAGACATTACAGTTAGTTATCTAGTTTATCAGTATTTTATCAGATTTAGTCAATTATTTCTATAGACTCATATTTTAGTTTTGGAATTAGTTATTAAAACCTTATGGCATGTTAGTATTTTTTGCATTTATGATGATATTATCCAATGCTCATAGCAGGTACCATCTCATGGGTTAGCTTGTGGTTCCTCGGGATAGTAAGCACCGTATGATGTCCAGGGTGTGCTCTCGGGGCATTACAGCAATAGGTTGACGATAAAAAAAACTAGCCAAAATAGGGGAGAAGATAAGTAAGAAGTCCAGGTGTTTTGAGAAGAGTAGAGGCCAGCAAAATATTGGTAAAGATGAATGGCAGAGGTCTAAGAAGGAGTTGGGAATTCTGGTTCATATTCTACGGATAGTGCTCCATATCCCAAGTCATCTAGTTGTAGCCACTTTTAGAGAAACAATGGGTTTAAGGCATAAGATGTCCAATCTCAGGCCAGTAAGGCCCAATCAACTCTATCTTATATTCCTTGTAGATTTTATGGACAGTTACACCATGGCTTTTGGGATAAGGAGAGAAATATGTGTTTTAAATATGAATAGCCTAGACATATTTAGAGGAATTATCCTTCAGAAGAGTTTCTACTAAGGCTAATAAGGCCTCGGTTGCCACATCTTAAGTTCCTGCACCAAAGGGTGCTACTTCTGGCTCCAGCACTTGTCAGAAGAGTCTGTATACTTTGCCACCCGTCAGGATTCTTAGGCATCTCCTAATATTGTTACTGGGATACTAAACCCTTTCTCTTGTGATATATATTATTTGATTGATCCTAGATCTTCCTTTTTTTATGTGACCCCTCATGACGATCACTTCTGGATAGTGTTGTAGACCCTTAAGGATCAATGGTTGTGTGCTAAATTTTCCAAGAGTTCTTGGTTAATATTGTTACTTTTTTGGGTTATGTTGTTTCTAGCAAAAGGATCATGGTGGATCCACAAAAAGTTGTGGCAGTTAAAAAGTAGCCTAGACCCACGACTCAAATTGATATTTCGAGTTTCTTAGGTTTAGTCGAGTATTATAGGTGGTTTTTGGAGAGCTTTTCTTCTATTTCTTCCCCATAGACTAAGTTGATTCAGAAGAAAGTAAATTTCTTATGGTTTGATTCTTTAGAGGGTTTATTTGAGAAGATGAAGGATAAATTGACTTCGGCACTAGTCTTGACCCTACCCGAGCACCCCGATGCCTTTATTGTTTATTGTGATCCATCTCGTGCGGGACTAGGTTGTGTGTTTATACATCATGGTAAGGTGGTTGCATAGGCTTCTAGGAAGTTTAAGGGGCATGAGAAGAATTATCCAACTTATGATTTAGAGTTGTTGAATGGGGTCTTTCCTTTGAAGATCTAGCATTATTATTTATATGGGGTTCCTGTTGACATCTTCTTTGACCATAAGAGTTTTCAGAAGGTGTTCAAGTAGAAAGAGCTAAATCTCAAGCAGAGGAGGTGGCTTGAGTTACTCATGGACTATGACATGAGTTATAATTATTATCCAGGTAAAGCTAACATAGTTCTTGATGCTCTTAGCAGGTTTTTCATGGAAATCTTGTCTCATGTGGATGAGGAGTAGCGAGATTTGGTGAAAGATATTCACTGTTTTGATAATCTTTAATTTTATCTTTTGGACCTCAAAGATGAAGGTGTCATTGTTCAAGAGATGGTGAAGTCACCTCTGAGTACTAAGTTGAAGGAGAAGCACGTATTGGATCCTTTCTTGATGTAGATCAATGGAAATGTTGTTCACAAGAAGGTGATGGCTTTTTAGATTGGTGGATATGGTATCTTGAGGTACCAAGGCAGACAATGTGTTCCCGATAATGATGGTCTGCGAGAAAAGATCTTGGATGAGGTTAATCAATCAAGTTATACAGTTCATCCTGGTTTTACAAAGATGTATAATGATTTGAAATAGATATATTAGTGGAATAACATGAAAAGAGATGTGGCCAATGTCGTGGATAAGTGCATGGTGTGTAAACAAATAAAGGTTAAACAGTTGAGGGCTGGTGGTTTGGATCAAGACATTGAGTTGCTTGTATGAAAATAGAAAGTGATTAATATTGATTTTCATCACTGGTCTTCCACGGTCTCGCCAAAAATTTAATTCTATTTGGGTCATTGTGGATAGAATGAGGAAGTTTGCTTATTTCCTACCAGTAAAGACTAACTATTCGGTAGAGGATTATGCTAAAATCATCATTTAGGAGATTGTAAAGTTGCATGGTTCTATAGTTTCCATCATATCTAATTGAGGTACTTAATTCTCATCTTTTAAGAGTGGTTTGGTAACTAAGGTGAACCTTAGCACCATTTTTAACCCTCAGATAGATAGACAAGCGGAGTGGACCATGCCAATATTAAGGATATGTTAATGTCTGGTTTGATTGATTTTTATGGTAGTTGGGTTGACCGTTAGCCTCTCCTAGAGTTTGCATATAATAATAGCTACTATTATAGATCTATATGGCTCAGTTCGAGGCCTTGTATCATAGGAGTTATAGGTCTCCCATTTGTATGTTTGACGTTGGGAGAATAGGTTGTATGGTTACAGCATAGTTTACCAAGCTATGGAAAAGGTGAAGGTGATTTGAGGTAAGCTTAAGACCACTCAAAGATGCCAAAAGTCCTATGAAGATGTAAGGTAATAGGACTTAGAGTTTGATATTGATGATTTGGTATTCTTAAAGGTGTATCCCATGAAGGGAGTAATGCAGTTTGGAAAGAATGGAAAGCTTAGACCCCATTATGTTGGTCCACAGAGTATTTAGAGGAAAGTGAGCAGTGTGGCTTATGAGTTGGATTTACCTTTGATCTTGGGTTCCGCTTATCCAATCTTTCATGTCTAAATATTGGAGAAGTGTGTAGGTTGTTCTTCCTTTGATATTTCTTTGTAGAATGTTGGTGTCTTGAATTCCATATCATATGACGAGGTCCCGATTGAAAATTTTGATGGACAAGTCCACCATTTGCGAACGAAGGAAGTGGCTTTGGTAACGGTTCTATGAAGGAAACAAAAGTGTGAAGAATCTACTTGGGAAGCCTAATATGACATGAAGTTCAACTATCCATTCTTTTTTCCACTTCGGATAATCGTTCTTGAGGTATGTGTATTCCTTTACATGTTTTTTTCTGACTTTGTTAAAGGAAATTGTGATATGCTTGATATCTTTGTTTTCTATCTTTATTACAGGTAAGTGTGGGTGTTCTCTGTGTTAATTTGTGCTAATGAAAGCCTTGTTTCATCATTCGAGGACGAGTGATCCTAAGGGGGGGTTAATGTAACACCATAAACTTTTGGTCGTTGAAAAATTCTGAGTTTAAAACCCACTACTCAGACTATGACTCTCCCCAAGAGTCATAGCGTGCCATTACTAGTCTTAAGGACCAACTCATAGCTAGACTAGATGCTAGCCCGACGTTTCTATTGTGACTATGACTAGGGTTTATTAGTTGTAAAGACTCAAAATGAGTCGTATGGTCCATCCAGATCTAAACCAGTGTGATGCACAAAATATTCTTTCTTCACTATGACTTGGACTATACGAGTTGTAGGGTCACCTGACAAGTAATATGGTATGAATCATAAGGTCACCAGAGAAGGATCCTTCAGTTACATTCATGACTACGACTCGTGGTAATTAGTTGTAATGTGTCCTTATGAGTCCTACAGTAGTGACCCATAGTCACTGGCGACAATTTTTTAGTGTTTTCATTAAAGGCACTTGGACATTTCCCCTCTTCCCCAATAGTGACCCACGACTTAAAACCCCTTTAGGTTATCTTTAATACTACAAAACAAATCAAAATAACTTCTCAAACACTCTCAAATCCCCAAGGTTAAGAACACTTAGGGTTTCCAAGAAGTTGATCAGTTAGGGCTCTCAAGGGTGATTTTTCTCCACATTGTGACACATTCAGGCATTTTTTTAAAAAAAAAATTGGGGGTAGGGGAAGGGAAAGGATAGAGGGGATTAGAATGTGGAGAATTGAACCCTCACCAACAAGGTGGAACTTCAAGTAACTAACCAAAAAAGCTACTAAGATTCTCCTCATACATTCAGGCATGTTTCTCTTTCCCAATTCTTATTTTATGAAAAACATGTGTTTTAAATTGTAAAATTTTATGGATTTGAATGTGGGTTTTTATATGGTTGAGGGTTTTGGAATGATTGATCCTTGAATTTTTTTTCCCATGGTTTTCATGAGTTTCTCATGCTTTGAATTGAATGTTTTGAACTAATAGGGTGCATCGATGTGGGAATTGGAATAGGGGTCGAGGTATTCCCCCAAATTGATGTTTTTGGACTTGAAATTGGACTTGGATAATTATGTTACCTACACCCACTAATGAAATTGGATTTGGCGTATGATTTGTCACTGCTTGACTTACTCACTTATACTATTGCATTGCAAAATTGGCTAATTATGAATATGGATTTTGAGGTCTTAATGGATATCTTTTGGTATTTCTATAACTAAATGAGGTCGAGGAATTCCTCTAATTTTATTTAATGAACAAAGGGGGTGGAGGAATTTCCCTATGTTAATATGATTGTCATCGAATAGGAATAAGCTTCCAAGTATAAGGGTATGACGATACCCGCGGTATGCCTTAACGGTTAAATCATTTGTCTAGTGAATAGGTTATGTGAAACTTGTTTTCAATTGTACTTAATGGGGGTTATATAGCTATGCCATGATGGTGTGGTTCATATATGACTTATACTGTAAACTCATATTGGCCAACATGAGGTTTGGTCTTAATGGTGTGTGCATGGTTAATAATATTGACATATATTGTATCTTTGATTGGCATGGGGGTCAGGCCATTCCATGGTCTTCCTTGATACCCCTAGTTTATACGGCTAACACGTACTTGGCCCTTTCAATAGGGGAAGTTGAGCCCATATATCCCGTGGGTGTCTTTTTAAGACGGTTGAGCTATATAGTCCAGGAAAATGTTTGACGTCATGCTAAGCCTTGTTTTGTATCCCGGAATAATACTTATTCATATGTATGATGATTTGTGGATGATTTTGAAATGGATTTGACTTGGCATTATTTTATATTTTTTCCCTGAGTTACATGCTAGTGCTTAACCTACTAAGCATCGTTAGACATTGTATCCCCTGGTGAATCAGGGTCCGAAGGCAATTCTATTTTTCCTATGCGGTATTAGGAAGATTGGCATAGTTCGTCAGTCATTTTCGGTGAAGTAGTGAGCTTCCATTCTCTGAAGACATGATCATTTCATTGGTTTCCTTCCATGACTTAGAATTGAACACTTCACATTAACATTATCATTGTCAGTGCAATTGTCAGAGTCGGGGGCATGTCCCGACATTGGTTGTTTTTTGATTAGTAGAGGCTTGTAGATATTCATGTTGATTGGGTGTTAGTGTTTACAAAATTAAATATCATTGAGTTTATTACTTTTCTATCTTGTTATATGTTCAGAATTCAGCCGCTACTATGTGTGTCATGTTTTGTTTGGCTAGGCAACATGGGTGGTCTCTGGTCCTCGATGGACTTGAGATACCCGTTATAACCCGGCCTTGGTTTGGGTCGTGACCCCTTAACTCTAATCTTAAATTGATGGTAACAAAACTCAAGTCAATATTAGAGAACATAACTGCTCCCTGAAGTTGGCCAAGTAAATCATTAATGTGAGGCATAGGATACCTATTCTTAACCGTCACCTTATTAAGCTGCCTATAGTCAATACACAAATGAAAGAAACTATCTTTCTTCTTTACAAACAATATAGGAGCTACCTAAGGCAACACAACTGGTCTAATAAAATCCTTACAGAGGAGATCCTAAACTTTAGAATTTAGATCCTTAAGCTCTGTAGGAGTCATACGAAAAGTTGCCATAGAAATAGGTCAGGTGCTCAACTCTAGATCAATAACAAACTAAATTACACGCTCTAGAGGAAGACTAGTTAAATCAGTAGGAAAAACATCAAGAAACTCATGAACTATAGGAACAAAGTATAGTAATGGACTCTCCTCACTAACATCACGAATATAAGCGAGACAAGACTCACACCCACTAAAAATAAGTCTCCTTGCCAAAATATAAGAAATAATCCCGCACCTAATAGCTTCCTGCTACACAACCAGAGGTACACCGAGCATGACTAAGGTAATGATCATGGAAAAACAATCCAAGACCACATGATAGTAAGAATCCATGCCCAGAATCACATCAAAATTCACCATATCTAATACAACAAGATCAGACTGAGTATCAAACTCTCAAACAGTCACAACACATGATATATAAACCCAATTTACAAGTAAAGAATCACCCATGGGAGTAGATACACATAACACAAATATTGAATCCCAAGATAACACTAATTGCGGGCATAATATAAAGACACATAGGAATAAATGGACCTTAGATCCAATAAAGCATAAGTTGTCTGATGGCACACTGAAATTGTACCTTTAATAACAGTATTCTGAAGACTCAACCTTGGGCATAGCAGGTATGGAATACAATTGACCATGCCTCTCACCTGGTTGGGATCCTTACCAATCTCCTATCCTACCTACTAGAGAACCTCCACAATTACCTTGGGGACCACCTCAATGACAATGAACATAACCTCTAGTTTGGAGTAGAATTGTCCTAATCAGTGGAACACTCTAAGCTAAATAAACTAATACTCTTGATAAATGTGAAAAGGACTACGAATTGTAACACACGTAGGTGCTGCACTAAAACTAAAAGATTCAGCTAACCTAAAATAACCACCATAACTAAAATACCCAGAAGATGAAACCCTCGAAGGTTGATCCCTAATTTGGCTAGAATAATCACTGTAACTAGACTGGCATCCATCAGCGATCTAAAGTGTGGCTTGAATGAGCCTACTAGACTGGACCTAATGTATATAAGGTTGTAAAGAGGGTACCAACACTGAGAACCACTGCCTCTGAACCATGACCCACTACAGCTCCCACTAAAACTACCCTGTTATCACAGCTTCTTATTCATGACCTCTTTGAGATTCACAATTAATATCCTCCATAACATATGAATAATCAGAAATCTCAGCATAATTCATACCCAGAACAACAAAACTTTTTGTAGAAATAAGGAGATAGAGTCTAAATAATGAAACAAAGCATCAAACTTTTTTATACTTAATAGTCAGAATACGTGTAGCATGTCTAGCAAACTCATAAAATCGATCCTTATACTACACAATAATTATAGAGCCTTAATCTAACCTCGATATTTGATCCCTCAAATGATCTCTAAGACTATAATACGTATACTTCTCCTAAAAAAACCATTAAGAATTGAGTCGATAATAATGAGGGAGATATAGTTAGCCTTGAATCAGGATGGCCTCTCCACCAATGTCGAGCTTTCAAATACAATTGTAAACAAGTGTAATCCACACCACGAGTCTTAACTAGGATCAAATTATGAAGCCTATCCTCACAAGCAATCAAGAACTCATAAGCATCCACACTAGGTGCACCAGAAAACTTAGGTGGAGCCAATATCAAGAATCTACCCAATATTTTCTATTCCTCAAAAGACATAGCAAGTTGGGATATCACTAGTAGAGCAACTACCTGTTAGGCAAGCACTGATGCTGGAGACACCTCAACACTAGGAGCCGCAGATACAAGTTTTGCCCCTACCTAAGTTCCACTGTAATACCAAATTCTGCACCATCAAATGATGCACCACCAAATAATACCAAGAGTTGTACCAATGCATCCTGGAGAACTAAATAGGAAATAAACCTTGGAGGATCCTGGGATGGTCTCTAACTTACCATTGGATAGGCGGAAAAATCTATGGCTCGATAATAGAAATATGGTCTAGTGAAGGCCCCTATCCTGGTCCATTGCTAGCGTTATATCCCTAGGTTGTCCTCAACCTCAAAGTTATCTGTGAATATCAATAGGATCCATACTCTTATACTCAGGGTCCTCATCTCATGTAGTAGTAGCACATGTCGTAGCTATCTGCAAAAGAGTGAAACCAAAGGAAGCTCTAGAAACCAACTAAGAATCTTAGCACAAAATGAATGGAGAAAGTTAAGAAATCTAAAGAATATTTTATAGCCCCCCAAATATATGAAATTTATATTGGCATTATGACCTATGGGACTAATAAACATTTGCTTTTGTACCAACAATACTAGTGAACCTAGCGCTCCGATACCAATTGTCATGACCTAAATTTATAAGCCATGTTAGCAGCTACCACTAGTAAGTAAGCCAAACACTAGCTTTGAGCTACAAGAAATAGGCTAATTCTGTGGAAAAGACATAAAAGCCAGAAATTTACAAGTAAAGACTTACAACTATAATTCAAGTAATAATAATAATCCAAAAATGTGATAAATAGCAATAACAATCTCATTACCTAGTAGTGTCGATACAAGAGCCACTAGCAAAATGATATACAAGTATTGTAATAGTCAATATATATCAATGTCAAATAAAGAAACTCTAAATAGATGTATAAGAAGGAGAAAATGGAAACTCTGTTCTGAGAGCTCACCATGCTTCCAAATTCTAAACGACAGAATTTTCATGTCAGCGACAACCACTACTACTCAGATCTAAATCAAAAAGATATAAAGCTATTGTATTAGTACCAAAGACACGGGTACTCAGTCGGCACCATCAGCCCACTTAGTTAAATCATAATATATGAACAATAATAAGCAAGATAAATAAGCTAAGTCAAAGTAAATGAGAAAACCTTGAATAAAGATCCAATGATGTAAGTAAATTACCAGAATAGATATAGTACGGAAGAAAGCATAATTAATACTACAAGACTGGACCGATTAGAAAATAAGTTCACAAAGGTAAATAAACAAGTGCAAGCCTCCATAAGTTCGTAGGGTACAATCAAGAAAGTAAATAACGAGAAATTTATCAATTAACCATAAATTAAGGTGTAACCATCAATCCATCCATTCCATAACATACCATTAATAATATTATAATATTAGACTCAAATCCGAAATCATATCATCATCATTATCATCATTTGCCAGTCTTTAAACAAAACTCAATATCAATAAATCTCTAAACTTGAACTAAAACTCATATCAACTCACAAGTACCAATCTAGCATAAATATCAAGAATATAGTCTCTTCAAACACTAAATTATGAAACTGTAAGGGTAGATTAAATCCATTAAGTCTACAAAGAGCTAATAATCATCTTAGACTAAGATGGGATAGAGGAACCCACTTCTAATTCCTGAAATATATTATAACATAAAATCCACCTCATACTAGGCTAAGGTATCTAAATTCATTTCTACATGTCAAATGAGCCACAATTAGGTCTAAGGTAGAAATTATACCCTAGACATAAGTAACTAAGTCAATTACACCTTATTTATGATTTCAAAGTAGTCCAAAGAGTCCAAATAATGCTAATTATACCAAGTATCCTCCAATACCTAATTTGCATCCCCCACCTAGCGTAATATCATCAATATACAATGAATTAGCTCAATCAATAATGAAGGTAAACCTATTCTGCCTGGACGCCGAATAAAAGGCCAAAGAAATCTTTTGAACCATCGATTTTCCCTTCTAAGAAGCTTTTGTAAGATGCCACAACATAAAAATCATAATCTAAATCAAAACGAGAAAAAAGATACCCTTATTGCACTTTTGTACTTTGGGTCCAAAATTATGTAAAATTCCCATGCAGAGCCCACCTATAAAATCCCATCTTCAGAATCGAAAACAAGTCCCTCTATGCTCAGGAAACATTTAACCTCAAGAATGGGTAAAGTTTGAGCTCAAATGGTGCCATAATCAAACCACCAATACTCTAGGGATTTCAAGGAATTATGAGAATTTAACCATGGATAGATGGAGAATACCAAGAATTCGAAAAAAGAAATGAGTAATCCACGTGTATGAACTCCCCAAAATCACTTACTAATGCCTCTCCTAAGTTTCCATATATTTAGTATTTTTCACTCTTGAATTTACATAAAAATAGAAGAGAATTCAGGCAATTAGGGCATTAAAGGATACCCAGGTTTTACTTAAACGAACACTAGGCCACTTAAGTGGTCATCGCTTTTGTATCAAATTGCTACCTTTACGATAACTGCCTTATTTATGCATGTTGCAAAAGCAACCCCGATGTTTCTTAAGTAGCATTCGCTTATGCAATAAAGTACTCGCTTACCCGAACCTCAAATGGCAGCGTGGTCGCATCAGTGACCGATTTTCCATAATTGCGAGCTTTGCTAAAGCGACAACAATGTTAGTTAAATGTATACACCAGTTGGGTGGTGCATCCACTGGGGACTTAGAAAATTTCAAGTCTCAACTGATCCCTCAAGATTTATCCAGAATGTCGTATACACAAATAATCTATGATAATCTATCTAATTTGATGTTCTAGACTCAATGGCACACTCAATATTTCCTTCCGAGGTCATTATAATTTAAAGTGGGTGCCACGCCTAAGTTGCATTTTTCATAAGTTCTGAACAATAGCTTGGAATGACTCTAGATGCCTTAGGACTCGAACCAATGGTCCACATAGCCTAAAATAAACATTTCTAAGCTATTTGAACAACCAGAATTGGCATATAAGATTGTTTCAATATTTTTTTTTCCTGGTAGCCAATTCTAACCAGCTAAGACTTCAAAATAGGGAATTGGTAGTAAAAACCAAATAAACTATGTTGTAATTGAACTGTCAGCTCTAGCAAATCATAAATGACTTGTGGCGGCTATAGAAAACTCTAAATAGTAAAAATGATAGAAAATGTAGAAAGTTAACTAGAGGGTCATTATAATTGGTTTATGAACTGACCCACCTTACAAAATGTTCCCGTTCATTAAAATTTTAGTCAATTGAGTTGAAATTTGTAGGATATCATATTTGTGAATATTTGCAACTTGATTTTACTGCTTGTATACCATCCTTGATATGGGCAATGAATTTGGTATGCTAATTAAAGAATTGAAAGTATTTCTTTGAGTGAGTAGTTAAGTGCCATGTGTGGTGAGGCTTTTATTTGTCTTTGTACCATGGGTCCATCTGGAACTTGTCTAGTTTGTCTATAGAGCATTATGACATTAATAAAATGTCCTTAGGCGCCAATAATTGAGATTGAACCTATGAAGTTAACCATATACACTTCCCAATTGTTAGTTGAGTGACCAATCTTTGCCTTAATTTGTTCCTCTTACTCTTTTTCTTAAACAATTGTGTTACAATCGATAACTTGTTCTCCTACAATACCCTTTTTTGAACAAAAACAACCTTAAAGAATTTATCTAAGGTACTAAACCATAGGATGCAGGAGTTTTTAGGTAGAACTTGTAATTAGAAGTTCATAGAATTGTCGAGTATTTACTTCCTTGTCTAGTTCATTGTTGTGTCCCTTATAAATATAAGAGAGAAACAGAGAGAGAAAATGAGAAGGATAGAAATTATAGATTTAAAATATAATAGATGAGTTGTCTTAGTTGAAAAAGATAAGATAAGGATGTTGTCAAGTGCAACATCAAGAATTGGTTCATAGTATAATTGGATGATATGAATTTTGGTGAAAAAGTAAACTGAGGTATTATGTATTGCTTGAAGTGGTAGAGTCACTTTAACTGTTTGCTATCTAACCTTATCCATTTCCTACATTACAAGCAACCAAAAAGCCTTTGTGATATCAAACAAAGCATATTCGATTATTGTGATATGGAAAATAAGGATCAGCCTATAGTATGGTATTTATGTGAATGATCTTCTTTAGAAGTAAGAGTTGTTCATATTGACTCCTTGATTTTAAATTTGATTGCACAATGAGAAAGGCATATTCTTATTATGAGGACACTCGATTGTTTACATTGAGCACGTGGATTGGCCTTTGTTGATATTTATGAGCATGATCTTTGTTCTGTAACGACTAGTTAATACTTGAGGCTTATACATAAAGAATTGATTTTTTTATTGTGGATGCTCGTAGTGATTTTCAAAATCATAAGGGAAAGATAAATTTCACGAAGAGACATGTGTTTGAACACCCTAATTGTACTATTTGTAGACATTTGTTTTTAGTTCTTTGTTCCATTGATTTGCTCAAGAACAAAAAAAAATTATGTTGGGTATGTTGATGAGTAAACATTTTGTGACTCGTTTAGCCTATATGTTGTATGATATCAAGTAATCAATGCCATCTTGAGATAGTGTTAATGATGCTTGTTTTTAAGGGTTGAAGTCAAAAGATGACCAATAAAGCCTAAGGAAGAGAGAAGATGGAGAAAAATAGCTAAAATTTGACATAGCATTACCTAAAATGTCACAACCTGATTCCTCAGGTAATGATGTCACTTACTATAACCGACAAGTAGGTAAGCCAACTCATAGTCCAGAACTACTAGCAACGGACTACCAAGAGAAATTAATGATGATAGTGGAATAGTTATAATAAAAGGCTAAAGTGTGTGTGTGTGTGTGTATATGTCGCGCCCTATTTTGAACTGGTCGAAACAGCACAGTTTTGCCACGTAACTTTTTAGGAAAATCCACTTTTTATGTAAAACTCTATTTTGGTCTACTAAAAACATTTTAAGATTATGTGTAAAAATTTTGATTACTCGAGGGGAGGGTGTTAGACACCCCTCAGAACCTATCCGAAGATAGTCCTTAGACTTAGTTTAGAAAAAACTTTGCTTTTATTTATTTACGAAAATGGTGATAAGAAAACTTTTATCATTATTTTCTACTTGTTATTTTATATAAAAGCAAGAAAACTTAAGGTATAACAAACGTAATGCTACCATGTACAGGGAAGTAAGGCAATCATCGCATATATGAATGAATATTTTAAGATATGAGAAAAATAACTTTTTATTTTTTATGATTTGGACAATATAAAGGGAAAAAAACTTTATTATCTATACATGTGTAAAGTTGAATAGGTAAATAACAATTAAAAAAATATTTTAAAGCATGGAATAATTTGAGACAAATGTGAATATGAATATATTTAAAAGTACGAAAATATGTAAAATTTTACTTAATTTGTGAAACTTAAATAGATTTAGATTAAAATTAAGCGACAAGTAAAATGTGATAATATAATGCATAGGCGTAACAAAATTGAGATAATAATAATAATAATAATAATAATAATAATAATAATAATAATAATAATAATAATAATGGTAATAATAATAGTATTAATAACGCTGATAATAATTGAAATAGTAATAAATATTATGGAGTAAATAATAATAGTAATAACAGATATGATGTAAAATAGTTGTTGTGAAAGTAATACTATATACCTTGTACATGGTAGCGAAAGAATGTATAATACCTCGCGTTGCTAATCTTTTGAGAATCTGAAAACCCGAAACATTAAAAATATAAAATATGGCTTGAACATTAAAGTTTCGTACTAAATAAAAAGTTAAAGTTGATGAATACACTCTTTTGGGAAAATCTGAAATTTTGATAACGTTCTCGATTAAGTTAAAACTGAGATTTTATCTATTTATCTTTTGTTATATTTTAAAGAAAAGTGTGAAGGTTGCTATACTAATCTCATTTAAGATATCAGTAATGAGTTTTTCAAAAGAATTAGCCGATTATGATAAAAATATATTTTCCTTAGTGATAACCGCGTGTCGTTTGCGAAAGTTGAAACGTTAAAACTATTTTTAAAGGATTGGAAGGACAACATAAATTCAGTAATCAAATAAAATTACCTTAAACAAATTCAATAACAAAGTTAGTTATTAAAAAAACTCAACATGATAAATAAAGGTTAAACCAAGAGGATAAAAAAATACGATACTCTATTTAGGAGTTTGGGCTCCTAATTTGCGCGACTCCGAAGTTCAGCGATCCTAAGTAGCATTTGACTCGATATTTGGGTCAAAGCCAGTTCAATTGCAAAAATCCAACTCCCAAGTTCACATGTACATGTAAGATGAAAAGATAAGGATTAGAAATTGTTCAAGTGAAAAAAATATCACATGAGGATGTTAAAGAATAGATTAAATATCACTTTAACATGCAAAGTTTGTAACGTCACATGAGGATGTTTAAGAATAGATTAAATATCACTTTAACATGCAAAGTTTGTTTTTTATTGTAAGGCAGAATGAAGGAAACCTTTTAAGTTCAAGATGCACTTTGCCTAATTTATTCACATCCTTACCCTTTAGAATTAGAAGTGATGCAAACAAATATTTCAATACTTATTCACTACACAGCTATAAGATACATTAAAAGAGATTATGTTCAATATGTATGTGAAAATCTATTCAAAATATAGATAAATATGTAAAACATGCCAATGATACAGGATATGCTCCCTCCTAAAAATACAAATATAGATAACTTTGTTTTAAACTTCAGCCCGAGAAACACCCTCGCAATCATATTCGCAAAAGTACCTGATAGTCAATTGAAGTTATTTTGTCTCATATATTAATTCATATCTGTACAGGAAAGAGGTAGCACTTACACGTGGAAATAGTTGAGGTGCGTGCAAGTTGGCCCAGGCACCACAATGAATAAAAATGTTCTATGAATTATCATTAACGAAGTCCTCTAGAATGCAGTTAATGCTTTGTGCAGGTAACTTTTTATATGTTTCTTCTCAAAATGAGCTGTTGGTAGTAGTATACACGAACACTTTTAGTAATCCAAACAACACCAAAATCTAAACCAAACTGTTGTTTCTGGAAGCAACACATGCACACATTTTCATATTATCCAAATTATTAACTTTAATAATGTGTACTACAAGACTCCAAAGTGTCTTAGACTATTTATTATGTAGCTCAAAAAATTAAAGATGCCACCAAGTTAAAAGAATGCAACAGCAATATTTTGGCAGGACACCACTGTAAGATTTTAAACATAGAACTAACAAATTAAACGGAAAACCAAAAGTTCATGCATAAACCTTCCCAAAAGTTGGCGAGCAGAATATATCCTTATCCTAATTAGCAAGGAATTAAAATCTCAAAAAGTAAGATTAGTCAGTTCTTTTTAGAAGCCTTTAGTACTAGGTAAGAAGCATAATCATCCAAGATATGCCAAGCAATAGTTGATGGAATGTTCAACCGAAAATCTACAAAGTCCCGAGATGGATATTCGAGAATTTCAGGACTTTCGGAACATCCTTTCATGAGACATTATGGCTGCCAACTCATAGCAACCATACCAAGCAAACAAAGGCACAGACAAACTGCTACTAATCAGTTCTGAACCTCAAAAGTTGGCGTCAAACTTATTTTACACATTCCACTCAATATATATACACATATATATCAAAGGTTTGGAATTTAGTTCAAGCCAAGTAAAAATTTTTCACCAATATATCATTCAATGAGAATGAAACTAAAAGACCAGAGAGTCTTTTTTTTTAAATCCCATTTTATCTTTACATTTATACCTCAAAATCGATTGGCTAGCACTATACCACATGAAATAAGACGATAACAGTAGAGCGAAAATTTCACATGATTCATATATTTAGATGCTAAGCTGATATACCTATACAAACAAAATTTAAGATGAAATGATTTTCTTAAACTCGACTTGCGAAATGACCAATAGTACCTGAGTGTACCTGAATAAGTGTGTGTGTGTGTGTGTGTATATATATATTCGGAAAAGACCAAATTTGAACTCAAGAACACACCACACCTAAAAAGATAATCCCTTTCAACTTGGATCTTTCCAGGGACAAATAACAAATATATGACCAAACTTGAGACCACATATTGATATGCTCACAAATTCATACACACAAAATATCTCTGAGAAAAAAAAAGAATCGTGCCTTTACCCGTAACGCCAAAACAGCAGCAGCGAATACCATAACAAAAAAAACTGAGTTATGTCATACATTTCATACTCATGGTCTTATATATACACAGATATAATATAAAATATAGGCAAAACACTTGCTCACAGAACAAAGCATGAAAACAACAAAACTTAATGACAAAAAACGACATGCCCTAAAAAATAAAAATAAAATGAGATGAAGAGAAGGTGGAGTGGGAAGGGGTAATTCCCATATTTTACTCGATTCCAAAGAGAATATATTCCCTATATTGAACATGCGGAAAAAATATTAGAAAGAAAAAAGAGGATTAAGATGAAACCGAATACATGAATTCAGTCAGTGGCTAATGTACAACATAACACAACCGAAATATTTTTCCAAAATCAAAGTACACTTTTGTCCCCCAAGTTAAAACTTTTTCAGGATTAACAATTATTTAGAACTCGGATTAGAATTTACAATCAGATTCGTTTTTTAGAATTAACGACATATCTTTATCCACAAAGACAACAAAATGTCGATAACAAAATTTAAGGGGCAGAATCACAAATTCGTAAACTGAACGAGATTAATAAAATAAAAATAGAAAAGATAAAAAACAAAAAAAATGAGAGATTCGCATCTTTTTAGGGGCAGCAAATAGGAGCGATAACGTCAAGGATTCTTCAAAGACTTGATACAGGACTCCGAACTCAAAGATTTCCTCACGAATTTTAGCTTCTTCCTTTAATTCCCTTCCCCTTTTTCCTTTTTTGATCTTTTTTTTCCTCTCCTTATTCCCTTTGTTTTTCTTGTCCCTCTAAAGGAATGACCATAGCCCCCTTTTATAAGCACACTCTGGAGTGTGAGAGCTTCTCAAAAAGGCTCCAAATTTAATTCAAAATTCAAATTTATTGGTGGGACAATGCAAAGATTTTGAAAAGAAAACAGAGTAAGGATAAGAATTTACCCATTTTTAGGTTGATTTGAAAGAAACAGAGGGATGAAAATGGACTTGTTCTTGATGACACCCTCTCTTACAAGCTAACAATGAATAGGGTGACACTTTTGATCTATCAAGCCAAAGCAACAGGAAAATGAGGGATTTATGCTGACAAAATCTCAATGGATTTAAGGTGAGGAAAAGGCTTGAGCAGAGGAGTAGTTGGGTTTTGCTGGATAGAGGCGTGGGCATATGAAGATGATGAAATGAGAGACCATTTTCTCATCTTAGGGTGAGAGAGTCGTATTTGATGGTTTATTTTGTGGACTAAAACCGTCCGATCGTTTGATGTCTAAATTTAATATAAAGATAAAATAAATAAATAATGATAATAATAAATAAATTATATATATATAAATATAAAAATAACTAAATAATTAGAATTTTTGAGACTATCGGACCTGAAATTTTAACTGACTAGGTTTGATTTGTGTTAGTCGGATAACTTTGAATTGGTTTTGATTCTATCCTTTGATCAAACGATATAGGATATGCTCCCTCCTGAAAATACAAATTCAGATCACTCTTTGTTTAAACTTCAGCTCGAGAAACACCCTCGCACTCATATTCGAAAAATTAGATGATAGTCAATAGAAGTTATTTTGTCTCATTTATTACTTCATATCTGTGCAGGAAAGTGGTAGCACTTACACGTGGAAATAGTCGAGGTGTGTGCAAGTTGGCCCAGGCACCACAATGAATAAAAATGTTCTATGGACTATCATTAACTAAGTCCTCTAGAATGCAGTTAATGATTTGTGCAGGCAACTTTTTATATGTTTCTTCTCAGAATGAGCTGTTGGTAGTAGTATACACGAACACTTTTAGTAATCCAAACAAAACCAAAATCTGAACCAAACTCTTGTTTCTGGAAGCAACACATGCACATATTTTCATATTCTCCAAATTATTAACTTTAATAATGTGTACTACAAGACTCAAAAGTGTCTTAGACTATTTATTATGTAGCTCAACAAATTAAAGATGCCACCAAGTTAAAAGAATGAAACGGCAATATTTTGGCAGGGCACCACTGGAAGATTTTAAACATAGAACTAACAAATTAAATGGAAAACCAAAAGTTCATGCATAACCTTTCCCAAAAGTTGGCGAGCAAAATATATCCTTATCCTAATTAGCAAGGAATTAAAATCTCAAACAGTAATATTAGTCAGTTCTTTTTAGAAGCCTTTAGTACTAGGTAAGAAGCATAATTATCCAAGGTATGCCAAGCAATAGTAGATGGAATGTTCAAGCAAAAAGCTACAAAGTCCCGTGATGGATATTCGAGAATTTTAGGACTTTCAGAACCTCCTTTCATGAGACATTATGGCTGCCAACTCATAGCGACCATACCGACCAAACAAAGGCACAGACAAACTGCTACTAATCAGTTCTGAACCTTAAAGTTGACGTCAAACTTATTTTACACAGTCCACTCAATATACACACACATATATATCAAAGGTTTAGCATTTTGTTCAAGCCATGTAAAAAATTTTCACCAACATATCATTCAATGAGAATGAAACTAAAAGACCAGAGAGTTTTTTTTTAAAATCTCATTTATTTTTTTTAAATTTATACCTCAAAATCGATTGGCTAGCATGATACTACATGAAATAAGATGAGAACAGTGGAGTGAAAATTTCACATGATTCATATATTTAGATGCTAAGCTGATATACCTATACAAACAAAATTTAAGATGAAATGATTTTCTTGAATTCGACTTGCCAAATGACCAATAGTACCTGAATG
>JAPEIP010000009.1:106769442-106780507 GCA_026120095.1 Capsicum chinense
ACATCCTCTATGTTTGCAACCACGAGAATTCAAGATAAACGAAGAGAGTATGATATAAGCAGATCAATACATGATGAATTCAAAAACCCAAAGTAATAAATTGTATGTTACAAGGCTTCCATAACCCTAACTAATAAACTTAGCTACTCATGAATAAAATGGGAATCGCAATAGAAATATTCATCATATCAAAAAGTAAACACAATCTTGGCAGAGAAGATAAAGTAGTGTTTCTCCCTTGGTGCTAAGCCGCCACTCTCAAATTCAAAAAGATACAGAATAATGAATCATTCTGTGAATTGTCAGCATCAAGTAGTTTAATAACTCTTCTCTCATAATTGCCTTTTAAGTCCCTAGACTAACTTTAAATGACAAATTAGTCTTGGACAGTTTTTAGGTGCCACATTTGGTCCAGACCGCTACTCTTTTGTGTCATATGCCATCCACATTCCATAGTCCCATTATGTCTCTATTTGCTTTATTAATACCTGAAATCATGCTAATCATATAGGTTAGCTCAATTACATAAAAGTAGAGTAAAAATGTAAGAAACTAGGCATTTTGTTCTCTAAGCTTAGATAAAATATGGGTAAGTTATGGTGCTTAGGTGTATAAATACACCCAATATCAACATATCCATTACCTAAAATAGGATAGGAAATTTTGTCGGTCCTATCTGCAATGTCAAGTAAATTTCTCTGATGACACTCCTTTGCGATCCATCAAAGGCTCTGACCTTCACTCGACTCTCCATTATATCTTATATTTATAATTTTATCATGATATCTGACTGCAATATGGAGTGCTTTATTGTTGTGCAGCCCCTTCTGATGGTAGCTCATCATCATGGAAAGAGACTTAATTTGCCTCTACCACTTGCCTGATTGTTGCAGCCAAAGTATCATTAGTGGTCTCCTTCGGTATTCTAACCCCACACAACACTTTCATCAAAGCATTTCTATGGGCGTCAGAACTCATAAGCAAAGACATAACAGATATGTGGGTCGGTGTCTTCTTGAGCTGATCTTCAACTAACTAGTCCTTTGGTTACATCTTTTTCTAAAATTCTGCAGCCTCGACATCTGTGATATTTCTCTTCGGGTTCTGGCCTTTCCTTAGAACTCTACAATTTGGTTTCTTTGGTTCGTAACACCTTCCTGACCTGGTCATCCGTTGAGCCACAATAACATCTATCATCTTACCCTTAGCTTCAGCTCGATAGTCCCACAGGACTACTTTACTATGATAGTCAGGCCTTCCAGTGGCTAATGTGGTCACTAAGACTCTTGGTAGGTAGGTCTGAACAGTTATAGGCTCCCTCAACTGAACTATGATAAATGAATGTGATGGGGATGCAATGGCGATTTCTTCTGCATTCCATGTGGGCACAATAGTTTCTTCCAAATCATACTCCTCTAGAGTAATCATATTAACTTCCTAATTTCCATAATTTGGCAAGGGGTTATTATTCACATTTGGAGCTGCAGCAATGCATTTGATTATACCCTTCATTATCAGGGACTCAATCTAATTCTTTAAGCTATAGCAGTCTTTTGTATCATGCCACTGGATTCCTGAGTGATAGGCGCACCGTTTGTTACTATCGAAGTTTCGAGAGGTCAAATCAGGGGATTTTCCCTCGATTGGATGCAACAAACCAGCTTCCCTCAATCTCTCAAACAACTGGGCCAAAGGTTCTACAATTGGTGTGTAGGTATGAGTATTTATGGCTTCAAAGTTTGGACGTGGTCAGGGCGCATAGGCTGGTCTATTTTGGTGAGCTGGAGCATGGACAAGGGCGTATGGTCTTGGTAGATTTTTGTATTCTGGAGCTCAAAGTGGATTATAATGCGGTTGAGTATTGTACACTGGGACATGTGCAATAATTTGGGGGTTGTTAGGGTAACGGTAGGAAGAATTTCCAGGTTGGTAGTATGGTGTGGAGGCTGAGAAATCTTTCATTTTTTTCTTATTACCATTAATGGAACCAGTCTGTATAGCCTTACTTTTGGCTTGCAGCGTAGCCATAGATTGGATCTTCCCTGATTTGATGCCTTCTTCTATGAAATCCCCAATATTTACCAACTCTATAAACTTTTGGCCCATCATTGACATCATCTTTTCAAAATAAATACTCTCTTGAGCTAAGATAAAATACTTGGAGAGCTCACTTTCGTCTGGTGGAGGCTGGATCCTAGCAGCCTCAGTCCTCCAACGCCATGCGTACTCTTAAAATAATTTTGATGGCTTTTTTTGTATGTTAGCCAATGAGAACCTGTCTGGAGCAATCTCAGTGTTAAATCTGAAGCGACTCATGAAGTCCTCAGCCATTTCCAGCTAGTCATGCCACTTACGGGGGTTTTGTCGGGTGTACCAAGTCAAATCTTTCCCCGACAAACTCTGTATGAACAACTTCATCCTCAACTTCTCATTCTTTCCCACACCGACTAACTTATTGCAATAAGCCCTCAGATGTGCATGCGGGTCGCCCTTTCTGTCAAACATATAAAACTTAGGTGGATTGTTTCCCACTGGTATGTCGATGTCTGGATGAATGCATAAGTCATCGTAGTCCAGGCTTTCAGTCCCCTTGGTGATTTGCATGTTTCTAAATGCCCTATTTAGACTTTTGAGTTGGGCTGCTATCGACCCTTTTTCACTTGATTGGATATCCTTTCCAAATATCGTATATCAATCAACCATATATGAAGCCTTAACAACTGCAGATGTTACGAAGGTGGGAGCTTCGGTAGAATATACCGGTGGTACAGGTATCTCATAAGTGACATGTGCCTCAGGTATGTGCTATATTTTTGGATGGATTGAAACAGTAAAGTTCTAAGTGGGAAACTAATAACCAGGCGTTGTCCCTACAATAGGTTGAAGAGCTGGTGAGATTGAGCATACGGTATATTTTCTTGGTTAGCGGGGGCACTTGAAAGTAATTCGATACTTGGATCTTGCAACTGAGTGGGAAAGCTAGATATTATAAGCTTGGTTAGATCCCGCATTTGACGTAGCTCCTCTTTTAAGATTTGAATTTCTTGTGATATGTTGGCCATTTGCTGTCGTTCTGGGTGTCTGATGGCCTCTAGGAACTCTCGGTGTCATCTACTGAGACCATCATAGATTTACCAGATTGGTCCTTGTTAGTCATCTTTCCTTTGGACCGAAGGTTGTATTGGGATTTTGCCAGTTTGTGTGTCGACACAAATCAACTTTCTTTTACCAGGGATCGATAAACAAAATAAAGAAAGAAAGAAAGAAAAAGCAAAAGGAAACTGTTAGTTTGGGGAGATAATGAAAATGTAATAAGTACATAACACATATTTACGCCAAGTAGGCGACACTCAAAACGTGTCCTAATATGGAGCCTCTTTTTTCTAGAGATAGGCCTACGGTGTAAGTATGGTTAATTGATCCAAAGTTCCAATCGCTTTTATAATTCAGAAAAAAGTGCTCTGGTTAATAATAGGGTAAAGTGTGAAACCACGAGTTACAAAGAGAAAAACTCTTGAACTAAAGATTACATCATGGTAGAGATATAGCAACATCAAGCAGAGGTCATGCAAGACCTTTTAGAGAAAGTAAAAATGGAAGACAAAGTACAAATAGGTCGTGCAGGACCCTCCCCCCCTCCGAGGAATCAGAGATAGCAGATGGATCATAAGGCCAGCTCGGGGGATCATTATCATCACCATCGAGGTTATAGTAGGGCCCTGGGTGATACTTTGGGGACCCGTCTGACTGCTGTCCCTGGTGGTCCTCGTATGCCCCACCACCGAACTCTATGGGTCTGTATTCTTTTTCTTTGGGGTTCTCCTCCATCTCCTCTATCAGCTCTCCCTCCTGCTCTTCCATCGAATCCTTCTCCAAATTTTTCTTCGGGTTCTCTTCTATTTCTTCCTTGGGTTCATCATCTACTGCATGGATGAGGTGATCACTGATCCCAGAATCACCTGTTCATACATGGCAGTGGTCACATGCCTAAGGTGCAGCAGCTGCTCTCGAATCTGGTCTGCTCTATGAATGTTTGCAAGCCCTGGAGTGACTCATAGCTTGGTCGGGCTAGGATTCCTTCCGACATGTACCATGTGTAATACTCGGGAGTGCTATATGGGTTACCACTCATGCCCAAACTGAAGATCTGTCCCCACCCATTGATTAAATTGCCAAGCCTCTCCATGGGTATTCTTCCTTCATAATCTACCTCTACTAATGCCATGTTCGATCATAATGACACATTTTGAATCAGGCCAAATTATCTTAGAACTCTTAGAGGCGCATACGGGTGGATTCACTCCAACCCAATCAACTCAAGGAAATAAGTGTAATGCCTCCTTAGCATTACTCAACCGCTAACCCACGATAGTCTCCACTGGATGAGGTTACCGGTAAGATAGGTTAGGAAGGCGCGCCACTGCTCCTCACTTATTAGCATCTCACACATAGCCACCCTAAGTTTGTGGTTATGAGTCTGGTTAGGACTTGCCTCTCTAACGTCGTCCCTACGATAAAAATGTTTTAATGCCCAAACTTGGAGCATTAGATTGCAACCTCTGAAAAAATCATGTCTTTTAAAGTGTGCAAATCGGGACCAAAATATCTCCGCTAAAATCATCAGCATAATAGTAGTTCTGAACGATCCCCTAAACATGAATATAACTGTGGGGAGTAGGTCGATGCTGATCTGGTTACTTCTCGTGGGGAACACCATAACGCTGAGGAAAGCACCATAAAGACAATGACCCTATGTCTTTCCCAGTCGGTCCTAGTAAAGAAGAACTCCTGTCGAAAACCACTCCCTAAAGTGTTTTGTGGGGCTCAAGGTACCCTCCCCACCAATGGCAAGTTAGCTATTTGGCTGACCTCCTCCAAAGTAGGCGTGATCTCAAAGTCCATGAACCTGAAGTTAACTGTAGTCGGGTCCCAGAACTCGACTAGAAATCGAATAAGTAGCTCATCTGCCTTTATCTTCATCAAATCTGTCAAAGATCCTAAATGTCCAAACACCTCATATCCATGTGCTACTCGAATACTTTCCCACAAGGGTCTCAGGACCCGTGGTATATCAGTCAACATGTGGATGTTGATGAAGTTTTGGTTGATTTCCATCTGTGCAAGAAAAAAGGGTAGGGTAGGCTCAATGTCCTGAATTTATTGCGATCTTAACATTTGAATCAATTAGTCATTTCACACATATAGTGTAGTTGGGTTAATGAAGGACCCGTTGACACAAAGGGTGGCTCCCTAATTACAGAAACGATACCTTGAACTGTTCCACCTCAATATGACCTATTACTAGAGTAGGATTTTTCCCTAAATATTCAAGAGTGGGAATGAATAGCTGCAAGAAGGTGCACTAGCCTACTGCACCGACTCTAAAACTAAGGAATTCAAAGAAGGTTCAAAGGAGTGCAATACACTCCTCGCGTGTTCGGTGTGTGAATTGTGTACGACCAAGACTCGATAAGAACAGTGCAAATGATAAAGCAGTAACAAGTAGTGTTGTACAAACAAATAAGGAATGCAAGTTCGAATTTGTGAAAAGCATGTTAAGGCTAAACCTAAGTTCAAAAATTCCCCAATAGAGTCACCATTCTGTCATGCCATATTTCAAACCGGTCGAAACAACAAACAACGTATGGTGACGTGTTGTCACTCTTAGGTTTTGAAAATTTACTTTTTAGAATCGCCACCTAGTTTTTTAGAAAAAATTGGAAAAACCACTTTTTTATATAAAACTTTGTTTAGGTCTATTAAAAATATTTTGAGATTCTGTGTAAGCGATTTGATTATCCGAGGGGAAGGTGTTAGGCACTCCTCAGAACCTATTCGAAGATAGTTCTTATGCTTAGTTTAGAAAAAACTTTGCTTTTATTTATTTACGAAAATGGTGATAAGAAAACTTTTATCATTATTTTCTACTTGTTATTTTATATAAAAGCAAGAAAACTTAAGGTATAACAAACGTGATGCTTCCATGTACAAGGAAGTAATGCAATCATCGCACATTTGAATGGATATTTTAAGATATAAGAAAAATAGCTTTTTATTTTTTATGATTTGGATAATATAAAGGGGAAAAAACTTTATTATCTATACATATGTAAAGTTGAATAGGTGAATAGTAATAAAAAAATATTTTAAAGCGTGAAATAATTTAAGACAAATGTGAATATTAATATATTTAAAAGTACGAAAAGATGTAAAATTTTACTTAATTTGTGAAACTTAAATAGATTTAGATTAAAAATAAGCGAAAAGTAAAATGTGATAATATAATGCATAGTCGTAAAAAAATTGAGATAATAATGTTAATAATAATGGTAATAATAATAGTATCAATAACGATGATGATGATGATGATGATGATGATGATAATAATAATAACAATAATAATAATAATAATTGAAATAGTAGTAAATATTATGATGTAAATAATAATGGTAATAACATTTATGCTAAAAATAATTGTTGTGAATGTAATACGATGTACCTTGTACACGATGGAGAAAGAATGAATAATACCTTGCATTTTCAATCTTTTGAGAATCTGAAAAACCCGAATGAACATTAAAAATATAAATATAGCTTGAACATTAGAGTTTCGTACTAAAAAAAAGTTAAAGTTGATGAATAAACTTTTTAGGGAAAATCTAAAATTTTGATAACTTTCTCGATTAAGTTAAAACTGAAATATTATTTACTTATCTTTTGTTATATTTAAAAAAAAAAATATGAAGGTTGCTATGCTATTCTAATTTAAGATATCGGTAATGAGTTTTTCAAAAGAATTAGCCGATTATGATAAAAATATATTTTCCTTAGTGATAACCACATGTCGTTTGCGAAAGTTGGAACTCTAAAACTACTTTTAAAGGATTGACAAAAACAAAATAAATTCAGTAATCAAACAAAATTACCTTAAACAAACTCAATAACAAAGTTAGTTATCAAAAAAACTCAAAATGATAAATAAAGATTAAACCAAGAGGATAAAGAATACAAGACTCTATTTAGGAATTTGGGCTCCTAATTTGCTCGACTCTGAAGTTCAGCGATCCTAGTAGCATTTGACCCGATATTTAGGTCAAAGCGAGTCCCATTGCGGAACTCCAACTCCCAAGTTCACATGTACATGTAAGAAGAAAAGATAAGGATTAAAAATTGGTTCAAGTGAAAAAAACGTAACATGAGGATATTTAAGAATAGATTAAATATCACTTTAACATGCAAAGTTTGTTTTTTATTGTAAGGAAGAACGAAGGAAACCTTGTAAGTTCAAGATGCACTTTGCCTAATTTATTTACATCCTTACCCTTTAGAAGTGATGCAAACAAATATTTCAATACTTATTCACTGTACAACTATAACATACATTAAAAGAGATTATGTTCAACGTGTGTGCAAAATCTCTTCAAAATATAGATAAATATGCCAAACATGCCAATGATACAAGATATGCTCCCTCTTAAAAATACAAATTCGGATCACTCTTTGTTTAAACTTCATCTCGAGAAACACCCTCGCACTCATATTCGCAAAAGTAGATGATAGTCAATTGAAGTTATTTTGTCTCATATATTACTTCATATCTTTGCAGGAAAGACGTAGCACTTACACGTGAAAATAGTCGAGGTGCGTACAAGTTGGCCCAGACACCACAATGAATAAAAATGTTCTATGAACTATCATGAACCAAGTCCTCTAGAATGCAATTACTGCTTTGTGTAGGCAACTTTTTATATGTTTCTTCTCAGAATGAGCTTTTGGTACTAGTATACACGAGCAATTTTAGTAATCCAAACAAAACCAAAGTCTTAACCAAAATCTTGTTTCTAGAAGCAACATATGCACACATTTTCTTATTCTCCAAATTATTAACTTTAATAATGTGTAATACAAGACTCCAAAGTGTCTTAGACTACTTATTATGTAGCTCAACAAAATAAAGATGCCACTAAGTTAAAAGAATGGAATGACAATATTTTGGCAGGACACAACTGCATGATTTTAAACATAGAACAAACAAATTAAATGCAAAACCAAAAGTTTATGCATAACCCTTCCCAAAAGTTGGCGAGCAGAATATATCCTTATCCTAATTAGCAAGGAATTAAAATCTCAAATAGTAAGATTAGTCAGTTCTTTTTAGAAGCCTTTAGTACTAGGTAAGAAGCATAACCATCCAAGATATGCCAAGCAATAGTCGATGGAATGTTCAAGCGAAAAGATACAAAGTCCTGTGATGGATATTCGAGAATTTCAGAACTTTCAGAACCTCCTTTCATGAGACATTATGGCTGCCAACACATAACGACCACACTGACCAAACAAAGGTACAGACAAAACGTTACTAATCAATTCTGAACCTTAAAGTTGACGTCAAACATAATTTACACAGTGTACTCAATATATATACACATATATATCAAAGGTTTAGCATTTTGTTCAAGCCAAGTAAAATATTTCCACAAACATATCAAATGAGAATGAAACTAAAAGACCAGAGAGTTCTTTTTTTTTAAATCCCTTTTTTTCTTTACATTTATACCTCAAAATCGATTGGCTAACACCATACCACATGAAATAAGACGAGAACAGTGGAGCAAAAATTTCACATGATTCATATATTTAGATGCTAAGCTGATATACCTATACAAACAAAATTTAAGATGAAATGATTTGCTTGAACTCGACTTGCGAAACGACCAATAGTACCTGAATGAGATAAGTATAAATATATATACAGAGAGAGAGAGAGAAATAGATGCATCCATAGAAACATATTTGGAAAAGACCAAATTCGAACTCAAGAACACGCCACATCTAAAAAGATAATCCCCTTTAACTTGGATCTTTCCAGGGACAAATAACAAATATATGACCAAACTTGAGACCACATATTGATATGCTCAGAAATTCACATACACAAAATATCTATGAGGAAAAAAAAGAATCGTGCCTTTATCTGTAACGCCAAAACAGCGGCAGCGAATACCATAACAAAAAAAACTGAGTCGTGCTATACATTTCATACTCATGGTCTTATATATACACAGATATAATATAAAATATAGGTAGAACACTTGGTCACATAACTAAGCATGACAATAACAAAACTTAACGACAGAAAATAGCATGCCCTAAAAAGCAAAAATAAAATGAGATGAAGAGAAGGTGGAGTGGGAAGGGAAAATTCGCATATTTTACTCAATTCCACAGAGAATATATTCCCTATATTGAACATGTGGCAACAATATTTGAAATAAACAGAGGATTAAGATGAAACCGAATACATGAATTCAGTCGGTGGCTAATGTACAACATAACAGGACCAAAATATTTTTCCAAAATTAAAGTACACTTTTATCCCCCAAGTTAAAGGAAAGCAACAAAGACATAACCTTGAAATAAATTACATTACATGTTCCGAAAATCGAAATAGATGGCAAAAGCGAAAGTAAAATAGAGAAAGAATTCGCACAAAGACAACGATAGAGTCGAGAAAGGGTAGATTTTAAACGACACAATTTTACCTTCTCTATTAAAGGCAAAACAACATCTTTCTAATACATCGATTTTGCAAACCACAAAAAAGGAATAAAGCAAAGTAATCACTACCCATGTATAGTTTTAGGAGGAAGACATATTTTTCCATATTCTCTCAAAACTCGCTTAAAAAGACGTCCGCCTATAGTGGAGCGAAATAGATGAGAATGTTCATGAATCCAATTTGCAAATAAACGAAAATCATTCCAACAACTCAATTTTTGGAATCAAGATTACAGAAGCTTGACGAAAATCCATATTCAAAACCAACTTTTCAGAATTAACAATTATTTAGAACTCGATCAAAATTTATATTCAGATCCGTTTTTTAGAATCAATGACATATCTTTATCCGCAAAAGCAACAAAACGTCGATAGCAAAATTTAAGGAAAGGACAGAATCACAAATTTGTAAACTGAATGAGATTAAAAAAATAAAAATAGAAAAGATTAAGAACGAAAAAAAAAGAGAGATTCACACCTTTTTAGGGGCAGGAAATTGGAGCGATAACGTCAAGGATTCTTCGGTGAGTGCAGACTTGATACAGGACTCTGACCTCAAAGATTTCCTCACAAATCTTAGCTTATTCCTTCAATTTCCTTCCTTTTTTCCCTTTTTTGATCCCCTATTTTTCCTCTCCCTCTTCCCTTTGTTTTTCTTGTCCCCTTAAAGGAATGACCATAGCCCCTTTTATAAGCACACTCTGGAGTGTGAGAGCTTCTCAAAGAGACTCCAAATTGAATTTAAAATTATTGATGGGACAATGCAAAGATTTTGAAAAGAAAATAGAGCAAAACGGTATGTGGGTCAAACCAACTTATAAGCACTTGTTTTTGCTTAAAATAATGTTTGGTAAAAATTTTAATTGCATAAAATAAGTTGTTTTTTGCTTTTTTTCAGCCAAAATCTATAAGCAGTAATAAGCAGCTTTTTTTTAAGCAGCTTATAATTTATTTTAGTTGATTATGTAAATTACCTTTATATCCCTAGCAATTACACCTTATTTCAATTTTACCCTTAGCCCTAATTTACCTGTTTTACCAGCTTGATGATATTGACAAATTAATGGATATATCCACAGTGACGTTGTGATTTTTATCTTTAAGAATATCTAATTGACAAATGTTGAAGTCCTCCTAATGTTTTCAGTAGTTTCAATGTCATATTACATATGCAAATCCACTTTATAAAGTAGTTGTTGTTAAAGTTATAATGGAGTAGTTTCATTTCCATCTCATTTTGAGTTTAATAAAAAGAAGTCAAATTCAAGATTTCTTTACAACTATATTTCAGTTAATTATCTATTCTAATATCCATAATAACAAAATAATATTTGCAAGAAAACTTAGAAGACATGGATTCTCCTATCTTACATGAATTCAAAAGGCAGGCTTCCTTCTTCCTCAAAGAAAATATATAATTATATTTTTCAAACACAAAAATTCAACACATTAAACTCTTAAAAAAATTAGCGCACAAATTAATAGTTATTCATGAAAATATTTTTTT
>JAPEIP010000009.1:106787178-106804512 GCA_026120095.1 Capsicum chinense
CCAAGTCGCGCCCTCAACAGACTGATTTTGCCATAACATTTTGACCAAGGGAACTTCTTTGTTCGTTAGTCTCCGAACTTGGAAATCTAAGATTTCAACTAGAATCTCATCAAATGAAAGACTATCCTAAACTTCAGTGCTCACGGAAGAATCTACTACCACGGAATCGCCAATATACTTTCTAAGCATGGAAACATGGAACACCGGATGAATAGTTGATAACTCCGTGGGCAACTCAACCTCATAAGCTACTTTCCCAACATGGCTAAGAACTCTATAAGGACTAACATAACGAGGACTAAGATTCCCTTTCTTCCCAAATCTTTTCACTCCTTTCATGGGCGAAATCTTCAAATACACCAAGTCATCAACTTTGAACTCAAGGTCTTTCCTCCTTACGTCAGCATAGGACTTTTGACATCTCTGGGCTATTGTCAATCTTTCTCTAATCACCTTGACTTTCTCTAGAGTCTCAAATCCTGAATCAGGACCACTCATAACAACTTCACCTACTTCGAACCAACCTATGGGTGATCTATATTTTCTCCCATACAAATCCTCAAATGGGGCCATGCCAATGCTAGAGTGATAACTATTATTGTAAATGAACTCTATCAACGGTAAATGCTCATCCCAACTCTCTTTGAAATCTAGAGCGCACGCTCTCAACATATCCTCTAAAATCTGGATGGTCCTCTCAGCTTGACCATCTGTCTGTGGATGAAAAGCAGAACCCAAATGCACTTCGGTACCAAGACCCTTATGAAATGACCTCCAAAACTGCAAACTAAACTGAGTACCCCTATCCAAAATGATAGACAAGGGAACTCCATGCAATCTGACTAACTCCAGGATGTACAATCTAGCATAATCCTCAGCAGTATAAAAAGTATGCACAGGCAAGAAGTGCACAGACTTAGTCAACCTATCAACAACCTAAATAGAATCATGATAGCATCGGGAAGGAGGTAAACCAGTCACAAAATCCATGTTTATCTCTTCCCACTTTCAAGTGGGAATGCTAAACTCCTGCATCTTACCGCCAGGTCTTTGGTGTTCTACCTTAACCTGTTGGCATGTCATACACTCAGCTACAAATACTGGTATATCTTTTTTTATGCCACTCCACCAATAGATTTTTTGCAAGTCGCGGTACATCTTGGTAGCACCAGGATGAATAGAATATCGCGCACCATGTGCTTCAGCCATGATTCTCTACCTCAATTCATCAACCTTCGAAACACAATCTACCATACAATCTCAACACACCATCTCTCTCTTGGGAGAAAACCTCTACCTTTTAGTCCTTGACTGACTCCTTCACTAAGTCTTGCTTCTCCTTTACTTCCAAAAACAGAGAAGATTTGGAACTACATTGAACCCCTATACTACCTTTAGCAGAGGCAAATAGCCTAACCCCCAGGCTAGCCAGTCGATGGACATCATGAGCTAACTCCTTCTTATCATTCCCTACAAGGGCCACACTACCCATAGACAACCTGCTAAGGGCATCTGCCACAACATTGGCCTTGCCCGGGTGATACAACATGCTCATGTCATAGTCTTTCAACAACTCTAACCACCTTTTCTACCTAAGGTTCAGCTCCTTCTGGGTAAATACATACTACAGACTCTTATGATCCGTAAACACATCCACATGGACACCATACAGGTAGTGCCTCCAAATTTTCAAAGCAAACACTATAGCAACTAGCTCTAAGTCATGGGTTGGGTAATTCTTCTCATGGGGTTTCAACTGTCTAGAAGCATAGGCTATAACTTGCCCCTCTACATCAATGTACAACCCAAACCCACGCTAGAAGTATCACAATATACCATAAAATTATCAATACCATCAGGCAAGGTCAAAACAGGAGCTGAGGTGAGTCCAGTCTTCAACTCCTGAAAAATCCTCTCACAAGAATCTGACCACAAGAACCTCACTTTCTTTTGGGTAAATCGGGTCTTGGGAGATGCTATGGAAGAAAACCCCTCAACAAAGTAGCAGTAATAGCCTGCTAGACCCAGGAAACTTTGGATATCAGATGGATAGGTAGGTCTAGGCTAGTTTCCAACAACTTCTGTCTTTTGAGGATCAACTCTAATACTTTCGGAAGAAATAATATGACCCAAAAAAGCAACTGACCATAACAAAAGTTCACACTTGTTGGATTTGGCAAATAATTTATGATCTCTAAGAGTTTGCAAGATAATTTGGAGATGGTTTGCATGGCCTGCTTCACTGCGGGAGTATACAAAAATATTGTCTATGAATATAATGATAAACATTTCAAGATATTGCCTGAACAATTGATTTATGAGGTCCATCAAAGTTGCTGGGGCATTAGTGAGCCTGAAGGACATAACAAGAAACACAAAATAACCATAGCGAGTGCAAAAAGCTATTTTTAGGATGTCATACTCCCTTACCTTGAGTTGGTGATATCCGGATCTAAGGTCTATCTTAGAAAAATAACTTGCACCTTGCAACTGGTGAAGCAAATCATTAATTCTTGGAAGGGAATACTTGTTTTTTACAGTGACTTTATTTAGCTGATGATAGTTAATGCACATACGTAAAGAACCATCTTTCTTTCTCACAAATAAAATAGGAGCACCCCAAGGAGAAACACTGGGCCTTATGAAACCCTTATCTAGTAGTTCTTTGAGTTGCTCCTTCAACTCCTTATGTTTTGTAGGTGCCATACGGTAAGGAGGAGTAGAAATAGGCTTGGTGTCGGGAAGAAGATCAAAATCCAATTCTATATCTCTGTCGGGAGGTATCCCTGGAAGATCTTCCAAAAAGACATCGGGAAACTCATTAACGATGCTAACTGACTAGAGAGTTACAGTCTCAGACTTAGTGCCCTTGACTCTAACCAAATGATAAATGCACCCCTTGGAAATAAGCTTTCTAGCCTTGAGATATGAGATAAAATAACTCTTGGGAGATACAAAACTCCCAGATCACTCAAACATAGATTTATCAGGAAACTAAAACTTGACTACTCGGGTACGACACTCTATAGAGAGATCACAAGAATAAAGCCAATCCATACCCAGAATGACATCAAAGTCCACCATGTCCAACTCAATCAGATCAGTAAACATGACTCTATGAAGGATTGTAACAGGACACTTTCTATACACTTTCTGGGCAACAATCGACTCACCCACTGGGGTAGAAACTAAGATAGGCTCATAAATATTTTTGGGACTCACTTCAAAATTCACAGCAACCAGAGGTGTAACATATGAAAAACTGGACCCAGGGTCCAACAATGCATAAACATAAAACTGAAATATACAAAGCATACCAGTAACAACATTGGGAGATTTCTCCTGCTCCTGGTAAGATGGTAAATCATAAAACCGGTTCTGGTGCTAACCGCCAGTGGTGCTAGAAGAGGCGCCCTGAGCTGGGACTGGGTGAGTTACCTAAACTGAAGCACTAGCAGTCTGAGTATAAGTCTGAGGGCGATTATCACGTCCCCCTTTCCTGGCATGTGGTCACTCCCTAAGCTTATGACCCATGTCACCACACCCAAAGCAACCTTTCTTCACTCCCCAAAAATCATCCAAATGGATCCTACCACACTGGGTACACAAAAGATAATTTGGCTTACTGCCAACACTGTGCTGAGTCCTAGACACATACGGCTTACCATTTTGCTCCTGCCTACTGCTAGGCGCAGGAGCGCTAGCTGATGATGGTGCTGGTGCTGATGAGCAGTTCTAAAATTAAGAGCGGTCCCCTCCTTATGATCTAGTCTGGCCATGTCTATGTTGCTCAGACCTAGCTCTCTTATTCTCTCTCATTCTGTCCCTCTCCTTGATCTTGTCTGCTTTAATCTATTGGGCATGAGTCATCATCCTGGAAAGATTTATCTCACCATTTAGCATGGCAATCTGCACTCCTTAACAACATAGCTCGACACCCCTGTCACAAATTTACTCATATTGGCTTAATTATCAGGTACTAAGTCAGGAGCGTATTTGGCCAACTGATTGAACTTCAAGAAGTACTCCTTAAAAGTCATAGAGCCCTGCCTAAGTTCATGATCTCCTCTACCTTCTTCTCCCTTATCTCCAAAGGAAAAAATTTATCCAAGAATATATCCTGGAACCCCTGCTAAGTCGTAGGGGTGACACCCTTACCTCTACCCTTTCTCCAAGCAACTACCCAGTCATAAGCAAGGTCCTTCAACCGATATGATGCCAACTCCACACTATGTGCATCAGAGACATGCATCACCTGTGTGATCTTTATCACCTCCTTTAAGTATAACTGTGGGTCCTCA
Organism: Capsicum chinense; assembly: GCA_026120095.1. NCBI lineage: Eukaryota > Viridiplantae > Streptophyta > Magnoliopsida > Solanales > Solanaceae > Capsicum > Capsicum chinense. Next base: position 106,791,480 of record JAPEIP010000009.1, read on the forward strand.
TCTGGCTTGAACCCATAAAAATCCAGTGGGTTCATCCATATAAAGTCATGAATTCTTACAATAGCTGAATCACCTCCCTACTGCTGTGGAGCTGGGGCCGTATTGGCCTGAATGTTCATAGTAACAGCTTGGGCCAATTCCTAAAAGACTGCACTAAACTCGGCGTGGAAGACATTATCATTTAGTAGGTCAGTAGGATGACCGGCGTTATTCCTTCTAGCTTGGCGAGGAGGCATATTCTAAAATAAGAGAGCACGAATTAATAGCTGAGAGAGACACTATAAACATGATAGACTTCTGAGAGAAAGAAATGACCTTTTTCCTAAAATATCTCATAGCTTCTTGCTCATAGATGTGGCACGCTACACACCGATGATCAATACTCTACTTAACGCGGCTTATTAGACTCCCTAGGACTCCTTAAACCTTAGGCTTTGATACCAAGTTTGTAATGCCCCAAAAATAGGTCCCAAAACATCACACGGTGCCTAAGGCTACAAGTATCCCCAAGCTAACCCTTTGAGCTATTTTCTACCATTCAACACTTATTTCAAGATCTTTATAACCAAATATCTACATAATATCATCATCAACCATGTCTCACAGTAATATGGATAAATGCAAGAAATAAAAAAATACAAAAAGTCTAACAATTCCAACTCACTAGTCTAACAAAACCGACCTGACGAGCCTCTACAATTCAATGTACCAAAGAGCCATTGGGATAGGCCCTAACTGACTCGAACTTAAAAGATAAAGTATCAAATCAAACTGAACTGGGAGTCTAAAATAGTACGTCCTTGGATCATAAGGACTCACCACAGCAAAGGATGTAGATCAATGTGCTCGACAATCTCCATCAAGTCTGGAACTGAGCACCTGAACCTATATTATAGGGAAAATATAGCCCATATACGAATATGTGGGTCAGTACCATAGAATATGGACCGAGTATATGGGGTGTGTGCATGTTTCAGAAATCAAATATCATAAGTATTCTTAGAAAACATGCATGCTATAACATGTGACTCAAGTAGCTCGAATGAAAACATCATAATCATAAAAAAGTAAGATATGTCAAATAAAATATGTGAGTCATCATCTTAAGTTCTCAATTCACTTTCAACACGATTTTCAAACCATCAAAGAAATCAAATCTCATAACAATTCTCTTTAGAATATAGTATTTTAATCTTTCAGAAAACAATAACTTTATCATAACCAATTCTTCAAAATAATATATTCCTTTTAGATAGAATGTTACACACACATTGGGAGTCTCTCATAACCAACGTAAACCATATGAGCTACATGAAGTCCAACGTTCTACCCACGTTGAGGAGAGTCGCCCTATTCCTTGCCATCAGAGTAGGACCTTAAATTATCAATCCAAGCACTAGTGATCACTATGAAAATCATCCTCAATTTCGGATCCTATGGGGGCATGTAGTTCTAGGTAAGTACCAAACTCGCTATACCATCCGCTAGGTGCTAAAGACTACTCCCAAACTTAGCTTAGATCTTTTTAAAAGAAAATCTACCATAAAATAGTTCAACAATTCACAACGGGAGCCATCATTCTACCCTTTTCATAATGAATCAATAAAAGTGGATTTCTTTTCTCATCTCGGGTTCAAAATCAACCCCTTTTTATGACCAAAAGGTCAAAGCTTCTTTATCTTTTCAGATCATTCAAATTCAAGGTGTTTATAACACATGTTTTCATAAAAACAACAATCTCAAATTGAGTTCAAAACCTATGTCTCAATGTCATATTAAAAACTTATCAAAATTTAAGCTTTACATCATAAACACATAAATTTATTCAAAATCTGGAAATTTCAGCTTTAAGCACAAAATATCATTGTTCTCATATAATTCCACTTCTAAAATATTGAAAATATCATAATCTCATGAGAATCAATATAGGATGTAAATTCATACTTCAAATTCATAATAAAACATATAAATTCCATAACTTCATAAAAGAAAAATATTTTTGGGCACAAGAACGAAAGGGTGTCCTTGTTGAAAACCCCATATAGCTTTATGGTAACGGATTCGTTGAAAGATTGGATCTTCAATGTTGATTGTGCAACCCTAGTTATTTTTCTTCTTTAGTGCTCTTGGATGATGAACTTAGACTGATCATAGGATTATAATGTGTTTAGAATCTATTAAATTTGTAAGGTTAAGTTTAGTGGTGTGGAAGGAGTGCCAAAAGACTTAATTACCCTCAAAATAACTCAAAACGGAGTGTTTTCGCTACCTGAAACACTAAGTTTGCACCACACACCTTATGAGACACTTTGAAGTGTGCGCCACAGACCTTAAGGCACACTTTGAAGTGTGCCTCCCACACCTTATTGTACACCTATTCCAGTATCCATGTGCAATTAGTTAGGCGACACACTCTACTTTGTAAAGCCATTACTCCTAGCTCAGGTGTCGGATTTTGATATTATTGGTATCGTTGGAAAGCTAATTCAATTCTACATAATTTGGTGGGTCGAAATATGAAAAAATACCATATATTCATCAATTTATGCTCGTTCAAAGATGACTCTTGAAAAATAAAATGCTAAAACTTGATGGATTCAAAACTCTTAGCTTGCACAACCTTAAGTTGCTCATATAAACAGAATTAACACATCATAAATTCTCTTATAACTAGGATACTCATGATAATTCATGTTCCCAAATATTGATTATAGAATTGGGGGGTTTCATATGTACGAACAATGGTTCGTTTTCTAGGTTAGGAAAGTGCGGGGTATTACACTTTCGATGGAGGATTATGCACAGTACATTCACAAGATTGTGAAGATGCACGAGGTATCTATTTTTATTATCTCTGATCATGTTACGCTATTTATATCTCACATTTGGATGTTTTTTAAAAAAGAGTTGGGGAGTAAGGTTAGTCTAAATACTGCTTTTCATCCACAGTCGGATGGGCAAGATGAGAGAACTATTCAAACTTTAGAAGATATGTTTTATTCCTGTGTGATTGACTATGCTGGAAATTGGGTTGAGCATCTGCCTTTGGTGGAGTTTTCTTACAACAATAGTTATCATTCGAGTAATAGTATGGTAGGAGGTGTAGATCTCCTATTAGCTGGTTTGAGCTTGGAGAAGCGTATATGTTTGTTCATGATTTGGTTTATCAAGCGATGGAAAAGATCCAGGTAATTTGGGATAGGCTTAAAGCTACCTAAAGTTTCCAATAGTCCTATACGGATGTTAGCCATAGAGACTTAGAGTTTTTGGTCGGGGATAGGTTGTTCTTCAATGTGTCTCCCATGAAGGAAGTAGTGCGGTTTGGAAAAAAGAGGAAACTCAGTCCTCGGTCCATTGGTCCTTATGTGATTTTGCTGAGAGTCGGCAATGCTGTTTATGAGTTGGGGTCCTTGATGACCATGTCCGAGTGTCATATTTTATATTAAAGGGATGTACTAGTAATCCCATGGGATATTGCTCGATCGTGTGGCTGCATACACTACGACCCTTTAAGAAGGGGGAGCTGAATCCATATTGCCCGTGGGTTGTTAGGACGACAAAGCTAGATAGTCCAGGTAAAAGTTTTAAGTGCATGCTAAGCCTGGTCCCTTTTCCCGGCACTTATATATGTATAGTTCTATGCATTATGGATGGTTTTACTTAGTTTGATAGCTTGCATTATTTTATCCTTACCTTGAGATTTATGCTAGAGGTCATTCACTAACCATATTTACTAGCGGTTGTATACCTACGCTATGCAAGAATCGACCATTCTACTCCACCTATTTAGCTTGTGCGGATTCTGTATTAGTATTAGGACTGAAGTGGTGAGGTTTCATTATTTCAAAAGTTATCATTTCATGTTATAGATTTCTCTAGACACTGTTCTTTAATTTTGGATGTTAGTTTTGGCCATGGTTAGGGGCTTTTCCTAACCAGATTTGGTTACTCTTTTGGATAGAGTCTTTGTGGTTCTTCTGGGGGTTGGCATAGGCGGGATCGGTAAAGGTGTCAGCCTTAGCATTAGTATCAATATTAAGGCTGGTATCATCCGACATAATTTCTCACTGTTCCATGATATTATATTTTGAGATTGATTTTTATATTTTGGTATTTCCTTTGGTTTATGGTCAATGGTTTGGTTTTGTACGATTGGTCGGTAGGTAGGGTACGACTAGACTCAGTTGGGTCAGTCACATTGTGACCCTATCCCAGAGTCTTAATGAGAACAATAATGTTATCTTTTTATATGCTAAAAATTCCGCCCATCTAAGGCTGGACATAGTTGGTTGGGTTGGTAGACAGGGGGTGGTCCCTGGTCCTGGTTGGACTTGGGATGCCCATTACGATAAGGCCTGGGGTCGAGTCGGGTTAATTGTAACAATTCAAACCAGTCCAAAATCCAAAGCACATAATCATATGTAAATATATTTATACATAATATCACATGCCGGTCTAGGGAATAATGCTTAACAAGAACCTTTAAAATCATAACCTAGGTCGTGTAGCTCAACCGTCATAACATAGTAAGGCATCCACGAGCTATATAGGCTTATCTCTCTCCTTGCAAAAAGGGTCCTAATATGTGTAGCCGTACGAACCAGAGCATGTACGTATACACCATGGGGGACTCAAACCTCCCAGCATACCATGGTGACTAATTACCCAATAATATAATGTAATATGGGAGATTCAAACATCCTAATAATGTGATAGTAATAAAGCGGGACTCGAACCATTCGATCATATAGACCTCCGCATTTGCAACTATGATTTTCGGTGTTGGTCTTTTAGGACCTCAACTTTCACGAATGAACTAAACATTCATCATTGAAGCCTAATAAAAATATTTAATACACATTCCATTCCTTGAACCATGATACACCTTTAGGCATACACTGTTGGTATAGTCATACCAACAACACTTGCAAGGTAACATTAACATGCCAAAATAGCTATCACCACTTAGTGAAAGTCACAAACTTCTTGGTTCAATTATACATTAGCTTGGGGAATTACACATACCTATAAGCTTCAATTAAAAATCATTATGCTTCATGAATATTTCACATTATGCAATGGTTCAAGAGTAGTTCTATGTGCATACTTTTTGTATTCAAACCAATTTCACAACAATGGGTTGAGGTCTTTACCACTCCAATTGCCAATATTCACAAATTAGGTATAAACCCAATCCCCTCATTTATTCACCATAACCATGCACCCCACAGGTTCAAAACATGAACAATCATATGGAAACCCTTGGAAAACATTGTTTAAACATAAACATTCAAAACCCTCAACCCATATTCCAAAACCAACTTCAAAACTTATAAATAATACTTTAAAACATATGCTTTTAGCAAAGTAATAATTTGGGAAGAGTAACATGATTGAAATAGCCAAGAATATGGAGAGAATTTAACATTTGAAGATCTACTTGACACACTTCTTAGAAACCCTATGTATGGATGCTTGAGAGACTTGAGAGAGAAAAAAGAGCGTTTGGAGTTTGTTATCGATGAAAATAGGTCTCGAGTATGTTTATATGTCATGGTTTATTATTGGGATAAAAAGAATGTCTAAAATACCTCTATTTTAAAAATCTGGAAAAATAAACTGTCAATCGTTATGGGTCTCATAAGAAATCATCACAACTCATTACAACTTATCTCCATGAGTCATTGTTAGGACATTATCATAAGGCACACAAACTGTTGACCATAAGACTCGTATACCATGGCTTATAATGGGTACAACTCGTAGGTTCTAGTCGTAGTCAACATAGAAACCATTTGGGTATACACTGGACATCCTATGATTTGCACATAGAGACCCGTAATGAGTCCTTATGACTCATAGTGAGACACTCATGCTCAGAGAAAAATACTTAGCCACACAGAGGATAGTCTACGATTTGGGTCCAACAACTCGTCAAGACTCTCTATGAAAGGGTAAGTCATAGTCAAGACAGGATAAAATTTCAAAAATTTTCAGGGACAAAGTATCTAGGGTATTGAGCAAATACTTTATAATGTTCAATGAGAACTCTACCCACTATAATCACTATAATAAATATGAGGTCCACCCATATTCTGAGACACTACCTGTGTAGAACTTATAGGCTTTAAGTGAAGTTGACCTCTATTGGAAGGATCCTCACTCCCTTATGGAATAACTATAACACTATACTTAAAATATGGCCTCTTACCTCCACCTCTATAAGTCTTAATGCATTCTCTCTCTGACCCTCACATGGTCAACAACCTTAGAAAAGTATACCTAGCTACTATAAAATACTCTGATGCTAAACGGAGTGGCAATGCTAATCCTTTAATATATACATGAACCATATTATGCTTTTAAGAATATAGTATAGTAATGAGCCTAGCCTTGTCAATAAACCCAATCTTGTACTACAAAATAGACAAGAAACACTATTGAACACCTACAAACCAAAGTATGGCTTGAGAACTGCTCGTGGAATCGAATATCCTTAGCTATGAGGTATCTACAAAATTACTGGAGATCTCTACTGCTGAGTCTTAAAGGGCTAAAGTGGTCACAAACTTTATTAGATCATGTGCTTACCTAAATTTTTTTGACTGACACTGAAGGTCCTCAACATCTATCCCTTTCTCCCTGGTCCACTGCTATGCTAAAGCTATAGAAACATATGCTAAAGTCTAACATGCATCTATCAATTAACTTATTTCATCCTCCTGGGATATAAAAGAGTTGAGGAATATACTTGAGGCTCATATAAATACAGACACAGACAAGGAATCAAGAATACAATCCTAAGAATGTCCCATAGCCTCCCGAATATAGGATACAAATGTCTTTGCACTAATCTATGCGACTCTTCTAGATTCATAGATCTTATTCCAATACCTCAGTAAACTAGGCTCTAATACCAATTTTTCATGTCATTATTCCTCAGGTCAAGATGGCACATACTATACCCACTAGCAGGAAATCAACCCATAGTCTAGAACTGCTAGTAATAGACTACTAAGATAAATGAATGAAGATAGCATAGTAATTATGATAAAAGACTAAAGTATATAAATATATATGACTGTCACAAAATGTGGTGAAATAAGTACAAGGGCTTCTAATGAAATAATGACATTACAAAATAAAGTACTTAATGAATACACAGATATAACCCATCTCTGAATACAATATAGAGATTGGTATACTACATAAGAGGGAGAATAGTAATACTTCAAATGCGAACATCTCTAAGTATCTAAACCATTGTTGCTTTGCATAATGCACACAATATTGGCAAGAACCCATTCTATGATCTGCCAGTGGCAGAAGTATAGTATTAGTACCAAACATGTGGTATTATGTAGGCAACTACCGACTGAGCTCCAAATATAATAAAAACGTAAACAAAATGCAACTAGGAATGTAACTACATCTAAATATCCTTGAAGCTAAAAGAATAAAGCTAACAAGGGAATAATAATAAACTATTTTATTCCACCTATTGATAGGAACATAAATGCTATACCATATATCATTTGCTAATATACAAATAAAGAGTAGAAAAAGAATATATAGTAGTATACAAAGTAAATGAATTGATATACAATATTAATAAATGAAGAAAGAGAGCGATATATTGTAGTGCCATGGCTACATATATATAAATATATACAAAAAGAAGACTAACTCAAAAGGTACAACCTAAAGTAGTCATACTAACATCTTAAGGCCTCCTAATCATAGTAGGAACTAGTTCTAACACAATCAGGATCTCTATTCCATACATATAAACTTGAGATAATTATTCATAAAAAATAATTATTAGAGAAGGGAATCAGAATTATACCTCAAATCTTAGTACTACACCAATAATCAACCTATCACAGACTAACAGTAATAACAATAATATAGTGACCGCCTAGCCTAGGAAAACAATACATAAATCAAGCCCCATCACCTAGAAGGTCCAATAAACACACAACACAAAACAAGCAAGGATTATGACCTACACTGTAACGACCTAAAAATTTGATGAAATTTGTGAAATTTATGTTTTTATTTGATTTGACTACTTTTCCCCTCCCCGTAGTTGCATTATAGTATTTCTGGGGTGTGGGAGTGATTGACATAATTTTTGATGTATTTTAGTATCATTTATGCAATATTTTTTGATAGCTTTTAGAGTCTTATTTTAGACTTATGTGGATATCTTTTGATCCATGTGATGGATGTCCAAACGGACTATACCAATAGCTCTAGAATATTTATTTTAGGCTAGGTATATCTTAGGTTTGGGTCCTTGTTCACCCGAGCTCATTTCGACCTATTGGTCAGAAAGTTAAAAAATTGAAAAGTTGGGTGTGGGACCCATTTTTGGTCGAAACGACCTCGTATGGAAAATCCAACTTTGCCAACCGATCCATAATGTCAATTTTAGTGTTTTATCATGTTTGGTATGATTTTATGGATTTTAAATCTCATTTTAACCCTCGGTTTGGAAAATTGTGATTTCGGGTTTCGGAGATCAATTTTGTGTAAATGAATTTTTATGCAAAATCTGGTAGGACCATCATGTTGGATATAGTAGACTCCGAACAAATCCTAGGAGCCCTGTCGAAGTCCATTTCGACTTGAAAAAAATCCAGCACCTGTTATTGCAGAAAAATCTGCAATATATAGCAGATTTTTCACCCTTTTTGGCCCATTTTGCTCATTTTTATTTTGTCTCTTGAGAGTTAAACCCTAAATATTTTGAGAGCTTAAAAGTGAAGTTTATGGGAGCTTGGGAAGCTATACCAACACCTATTTCTTAATTATATTACAAATTTAAGGTAAGAAGTCATCCTTTTCTTAGTAATTTCTTCATTAATTTCTCAAAACCCCAAAAATCTTATGGCATGATTTTAAACCCAAATTTCACTCATTTTTACTTGAATAATACTTTTATATTATAATTACTAGTTTTTCATCAATTTAACCTTCAAAACAACTTAGATTCTGGATTTTAACCCAGATTTCAAATATTTTATCCGATAAAGCTCAAAAATGGTTTTTCTTCGATTTGAACCTCATTTTTGAATCGATTTAACTTGAATTTTGAGATGTAGGTTCTTAAAAATATGGGGAACATGTTTTTGAAGTAAAGTTCCAATTTTCCCTTCTTTTTCAAAAATCCATTTTAGGGGTCTATTTTGACCCCGAACTAAAAGTAGTCAATACTGGTGTCGTTGGTTTTGTTTTGACATGTATATTTCATATCTGATGTTCCTATTGAAATTTGGGATTATCCATAAAATTTAAGATTGCGGGTTCAAGTGTAGCGGATTGATTTCAGCCTTCGAGGTAGGTTATGGCTTAACTCTTTAGACTGGGTTGGGTAGTAAAAGATGGTGGAAAATGAATTTTAAGGGTGAGAACTAATCATGAAAAATGGCTATATATGTATTGTGCCCATGTGGGGGAATATATGTGATATAATTGCCGAAATTGAAATATTATGTGATATGTTTGATCGTGTGGGGTCCTTTGTGATATTGATGGCGTTGAATACATGCGACCAATTGTATTTTATTACTTAGTGTGGTACCATTGGTGTATTTTGATTATATTCATACTTTATTGGGATATAAGACGCGAAAATTCATGGATGAAATGAAAATAACGAGTGGATATTGGCTCATGTGGTTATGAAAAATATATCATTGTGGTTGGTTGTGGAAATAATTATTGTGATGGGTTCCGAGTATTACATCTTCATATCATACTCATTCATGAAACATTGGTACTACCATGGCAACATCTGAGAAACACTGGCAACACCTTTTTAAAAATATTATAACTCCTTATAAAACCCTTTCCAAGGGATATGCTAGAAAGGAGATATGAGATATGTGGATTGTATATGGGTTGACGAAACCCCCATGGGTTCTATGTCAGGAAGCTTTAGCTCCGTAGGTGTATATGGGGATTTTGCAATGATCTCGGAGATTGTACGACAACCTCGTGCATCATCATCATCATCATCATCATTATCATAGACATTACACTTACTTTATTGTGTTTATGTTGTGTTGTATTGCCTTATAGACTTGTCATCTATGTGTTTGTCTTACTTTCCTTTACTTGTATTTGATGATCTTGTATCTACATGTTCTCTCTTGTTCTATTATATGTGACATAATATATACTTGTATTTCATATCTTGGTGTGTTTTTGTAATATATATGAGATATACTAGAACTGTTAGTGCAAGCGGTGTTGGCTACCGTTGTAGGGCATTTTTTGATTGCAACTGACGTGCCCTTAGAGTATATTTTGTATGCTTTATTTACCAATTTTCTTGGTCGGCCTATGATACCTACTGAGTACAAGTGGACCGTACTCATGCCTACTGCGCCCTTTCGGTGCAGGTCCTAGCTCAAGTGCGCCTCAGCTTACTTGATTTGGGTAATTGTTGGAGCTTCCAAGGTAGCGGTTGGACATTCATGCGTCCGAAGTTCACCTCTATCTGTCTATACTAGTTATGTCTTTATTAGTGTTTAGAGATAGTTATTATTCCTTTGTGGTTATTTTCCCAATGTATTTGACTCTTGGATTGTATTAGTAGTTCTTACACTATTGACACCTGGTTTTGGGCATGATTGGTATTTTGGATAAGTTCTTTTAGCATTGTTATGATTATTTATATGGTTCGGTTTCATTCTAGAAGCCTTACCTTGGGGTATTTCTGTCTTTTTCTCTATTCGTATCAGTTTGAATAATAGACTTACTCGTCAAGGTACGCTGCGACAAGTGCCATCATGACCCTCATTTTTTGGTCGTGACATATACCTATAAAACCCTTCCTAAGGCTAATAGATATAGGTCATATTGGTGATAGGCAATACACATACATGTTTGAATGCAAAGAAAATTCATACTACCATATCCGATCCGAGTGCCATAAACTAATTTAGTGTATTATACACCTTCTCTAGCTTGATGGCTTGCAAAGGTAGGACCTACGACGACCTTCATTTTCTATCATGACGGCTCACGCACGAAGGGGCCCCTAGGGGTTTTTAAAGTACCCATATACATCGACATGATCCTAATCCAGGATTTCCAACCATCATCATCATCCTCATCAATCTGCTTCATCCAATACCAGAGAGATGAATATATGTATGTAATAATACACAAACTCAAAATATGGATAAAGGAATGGAGGTCTGTAAACCTATTACTTGAGGTCTAAAACAGGACTAAATATTCGTAAAAGTGAATAAAGGATTAGAATATCTCTCTAAAAAAGTAAATAGTAGTGTTAAAATAATAGACCACAATATATCTCTATCATATTTTGTGAACATCATTTTTAGTTTCGGTAGATCATAAATCATACATTAAGGTTGTACTATCATGACCTAATTTCTCAAGAAATATTGACACCTAATTTAACTTACTAGTAGGTAAGCCAAAGCATGGTCCAAAACTACAAGTAAAGGTCTACCCTAAGAAATGAACAAAGGATGCCTAAAATGCATAAGATAATCTCAAAACCTGGTGAAATCTGTACAAGAGCTTCTAATGTACTCACCGGTTCAACCCAACTCTGAAAACAACATAGAGATTGGTATATTACATAAGAGAGATCATATTAATACTTTAAATGCTAGAAGCACTAAGTCTCCAAATTATAGTTGAACTGCACAGTGCACACAGTATTCACGAGAACCCGTACTATAATCTGTAGGTTGCAGAAGTGTAGTATTAGCAACTAACATTTAGTACTCAATAGAAAACTAATGAATGAGCTCTAAATATATTGCAAAATAAATAACATGCAACCAAGAATGTAACTACACCCAAATATATTGGAAGCTATCACAAAATAGGTAAGGAGGCAATAAGAATAAACTATTCTATTTTAGAAACTCCTAGGAACCATGCCACTATACAAATAAAGAGATGAAGAAGAATATATAGTAGTATACAAGGTGAGAAATTGATATACAATATTAATAAATGAAGAAAAAGAGGGATATATGGTAGTGTCATAGCTACATATATATAAATATACATAAACAAGACTAATTCAAAATGTACAACCTAAAGTAGTCATGCTAGAATCTTAAGGCCTCCTATTCATAGTTGGAACTAGTGCTAACATAATTATGACCCGTATTACATGCCTCTAAATATAATATAATTATCACAACAGCATAGTCATAAGAGAAGAGAATAAGAAACATACCTCAATTCTTAGTACCAGAGTAATAGTCAACCAGTCATGGATTAACTATAATAAAACCAATACAGTAACTAGATAGCTAGGAAAAATAATACCTAAACCAAGCCCCATAACCTAGAAGGTCCAATAAGCATACAACACATAATAAGAAAGGTTCATCTCTTATAACTATGCAAATACCCATAACGCTAATATATATATGGCATACTAGTGAAAAGAAATATGCATGCAAGGATAAATGCAAAGTAAAATCAAAATTACCATAACCGATTAGAGAGAAATAAAGTAACCGAGTGTATAGAAATCCTCCATCTCGATGGCTTTCAAAGGGAGGACTTACGGTGACCTTTCTTTTTTGACACAATGACTCATTGATGAAGGGCCCCTAAGGGGTTTGGGAGTACCCGTATACACCAAACTGGTCCTGAGCCAAGATTATCAATCATCATAATCCTCATCAATTTTCTCTGTCATGTACCAAAGTTATGCATATATATGTATAACTACACAGACACGAACAATGACTAAAAGACTATAAGTCTGTAAACACATTGCCTAAGGTAAACTCTGGGACTAAATCATCATAAAAGTGCGAAAAGGGTTAAAATATCTCTTGATAGAAGTAAATAGTCTTGGTAAAACCATTGATCAAAATCTATCTCGGTCATATTCTAAAACATTAGTTTTGTTCTAGAAGCTGATATATAATCCCTTAGGGTAGTACGATTATGACCCGATTTCTCATGTCATGATGACACCTACTATAACCCACCAATAGTTAAGCCAACTCGTAGTCCAAAA
>JAPEIP010000009.1:106807881-106819977 GCA_026120095.1 Capsicum chinense
TATAATATATGTATATATTTATATGTATGTATGTTCATATATATATTTATCCGACATTAGATTCAGTAGAGTAATGATGATTATGGTTATTGGAAATCCTTAATTGGGACCAAGTGTGTCTATAAAGTACTCCAAAACCTTCTAAGGGATTCTTCATTCAAGTGCCATCATGATGGGGAAGAGAGGGTGTCGTAGGTCCTTTCTTTGTGAGTTGTTGAGTTGGAAGAGGTGTGTATACTAGTCTACATTATGGTACTATGCTCGATTATAGTAGTGTGGATTATACTTGAATTCTTCCCTGCATGTGCATTGCCCATCAAAAGTATGGACCTAAATCTATCATCCTTTTTAAGGAATGCATAAGAATAGGTGATATGCACTGATTGTTATGTGTTTTGTGCTTATTAGATGTTCCATGTTATGGGGCTATGTTTAGTTATTCCTATTCCATACTAGTTGGTTATTTTGCTTTATTGTTATTGTTACTATGGTTAGTTCATGACAAGTTGATTATCGACCGATACTGAGATTCGCGTGATGATTATAATTCATTTCTCTAATAGTTATTTTACTATGCATGATTATCCCATGATTAGGGTTTATGGTTTTAGACCCTGATTATATCAGGAATAGTTCCTACTATGATTAGGAGGCCTTAAGATGCTAATATGACTATTTTCGGTTGTACCCTCAAGTTAGTCTAGCTAATATATATATATATCCTTCTTCTGTCTTCATTTATATATTAGCCAGCAATATTCAGCATAATGCTTAGGTCCCTAAGTATGGTTAGAATAGGATTGTTTATCCATATTGTCTCTATAGCTTTACTATGTTAATTCTTTGATATTTGACCATAATTTACATTCCTGCTTATATATTAGTTATATTTACATTATCTTTGAAACTAAGTCAGCAGTTTTCTATAGAGTACCATGCCTTTGGTACTTATACTACACTTTTATGGCTTGCATATCATAGTATGGGTCCTCGCTATTATTGTGTGCATCATGTGGAGTAGCTATGGTTTGGAGACGTGGGGTGAGCTCCTGATGTTCCAAGTACTACTATTCTCTCTCTTATATGTTAGACTAATATCTACATTGTATTCAGCTAAAGGTTGTATCATTGTATTTATTTAGTAAATCCTATTGTAGTCTTATTATACCTGAAGCTCTTATATTGATTCCAGCATGTTTTTTGACTACTTTATGTATTTTAGTATTTTATTAGATTTATTTTGAATCCTTGCGTCATTTCTCTTGCTAGTCCGCTAGTAGTAGTTTTGGACTACGAGTTGGCTTAACTATTGGTGGGTTATAGTAGGTGTCATCATGACATGAGAAATCGGGTCATAATCGTACTACCCTAAGGGATTATACATCAGCTTCTAGAACAAAACTAATGTTTTAGAATATGACCGAGATAGATTTTGATCAATGGTTTTACCAAGACTATTTACTTCTATCAAGAGATATTTTAACCCTTTTCGCACTTTTATGATGATTTGTAGAATCCGTGTTGAGTTCTTGGATTTCTTGGAGAAGGGTTTTAGATTTGATCTTTGAAGAAGATATCCTAGATCTCTTGTGTTTTGGATGATAATGAGGCTATCAGGTTCGTTTGGAATATATCTGAGGGTTAAAACAAAAAAGACCCAAAAGCCCCTTTTAAAAAGGACTTAAAAATACTGAACGAGGGCTGCGACGGTCGAAGTGATGCTCCATCGCTAGCCTGACGGTCTATCGGGTTGTCCGTCGTACTTTGGTCAAAAAAAGAACATACTGATTCGATATGATGATCAAAGTAACGGTCCGTCGCTTAGCCTGATGGTCCGTCAGATCGTCCATTGCACGTTGGCCAGGATGAGACCACAATGCCTTAGTGGCGATAGTCTCAACGATGGTGTATCGAAGCCTTGATGGTCCATCGTCCTGGCTGTCACACTTGGGCCAGGAAAGGGAGTTTTTTCCGTGGTCACGATGGTCCAAGAGAAGGTCCGTTGCAGATTTGATGGTCCGTTGGATCATCCATCGCACCTGGGCGGTTTCGACAACTATCAGTAAAACGACCATAACTTCTCACCCCGATGTCATATTTGGATGAAATTGGTATTGTTGGAAAGCTAATACAATTATCTACATGACAAAAAGTAAAATTTAAGAAATTTCTATATGGTTTAAATACCAATAAATTGGGAAGTCTCTTCTCAATCTTTTAAGGCCAGAATTACACTTCACTCGACATGCTCTAAGGCTCGGACTACGAGGGAACTTTGCAGGGTCTTATAAGAATCCAAAATAGTGGCAGTTCTGGGATTAGCCCGCTCTACCTTCTCCTATTTAGTGCTCAAGAGCCCACGCCGCCTACTCCATTCTGGTGCTCTAGAGATTGCGTCTCCCTCTTCTCTTTTTGTCCAGCTTTTGTTCCTCATCTTTTAAGGGCATTTGGGTTATTTCCCCATTACCCAACTCATACATAACAAGTAATTTAGGTCCCCAAGGATTATTATTTGCCCCTTTATTCATAAAATCTCTCACGAAAACCATCTGCCACCTGAAGAGCAAACCCTAAACCATTCTCAAAGAATCAAAAGAATTCAAGCTTCAAACCTCAAGAAATTCTTTAGAATCTTTACGAATTCATCATGTAAGGTATGTGTGATGTTTATACATGGGTTCCTTCCACCCATGGAGTCCAATAACCCTTTTGGTGTTTTAAATTAAGAGTTCTAAATGTTCAAGTTGAACAAATTCCATGAATCTCTTATTAATTCAATTATAAGTTATGGTTAAAAATATTTTCAAGTAGAATGAAACGTATTATGTTTGAGTATTGGAATTTACATGCCATGTTCAATTGGTTTCAAGATGAATCCTCATGTTCTGAGTTTATCCATAAAATCCTATTGTTTTCTCATGCTTAGAATATACTCATGTTTAAGTGTATTTTCACATATTTTAATGAGATGCCATATTTGGATCTTTGAACCATCATCATGCATTACTGTAATTAAAGTTTCCTATCGCATACTCACATTAGTGAGTTATGAACATCCAATACCTATGTGTTTTACATGAATTTGCCTATTCAAATACTCAGACAGTTAATCCATGACTCTTATTCATATACTTACATGCTTATGATCATGATGAGCACTATCCGTTATATAATCATGTTCACTCTAGTTCAGTCTATTCTAGTATTGGTGTCAGTTCAGTTGGGAGTATGATTTAGCATAGAGGGAACTCGGGGATAAGGTATCACCTGAAAGTAGAGGGTGTGATTCTTAGTAGCAGTCCCCAAGTTACAAAACAACATAGACAACGTATGTTAGAGATGTCTACCTTCTAGTTGAGGGTTGACTAAGTGTGTACCTACAAGTTGAGGGTGATACATATCTCATTAGAGCAGTTTCCAGTTGAGGATTACTCCTTAGTACTTTGGGACACTAGTTTAAAGGATCTACGCAGTCAGTGTTAGTACCTGTGGCATGGTACTAACACCCTTTACACTAGGGTTATAGGTTGGACCCCGATTAGCTTAGATTAGGAAATGTTAGTTAGACGATACCTCCCACAGTCTCAGTACAGTATTTCAGTGTATTCTCAATTCAGAGTTACTTGAGCTAGGGCACATACTTTAAGTTATTCAATTATATAATTTATAGTCGTTAAAATTTCATACTTATTTCAAATTACAGATTTATGCTTGGTCTTGCATTCTCAGATATCACATTTTCATGCATTTATGTTCAGTTATATCATGCTATTCAGTTAGTCCTTATTTCATATGCACAGTACCCTATGTAAATCAGCCTAACCTCATCTCATATACCAATACATTAAAAGTACTAACCACATACTCTTCTTTGCGCTATGATACTTATATCTTACGTTCAAACGCCGAGTTTTCCAACTGCAGTTAGACAACTCAGTGTAATCCAGCAACTGTAGTGGTGAGTCCTCATCCATCAATGAAAAGTTATGGTTATTTAGTTATTTTAGTATTTTATTTTATTCAGTCGGTCTGAGTTAGTTGGGGGTTTTTCCCATAAACTCCTCAGTTGGTTTAGAGTCTTTCAGACATTCAAACAAAATAATTAGACAGTCAGTTAGTTACTTTCAGTTCTTATCAGTTCTTTCAGATATTCAGTAATCCTATATACATTACCTTCTTAATTTATCTTCCGCATATGTGTTATGTTCATATTTTATTCAGTAGTCACGTAGGTACCATCTCATGGGTTATCTTGTGGTCACTTCTGATCATAAGCACCATTGTTGTGACTAGGGGGTAGCCCCGGGTTGTGTCAAAAGTTCAACAATTCCAAGACCTAAATCTATGAATTTACAATGAATTATGATGGAAATTAAAGGGAAAGTTAATGGGAAATGACCAACGAGTGTTATGCTATCTTACCTTAGATTCAATGGATGATTTCCAAATTTTCCCACTCTTTGAGATATCAAACTGATGTGAAAATGGTGGAAAATTGATGGAGAAAAAGGGGATAAAAAGCCACAAGGTACCTATTAGGTTCTAGGCAATGAATATTTTCCAAGTACGAAACAAACTTTGCTAGGGTGCTCGAGATTTTTTTGGAACCCTTGCATACAAACAAACTATGCTACCATACCAAATTCAACATTCCGACTCAATAGGACCATCGAAACTTCCATATGAGATAATTTAACTTAATTTGGGGCCCATACTTATAGTTCCATTTTTCACATAATCTGCTAAATAGCCTAAAATGAATCTAGAAGTTTCAAGACCTGAACTAAGGGTCCTCCCAGCCCAAAATTAGTGTTTCAAAGCTGATGACACTGTCAAAATTCTCATCCGAGGTCATCTACTATAAGTTATGGTCGGAGACCAAATCACAAATAAAGAAAGCTCAAAAATAGAGAAATACGCCTAAAATCCAAACAAATTGTTTGATAACTGAACCAAAAGTGTTGACATGTCAGAAATTACCTATAGCTATTGTGGGAAGGCTCAAAGCACAATAAATGCATGCAAATCAAGGAAATAACCTAGAGTGTCATTACAACATCCACTACTAAATGGACTTTCGTCTGCAAATTTCAATATATGGAAGAAGCATAAAAGCTCTAAAGGATGAGTTAGTGGGCACACATGCTCCGAGCACGACTCCCCAGATAACCTGCAACAAGAGATAACACTTTAAAGGGATTTTGAAATGTAGTTCTCTTTTTACACCAACTTCTTTTCTTTCATTCTCAAACAACTAAAACTCAGCCTTAACCACCAACTAGCCTCCATCTAAATCGAGGAAGGTTCACGCATGCAAATTCAAGAAACAACATATTGATACCACACCAATAACAACACAACCAAGTGAAAACACATTCAAACCATAGAAAAACCAAAGCATTACTCATTCAACTAACTCGTATAAAAATGTATCCTTTTTTTATTTTTCCAAATGTATTATCTACTTAAACATTGAAAAAAGTCAACGAAGTCCTGTTCGTGCAATCTCATCGCACTAACATCGAAGACTGGAAGTGGATCTACAAAAATAAATAATGACAAGCATGAAAATAAGCCAAAAAATCACTACCTAGGCACACATATTGAGATAACCAAGGTCTGCAATCTATACCGATTCTACAACTAGTCCTAATGGCCCTCTAAACTAATAGTTAGGAGTTTGAAACCCAATCATCCTCATATAACAATCCTCTCCAAGATTCCCATCCATTGAGAATGAAGTCATATTGTATCGAACTCGAGAATGAAGAAGACCAAGCAGGTGGGTAAAGAAGAGCCTTAGCCAGACTATAGATGAAATCCAATTGACACAAGTTTAGAAGCAAAGACCGCACCTAAGCTCTACAACTTCAAACTGAAATATCAACCACAGTGTTGAACCGCTCAATCTCCACAACCTAAATAAAACTTGAAGTTTGGTAAGCATCAACACTCAATATTTGTCATAACTTCCAAATCACTATTCTAAGGCGTCAAATCTATAACTTAGCTAATAAGCTTGGTTTTAAGTCAAAATACCCAATCCACCTTAGCATCCAAATCAAACACATCCTTTACTGGAAAAAATTAGAGCCAAAATCAAAATGTAACTAAAGAACAATATCGCAATGGAAGATAAATCATTAACTTAAAATACAAGCAATTAACTTTATATCTACTGGAGGGAATGAATCATCAAATAGTACTCAAAAACACACCAAGGCTTTAAATAGTACTAACGATAACCAAAACTCTAGCAAATAAGACAAATTCAACCTTAGTTGGAATTCAATCAATGTAATACTATATCTAAAAAATGAATACTCAATTTACCAATTTAAGAAGAAGTAACAGAAAGGATCACCTATCTCTAACTCTTTAACTCCACTTAGAAAAAGAACTACATCACAACATAGATAGAGTATGCAACTACACACAAACACCAGGAATAAACCATCACCAAGGGACAAACCCGACAAACCAAGAAAAAAAGACCATGATTTCTCAACATCAATATCAAATATATACTAATGCGCAATTATCTAGTAAAACTAGGAGAACGAACCCCAAACTGGTCAACCTCAGCCATGGGCTACACAACCCAATAAATAACTCAAGAACCATAATAGAACTGTGGAAGGTCAACTTATCTTTACCACCACAGTCTACTCCATAACTGATCTAGCATAGCAAACAAAAGAGAAAAATGCCCAACCTTGCTTTTCCATAAAAAGAATTTAACCAACCAAGCTAGCAGCCCAAACCAATGAATAAAAACTGTAAGGAAAGGAATTCTAACTAGATAATGCTAGCCTATCCATCTACTAATCAAGTATCAGTAAACATCAAACAATGATAATATTAAAAATATTACTAGAAATTCCAATATAATGAATAGGTGGAACAAAAATAAAATGAACAAGAAGCACCACTATAGGGCCATAAGAAGGCTAATTTACAAAGGTAAATGGGACTCAAACCCAAATACCACTCCCTTAGAGAAATATCAACACCGATTAACTCTATCCATATCTAAAAGAAATTATCTACTTTAGAAGTCATACAATCGTGATATCTATACCAAGGCACACAACAATAAATATAAGTCTACTATACCATATAATCATCAATGAGTACAAAACCCCAATACATAAAAATATAAAAGGTAAAGGTAGGAAATAAAATTCAGTACATCCCGATAAAATCCAATATCATATGCCTGACGTGCCTAAGAAAGAATGAATTTGAGTCCATCCAATCTCAAACTAAGGACCTAAATCACCAACTACGCCAGTAAGCATGCTAAAAGTATAATAACACCGTGAGACTAATGTAAATGCATTGAATGACTAATAATAACATATTTAAGACACTCTCTATACCAATGATCGCTATCTTTAGAGTCATACAAAACCCTTAATACCCTAATCTAGTGAGCATCAAGAGCTAATGCCTAACTGTCTGACCAACTAATATTGAGGGCATTTCATAAAAAATGACAATCCTACCTATAATCATAACACATCTTAGGAACATCAGGCTTGCGAGGAATAATGATAATTTAGTTTGAATAATAAAGTTGTGTCTAGGGCAATTTAGAGATAAATGACCAATCTTGCCACAACTATGACAAGCTCCCAAAATACTCTTTGGTGCTGCCTCTGCTAACCCAAATTGGCTTCCCTAGACTAAAGACCCATACCGAATACTCTGATAAGTCTGATGAGAACTCTACCCATTTTGATCACCATGATATATCTGGAGATACCAATAGTTAAAATGCAACCTACATAGAGTAGATAGGCTAGAAGTAAAGTTAACCTCTGCTAGAAGGATACTCAGTCCCAGATGAAATATTAATAGCACTATATTGGTTCTATGAATTCTTACAGTCACCTCTATAAGTATCAATATGCTCTGTCTATTGACCTCCCATGGTCAACAACCTTAGAGAAATAAGACCTAACTACTATCAAGTTCTCTAAAGCTAAATTAAATGGCAAAGATAATCCTCTAAAAGATCTAAACACCACATAATGCTATGAGTAATAGAATAGGAATACTCTTGGCCCACTCAACAAATCCAAACTCGTACTCTAAAACCAACAAAAAACCCTTTTGAAAACCAATAAACCCAACTTTGGTCTGAGAATTGCATGACGAATCAAATGTCATCTTTGGCTAGGAGGTATCTGTAAAAACACTCGGAATCCCAAATGATGAATCTCATAAGGCTAAGAAGTCATGATCTTAACTTGAGTCTAGGCTGGCCTTAAATCCTCTGACTGACACTAAAGATCTTTGACATCCATTCAGACAGCCAAGCACGATGTTGTACTAAATCTCTAGAAATTTTTTATGAAGACCTATAATATTCGTCAACAAACTCACATCATCCATCTGGAACATAATAGTGTCAAAGAATATATTTCCAGTTTAAAGAAGTATGGACACATAACAGGAGTCAAGAATAGAATTTTCTAACAATATTATGTAGCCTCCCGAATATAGGATAGGGATGTCTCAGTCCCAATCTGTAGCATGCTACTATACACTTATTTGTTGTACCAACACATCATTAAACCTAGGCTCTGATAGCAATTTTTTATGACCTAATTTCTCTCATCATGATGGCATCTAATATAGCCCATCAATAGGGGCCAACCCATTGTCTAAAACAACTAGTAGTGTACTACTAAGAAAAATAAAGAAAGTATGTAGAATAAATGTAATAAATGACTAAAATACATAAGATAATTCCAAAACCTAGTGGAATCAAAACATAAGATTCTAGTATTTATGACTACAAAATGAAGTACTAAATGAAAGTTCATATACAACCTATCTCTAAATACAATATTGAGATTAATTTAATACATAAGAGAAAGAATATTAATACTCTACATACAAGGAGATCACACTATGTATCCTAATCATAGCTACTCTACATGATGCACAAGGCAACGATGAGGACCCATTTTATGATCTAATAGTTAAGAAAGTGTAGTGTGACTGACAAACATGTGGTACTCAGAACGCAACTGCCAACTAAGCTACAAAGATAATGTTAATATTAAAAACATGTAAGAAGAAATGTAAATGACACTCAAATATCTAGGAATTAACATAGTATGGTAAAGGAGACAATAAAGATCAACTATCCTATTCTAGCCATACTCAGGGATCTAAGCACTATACAATATATCTCTAGTCATTATACATATGAGGAGTAGAAAAAGGATATATAGTTGTTTATAGGGCCAAGAAATTATAGAAAACATGAATAACTAAAGAACAATGAGGATATACGGTAATACCATAATGACATACACACACACATATATATATATATATATATATTGATATATACATATATATACATACATACATATATATATATATATATATATATAAACCAGACTAGCTCAAGGGTTCCCTCTAAAATGGACATACTAAAATCTTAGGGCCTCCTAATCTTAATAGAAACTAGTTCTAACATAGTTAAGGTGTAAAACCATAATGCCTAAACATTGGATAATCATGCATGATAAAATAATTATAAGAGGACGAAATTAGGATCAAACCTCTCATCTTAATACCAGTCCAATATTAAACCTACCATAAGCTAACCATAGTAACAATAAGAATAAAGTAAAGTAATCGGCTAATTAAAACAAAAAATACCTAAATCAGGCCCCATAATCCAAAAGGTCTGATCAGTGCATAACACACTAAAATCAACAGTCATCACCTATACCTATGCAACCCCTCAAAAGGATAATAGATATAGGCACATACCAATGATAGATAATACACATGCAGAGATGAGTGCAAGTATAATCCACAATACTATAATAGAACTAAGTACCATAATATAAATCAGTGTATACACCTCTTCCAATTCCACGAATAGCAAAGGAAGGACTAATGGTGACCTCTATTCTGTTCCCTGGCACGATGGCTCACAAAAGAGTAGGCCCCTAAGGGTTCGAGGGTATCTATTTACATCGACCTGGTCCTGACCGAGGATTTTTACTAACCACCATTATCACCACTCAACTCTATCCAATATCAGATATATGTATACACACACATATATGTATATATATAAATATATGTATCTATATATAAATTAATGTTCATATCTATATAGATGGGTAGACTAGACTCATGGATAAAAGAGTATAAGTCTAAAAATCTATTGTCCAGGGTAAACTCTAGGACTAAATAATCACAGAAGTGTAGAAAGGGTTAGAATCTCTCTCGATCGATATAGATAGTAGTAAAGTCATAGACCAGATTCTATCTCTGTCAAATCTCTAAGATATCTTTTTTAGTCTTAAATATCATAAATTATTCATTAAAGTGGTACGACTCCTATTATGATAGAATTAAGTAAGAATGAATGTACACAGTCCATTCTATCACTAGTATCAAAATAGTATAATTATAATCATCAAAATATCCATATACTATGGCCATGTCCTTTACAAAGATAAATCACTTTCTGAAATCCAACTAATATCATAATCACAGCCTTGGGTCCAATAATACATATCCGACATAATTGTATCATAATCCTAGAAACCAACAAAATCCACTAAGTAATATAGTAAACCTTGCACTAAAGAGTTATTAGCCTCAATTATATCTAACACGCTAGCAACCTAGAGTAGTAGGATCCTAAAAGTATAATAACTATTCCACTTAAAAGGTTGGTTTACCCTTCTATCCCTAAAGTCATAAATTAGGCTACGTCACGATAACCTACCCAAATTATATCCTAACATCTATATATAAAATGCAACATATATAATAAAATATATCATGAATATTAGTGGACAAAAGCCAACCTCGATGTCAAACCACAAATCCCTTAATCATGATCAAATCGTTTGTCTTTGCGCCATGATTCCAAAATTCCTCAATACTATAAAATAGTAATCTACACATTGTTAGGAGTAAACCATGACCCATATTTCTATATTAAAAGGACGGTCGATATTCAGGTTTAGAACAGGCCCCAAGGCCCGTAAAATGTAAAACCTCTTAAAAATTTTGAAGATTTTTTTGACCCTCCGACATGTGTAATATTAAATTTTGACTTGAATTATATTTAAGGGTGTTAAAAGGGTGATTTGGAATTTTTCAAAGGGGTTAGGGGTCATTTTTAGATCCTGCAGCAGTGAGGGTCTGCGATATTAGCATGCATGAAGGCTACCCTCTGTAATAGGTGCATGCCACAATACTGTTTCAATTTCATCCATTTCTTGTTCTTTTCTCTTGGGGTGAAGGGATTTTAGTCTTTTTACCTTTTGTGAAATTTTTAAACATAAAAAACCACCATTTTATTCAATCTTCAAAGATCAAATCAGTTTTTTATCTCTCAAACTCAAAGCCCAAAGACATTTAATGGTTTTACAATAAAATCATAATCCAGGCTCCAAAATTCATAATGTTTTCAATTTCTTGTATATGTCAGAAATGTATGTCATTCCCTAGCTTTAATTTTTTATTGTGTCCTTTGTTTATTCATTATCAATGTGGTATAAATTGATGGGTTTGAAATTGGGTTTAGGGGTTTTGATTGGAATTACTTGAGTTACTTTTCCCATGTGTTAAATTGATGATTTGTGCTTGAATTTATAGTTTTTAGACTTAATGGGTGGATTGTTATGGGAATTAGAACGGGGATCATGGGTTTTCCCAAATTGATTACTTTTTTACCTGGTAATGGTATAAACCCCATCCCATATTGTAAATATGTTTTTTGAACATGGATAATTGCATAATTAAACTTATTTATGAATCCATTGCATTCTATTAGTTGATAATTGGTTAAAACAAATTTGAAAGGCCCTTGGTGACCATGGTATAGAATTTGAAATAGAACTTATGAGTCTAATGGTTATATGGATTGGTTTGGCATGATTATATGAGCTTGTAATCATAATTAATACGGTGATACCAAGTTCTAAATGACTTAATATAAGACTCCTGGGTTAATGGATAGGTTTATGTGCAGATTTTTAAAATTTAGGCTTAAATAGAATTGTTTAGCTCACCATCAAGGTATAGTCCCGGGGGGGGGGGGGG
>JAPEIP010000009.1:106820077-106849156 GCA_026120095.1 Capsicum chinense
GGGGAGGGGCTAACACTAGACACCACGTTTGATGTTATGGGGTTTATATGATTGTGTTCTTTGTTCACATATTTTATTTTAGGATGACTAGAGCCTTGGTTTCTTTATTCTTTCCTTTAGATTCCTTGATTTGTGCAGATAACACACACTAGGGCATACTCAGCATAAGGAGTTGAACCCATATAGCCCATGGGTGCCTTTAAGATGGAGTGAGTTGCACAGTTTAGGTTAACAGTCTAAACTCTTATGTTAATGACCCTTGTCCCTATCCCTATTTCCTATATTGTATATATAATAAGTGTTCATATGGTTTTTACTGATATATGGCATTTGCATTATATTATCACTTTCCTTGAGCTATATGTCAGTGCTTATCCCATTGAACGCCACTGGATGCTATATCATTTCATGATGTAGGGTTTGAAGATTTTTTTATTGCTAATTTGCAGCGTAGGTGACTTTTTATTTTTATGGATCTACTATGAAGTTGCGAGCATCCATTCTTTTAGAATGCCTTGCCCTTTTGGTAGTTTCTTTATTCACTTAGTATTTCATTATAAATTTTTTTAGTAATAGTTGGGGTGCATGTCCTGACGTATTTGATATATCTGGTTGTAGAGGCTTTTATGGACAACTGTGGGTTGGTATTAGTTTTGATTCATAGAGTTCTTATCTTATTATCTATTCTTCTTATTACTATTTAGTTGATTTTCACTGCATTCTTTTATTGTATTCTTGATGTTAGGATAAGGGGGTGGTCTCTATCTCATGGTAGGCTTGAGATGCCCATCATACAAAGGCCCCATTTTGGGTTCTGAAAAACATGGTATTAGAGCAAACTTTAGGGTTGTTTGGTGTTTACAAGGCATGTCGAGTAAAGTTTGTTTTATTAGTATGTAGCATGCAACAATTATAAGGGGAGGCTATGAGGCATTTTTTTAATATTTCCTTTTTTTTGTTTGATTTTGGGCTATAGAGTCTAGTGATATAGAACTTCTCTTACTCCTGGATTACTTGGATTTAAGAATATGCCTCCTCAAAGATCTGATGCATTTAGAAACTCTGTTAGACCCTCTATCCTACCTATGGAAATTATGTAGGGGACTCTTCCTATTTATAGTGTACAAACCTGGTCTAGGGTCTTTATTCCTGATTGTACTACACTATGTGGGATTCCATCGATCCCTACTAGTCCTCCTTAAGCTTCCCTAGCTTTTGACACTTATGCTCAATCATCCTAAGGAGAAATGTCTAATGTAGGGTTCCATTAGTCTATTCAAATGGTTACCTAATTTGTGGCATCATAGTCTCACCAGTTTTATCATATTGGTTCTGTTGCTCATTCATCCAAGGTCACTCGGGTTGGAAAATTTATGAGGTTGAATCCCCTAGCCTTTATAGGCTCTAAGGTTGAGGAGGATCCTCAGGGGTTCATAGATGAGATGGAGAAGATTTTCATAGTGAGGCACATTTTGGATTTTTATGGTGTAGGGTTTGTTGAGTATCAACTAAAGGATGTGGCTTACTGGTAGTATGAAGAGTAGGAGGCAATGAGGGGTAATGATGCTAAACATAATGTGTGGGATAACTTTTTTGGTGCTTTTCTTGATCACTTCTTTCTTTAGTAATTAAGGGAAGCTAGGTATGAAGAGTTTGTAAACTTGAAGCATGGGATGATAAGCGTGAAAAAGTATGCTCTAAAATGTCAATCGTTGTCCTATTACGCTCTGGGTTAGTGGCTAACATGAGATCTAAAATGAGGAAGTTTCCTTCAGGTTTATCTTGTGATTTGGTGTTGGAGTTTAAGGCTGTGATGTTTAATAATAATATGGATATCTCTAGGTGGGTGGTTTATATTTAGTAGGTAGAGGATGAAAAGAAGAAGTTGGTAGAGATAGATGAGATATAGAATAAGAAGTTTAGGTATTCAGAGCAGAATGTTAGTTAGTTGAATAATGGGCGATAGAGTAAATAGTAAACTAAGAAGAAGAATTGGGGAATTCTTATTCGACAGCTAGTTCTCCTTATCCTAAGCCTTCTAGTGATCATCTCTTTTAGACTAGTAGTGGTCCTAAGGACCAAAATGCTCAATTTTAGGTTAGTGGAACTCATTCATCCCTTCCTTATCCTCCTTATTATTTTCTTGAACAACTTCATCATGGTTATTGTGAGGAGAGGATAAACTAGTGTTTCAATTATGGTCATCCTGGTTATTTGTAGAGGAATTATCCTAGAGCCAAAGTTGTCACTGGAGTTAATAAGGTTCTGATCACCACTTCTTTAGCTCCTATGCCAAAGGGCACTACCTTAAGCACCGAAATAACCTCAAATCAACTCTAAACACTTGATACTTGTATGAAATTTGAAGTATCTCCTAAAGGATCTACTTGATAAGGGTTTTGTTCGTCCTAGTGTTTCTTTGTAGGGAACTCTTGTGCTTTACATGTGAAAAAAAGATGGTTCACTGTGGATATGTATAGACTATCGTCAGCTGAATAAGGTGGAAGTGAAAAATAAGTATCTTTATCCAAAGATTAATGACATATTCGATCAAATTTAGGGTGCTTTGTGATTCTCTAAGATAGATCTTTGTTCGAGCTATCATCAGTTTAAAATTTAGTAGGTTGACAGTCCCAAGAATGCTTTCCAAATCTGGTATGATCATTATGAGCTTTTGGTTATGTCATTGGGTTGACTAATGATCCGGCTGCTTTTTTAGATCTTATGAATCGAGTGTTCAGATAGTTTTTGGACTTATTGGTTATAGTATTCATTAATGATATCTTAATATACTCTAAGAGTGTAATACCCAAAGTGTTATTGCCTTTGAACTATCAAAGGATAGGTAATTAAATTAGCTTTCCAATGCCACTAGTCCCGCCTTAATTTGATGCCGTGGTAAAGTTAGAAAAAATTTACAAATGGCCATTAAAATGCTCGTGACGATGACTCAATAAATAAGTCATTACCAAAAATAATGATTCATTACGTGTGAGTTGTTTCCACTCTAGTGAGGGTCTCAGAGTTTTTCCCAAACATGATGAGCCTAACTTAAGGCTCGTTAAGAGGCATAATGAGTTTTTGCATAGACATGTTGCCACACTAGTAATAAAACAAAAAATAAAGTGTCAAATCATGACTACTCCTAATGAGTCATGATTAGACCTAAAGAGTTGTTAGAAGAGGAGTCGTTACCTGAATAGAAAGAGCCAAAGACCTCAGGGCCTCTAGTCACGAATCGTGACCAGTTATGTTGAGTCTTGAGTAAGTCCTGATGACTAGGACCAAAAAACCCCCAAACACGCATCATTTGGGCACTCCAACATATTGAGGTATTAAAGCTACCAAATGCTTCATAGAACAAAAAATCATTACACATGGAAAAAAGAAAGTGATTATCTTCTTCCCCATAGAAAACCAAAATTTTCAAAGTTCAAGAACAAGTTCCAAGCATTTCACCAAGGAATTCACTACTGGTACGTGGGATTTCATCAATGGGTTCCTTTTACCCATTGGGTCCCTAGAACTTTTAAATTCTCAAACAAAATTCCCTTCTCCTTAGCTTGGATTCTTGGTTAAATTTGAGTTTCCCCACTCTCATCTGTTATGTTTTTAATCAAACCTTGAATATATATTTTCCCGAGTGTAGTGATTCCCCATGTAAAAATTATGAATTTTCCTATCATGAAGTAGTTGAGTTGTTGGTTTTAAATTGTGAAATACCCTTTATCACGGGTTTGAATTGTGCAATACCCTTTATGACGCTTCAAAAATGTCATCATAATCAGTTGCATTAGTTAAAGCTGGTGGGTTATGAACACCGGATACCTATATTGTCATGTATGTATCAGTTTTTATGTGATGGGCCATTTAGATCTTGTTCATGTTCCTAAATTCAAAATATTATAATGTTAAGCATATATCAGTTATTAGATCATGTTATGAAGTTATCAGTTATCAGTGTCAGTTCAGTTGTGAGTAGTACTTAGAACCGAGTGAATGCATGGATAAAGGCTCACCCGCCAGTTGAGGACTGAGACATATTATAGAAGTCCCTATGTTCTAGAACTACTGTGCCACTGTTGGTTTTGATGGGTTAACCTCTAGTTGAAGATGACACCCTAGTCCTTTAGGACATTAGTTTATTGGATACAAGCCATCCAGTGTTTGTACCATTGTCAAGGTACTGACACTCTTCCAAATGTGGTTAAACTTTTGACCCTGATTAGTCCAAATTTGGACATATTGGTTATTGTTAGCTCCCACCGTTCTCAATTTAGTTTTAGTTTATGTTTCAATCTAGGTCTTCTTGACTAAGTTTTTAGTATTCAGTTTTTAATTTACCCAGTTACTCAGTTTATTCAGCATATATTTATACATTATTTTGCATTCAGTTTGCATGTTCATGCATTTATGTTTAGCTTATATATCAGTTAGCCACTCCCATCTTGCATAATCAGTACATTCAAAGTACTGATCTTATACTTTTATGTTCACTGCTATCCCATAATATAGGGTCGGACACGTAGTGGCCAAACCATACATAGCACGTTCTTGTTCCATTCAGATGCTTCCTTTGTAAGTCCTCATCAATCCAGGACTATTTATTATTTTCTTATTTTTTTAATATTTTACTTTATTTCATTAGATGAGTTAGTTGGGGACTTGTCCCAACAACTCATCATGATTTAGAAGATTTTGAGCAGACATGCAGTTAGAAATATTTTATGTTTCATCGAGTATTTCAGACAACATCAGCATTGACTTTATTAATATTATGTATCTGTTTATTTCACTTACCTTCTTCTCAGTCAATTTACCCTTTATATATATTTTTAATAAATTGATCAAGTATCATGCAAGTACCATGGGAGAGCTTGGGATCACTTGTTGTTATAAGCACTATTACGACTAAGGGGTAGTTTCGAGTTGTGGCAAATTTGGTATTAGTGCACAAGGTTCAAAGTATCCAAGAGTGTCAGAAAGCCACATTAAGTTGAATTTTTTTCATAGGTGTTAAACACACCATATTTATAGGCGAGAGGCTATGAAATATTTAGGAAAGTCTCACCTCTTTCATGATTTATGTCATGCAATAGGGTGTGATCTCTACTAAATTTGTTCGTCTAACTATTTATAGAAAATACCTCCCAAAAGGGCTAATGGAAGAAGGAATAGGACCAGCCAACACCACTGCCTATTCCCAAAAACCCACTTAATGAGTCGCTCTCTTATGCTAAATTCGGGACTGCTTTTAATGGATTGACCTAATTTATGGTTTCAAAGCATAATCCGAAAGTTATTGTCCAAGCCAAATAAATGGTGAATACAACAACAACTAAGATCTGAGACTTCACTCAGATAAATCCCTCGGTTTTATTTGTCCAAGCCTAAGGAGGATCCATAGTGGTTTATTGATAGTATGCAAAAGGTATCTGAGATCATGGGTTTTTCCTCATGTGAAAGTGCTGATTTAGGTTCTTACCAATATGAAGGGGTGGCTCTTAATTGGGTTAAGAAATGGAAGAAAAATAGGGCTGCTAATGCAGGGCTTGTAGAGTGGGATGAATTTTTATTTCTTTTCTAGATAGGGTCTTTCTACTTGTGCTGAGGAAAGGAAAAGTGCAAGAGTTTATCAACTTGAGATAGGACATTATGAGTGTTAGGGAGTATTCACTCATGTTTACTCAATTGCTGAGGTATGCTTCAAATATGGTGGTTGATTTAATGGCCTGAACGAGCAAGTTTGTGTCTAGTGTTACTGAGGATGTAATCAAGGAGTGTAGGGCGGCTATGTTGATTACGGATATCGATATATCTTTAATGATATTTCATGCTTTGAAAAATGCCTCCTAAAGGGCTGACGGAAGAAGAAATGGGACCAACCAACACCACTGCCTGTTCTCGAAGACCCACTAAATGAGTAGGTCTCTTATGCCAAATTCAGTGCTACTTTTATAGCATTGGCCTAATCTATGGCTTCTCAGCATAATAAGCAAGTTATTTCCCAAGCCAAACCAATGGTGAATATGACAACAACTAGGATCTGAGACTTCACTCAGATAAATCCCTCGGTGTTCTTTATGTCCAAGCCTGTGGAAAATCCATAGGGGTTTATTGATAGTGTGCAAAAGGTAACTGATATCATAGTTGTCACCTCATATAGAAGTGTTGATTTAGGATAGAGCTACAAATGCAGGGATCATAGAGTGGGATGAGTTTTTTATTGCTTTTCTAGATAGGGTCTTTCTAGTTGTGCTGAGGGAAGAAGTGCAAGAATTTATCAACTTGAGGTAGGACAACATGAGTTTTAACGAGTATTCACTCATGTTAACTCAGTTGCCAAGGTATGCACCAAATATAGTGGTTCATTTTAGGTCCTGAACAAACAAGTTTGTGACCAGTGTTATGGAGTTAATCAAAGAGTGTAGGATGGCTATGTTGATTAAGAATATGGATATCTTTAGATTACTGTTTCATACTTAACAAATATAAAAAAAGAAGATCAAAGAGAAGGAAAGGTAAAATAAGAGGGTGAGAACCGACAATTTCAAAATTCTCTTAGTAAAAGTCAATCGTTCTCAGTTCCACATAATATCTTCAGCCCCAGCCCCATCCTCTTCTAGTGCCCCTGTGCCTATGTTCAGAAAGTATACTCGTGATAGAGCTCTAGTCTCTAAGTCTTAGAGTAGAGTGAATAGTAGTCGCACTAACCTAGTTTGCAGGAGATATGGTATGAACCACAAGGGTAAGTGTATCTCTATTAGAGAAGCTTTTTTGTGGTGTGGCAAGTGAGGCCATAAATAAGGGATTGCAAGTGTCTATACTGAGGGGTAAGGATTTTCAGACTCGATGGGATCAGGAGGATTTTCCTGATGTAGTTACTGGTACATTACAATTTTTTCACCTTCATATGTATGCATTATTAGATCCCATATTCGCACTTCCCTTCGTGACACTGTACATAGTATTAGACTTTTGTGTAAATCCTGAAATCCTAGAATTGACCTTTTCAGTTTCTACTCCAGTCGATAGTTTTATCGTAGTCAGACGAGTTTACAAAAATTGCCTAATCACAATATCCTAGAAAGTCATCTGAGTTGATCTTGTAGAGTTAGAGATGACTTAATTTTATGTTATTCTTGTCATGGATTGGCTCCACTTTTGCTAGGCTTCAGTTTATTATAGGAACAAAGTAGTCTAGTTTCAATTTCCTAATGAGCAAGTCTTAGAGTTAAGGGGTAGCACCTCAATACCTATAGGTCAATTTATCTCTTTCCATAAGGCGAGGAAAATGATGTCCAAAAGGTGCATCTTTTATCTTGTTCAAGCCAAGGATCAAGTTCTATGATACTGAGTCTTTAGTCCATTCCAGTAGCGAATAAGTTTCCAAAGGTATTTCTTAAAGATCTGCTCGGAGTTCTTCCCGAGAGGGAAATTTCCTTCAGAAAGATCTCCTTCAAGATACCCATCATATTTTAATTTTACCTAACAAAATGGCTCCAGGTGAGCTTCAGGTATTGAAGGAGCAGTTAAAGATCCCTAATATAAGGGTTTTACAAGGCTTAGTGTCTATCTATGAGATTATTCAGTTCTTTTCATATGCAAAAAAAATCGTTCTCTTAGAAGTGAATCGACTACCATCAGTTGAACCAATTCACAATCAAGAATAAATATCCCATCCCCTTGATTGGTGACTTGTTTGACCAAATTCAAGGTGCAAATTATTACTCTAAGTTAGATCTTAGATCTTGTTAACATCAACTTAATGTCAGGGACTATGACATTTCGAAGACAACCTTCAAAAATTGATATGGTCACTTCAAATTTGTAGTTATTTATTTTGGACTAAAAAATGCTCCTACGAACTTTATGGAAATAATGAACAGAGATTTCAAGCAGTACTTGCACATGTTTATCTTAGCCTTCATAGATAACATTCTCATATATTCCCTTACTAAGGTGAACACGCAGACTATTTAAGGATTGTTTTGTAGACTCTAAGAGATTGCCAGTTATTCGCTATGGTTAATAAGTGTGAATTCTTAATTAAATCAACAACTTTCCTCATTCATATTATTTTTGGTGAAGGAATTTGAGTGGATCCTCAAATGACCGACGCAATAAGAAATAATCCTAGACCCTCATTTCGATCAAATAATAGGCATTTCTTGGATTTAGCTTGTTACTATAGATGGTTTATTGAATTATTTTAATCTATTACCTCTCTTATGTCAAGAGTGACTCAATATAAGGTCAAATTTCAGTGGTCAAATTCTTGCCAGAAGAGTTTTTAGGAGTTGAAGACTCGACTTACCTCAGCTCAAGTGTTGACCCTACTAGAGGGCTCTAATTGTTTTGTGGTATATTACAATAATTCTAGTTGGTCTTGGTTGTGTACTGATGCAGCAGGGCATGGTTAAAGCATATTCCACTAGATAGCTCAAACCACATGAGAAGAGTTATCCGACTCACAACCTTAAGTTGGCGCAATTATTTTTGCCTTACATATTTTGAGACATTATATTTATGGGGTTCATGTTGATGTGTTCACTGACCACAATAGCCTTTAGTACATTTTTTGTAAAAAATATTTATATCTTTATCCGAGAATATGGCCATACTTGTTGAAAGATTATTATATAAGTTTGTTTATCACCCATGTAAGGCCAATATTGTGGTCGACACCCTTCGTAAATTGTCTATGTGAAGTGTTGCTCATGTTGAGGATTAAAAGAAGGATAGTTATTAAGGTTGATCAGCTTTCTAGATTGGGATTTTAGTTGTTTAATTCTGCCAAAGATAGTGTATGGGTTCATAATGGATTGAAATCTTCTTTGGTTTCCAAGATAAAGAAAAAGCAAGAGAGTGATCCTCTTTTGCTTAAGTTGAATAAGCAGTGTGGGATCAAAAGTTTGATGTTTTCTACCAAGAGGCAGATGGTGTCCTTTACTATTAGGGCAAATTATGTATACTGAACGTGGATGATTTGAGGAAATATATGTTGGTAGAGGCTGAGGGTTTGGGATATTTTATCATCTAGGAGATACTAAGTTGTAGCATGATTTGTAAAAAGTCTATTTGTGGATTGGTATGAAGAACATATTATGGAATTTGTTGCTATGTGTCCAAATTTTCAGCAGGTTAAGGTTGATAAAATGCCCCGAACTTTGGCCTTTGCAAATTTTGTGAGCTTTAGTCTCTCTGCTTTTTTACGACTCATACCACGAGTTGTATGGTATGGTTATGGGTCTGGGGACCCAAGTCATAACCAACCAGTATGTTATTGGACAAGTTCTGATTTGGTTATGAGGGACTCGTCATGAGTCGTATGATTATGTAATGAGTTGTTAGGGTCCAGGCATATATTATCCAGTGTCCAAGCCATTGGTATTCTGTGTTGGTCATGACTAGACCATATGAGTTGTATGGTCTAGTGACAAATGGGACAAGGGAGTCGTAAGTTGGACATGTGTGGTGTTAAAATTTCTTTCTTGGTGAAGACTCAATGGTAAGAGTCGTACCTTATGTTGACGACCCAATGGCTTGATTTATAGCCATCTATGAGTTTTATAGAACTTTAAGATAGGGGTACTTTAGACATTTTCCACCCCAAGCCCTTCAGACCCCATATCTTATATCACCTTTTGATCATCCATTACATACTTTGAAAGATCAAGCACTCTCTAAACTCTCTTTAAAACTTCTAACGAAAGATTGGTCTACAGTTTCTTCAATGTGGTCATCTAACGGCTTAAAGATCAAGTTCTCATCGTAAATCTTCATAACTCAAGCATGTGACTCTTCCTTCATTGTTAGTTTACCAAAAGAATATATTTTAACCATTGTTTATAAGTTATTAATGATGGTTTTGAAATCAATGGTTGAGGGTTTGAATGCATAATGTTGGGTATTATTTTCTACTGGTTTAAATTATGATTATACATGTTTTAATAATGGTTTGCAGATCTTGGTTCATGGGAATTATTATTTAACAAGCGGCTTATGTTTAACCCTAAATTTGTTGGTTTTTCCTTTCATAAAGGTATGCCCTCAACTTCATTGTGAAAATGTCAGTGAGAATAATCTTATCACATGTTGAATTGTGTTTATAATTAAGGTATTGGCCTATGAATGTTAATAACTTGTAAATGGATTATGAAGGCCTTGTTTGTCATAAAGTTAATTTGAAATATTAAATGGGTTCGAGTCCTTAAATGTTAAATTTAATTGATGTCTTAATCTAGACAATGGGTTTGAGTCCCAAGTTGATTAATAATAGTTATAGCATGTTGTACACTTGCAAGTATTATCTGTATGATGATTTCAACAGGATTCCTTTGTTAAGTAATTGGATTAATGATTGTGTATGTGCAATGAATGTTTTAATTGAGCTTTAAAGCGGGATGTATAGCCCGAACGTGGAAGTAGAGTCTGAAGGACTAACGCTACAAACCCCACTAGCTAGTGCGGGTGTCTATATGATAGGGAGGTTTGAGTCCCTCAAATTAATATATGAATTAGAGATTTGAGTCCCCTATATTATATACATTGGTGCCTAAGTCACCTTTATTATGTCGGGAGTTATAGTACCCCATAATGGCATATATGAATATAGATATTCTCTTCTTTGCATGGGTACATGCACTGGGACCCTTCCAGCTAGGGAAGAGATGGGACCATGTAGCCCATAGGTACCTTGTTATATGATGGATATTCTATACAACAAAGGTTAGGGTTTTCAAAGTTGATGCTAAGCCTTGTTCCCTACCCTGATATGTCATATTAAATATATATATGTATATGTATTTCAAATGATATTATGCTTTGGATGTTGCATTGGTTTTGAACTGTTATCATGGAGTTATTTTTATCCTTTATCCTTGAGTTACATGCTAGTGCTCCAATCGCTAACCGTCTATGGACATTGTATCCTAATGCGATGCAGGCACCAAAACTTCTTGTACTTTCTAGCATAGTGATCTAGTACTCGGGTTAGTTTGTGAGTTAATATTGAAGTGGTAATCTTCAATACTTTTGAAAACTTCATCTCATGGTCCTTATTTTCTATGTCTTAGACCTTGTTTAGACTTTATTTTTGCTACTATTGGAGGCATGTCCTGACATTTTATTTATTATGGTTTTATAAAGGCTTTTTTGGATTAATGTAGACTTAGGAGGTTTGGTTGATAATTTTGGCAATGGATAGTTATCCTGTTACTAGTGTATGATATAGAGATATGAGAAATGAATATTGGTTTTATTTTCTGTTATCTTGATATATTTTCAGAATTAATTTGATACTTAAGGTTATAGTGCTAGTTTTGTTAGATGAAGGAGGGTGATCTCCGATCCACGTAGGACTTGAGATAACCATCATGGCCAAGCCCTTGTTCGGGTCTTGACAAAGTTGGTATCAGAGTGTACTTTAATGGTTATTTGGGTTTCCACAAAGCCGTGTAAAGTAGAGTCTAAATTATGGGTGTGTAGTATGCCACATTTATACGAGAGATAATGAGACATTTACGAAAGTTTCCCTTTCTTGTTTTCTTAATTTTGGTCTATAAAGTCTAAGGCCTTCGATCCCTCTAATTTTTGTTTGTTCGTCTTTTAAATCATACCTCTAAGAAGATCTGATGTCTGTGGAATTCCTTCTGTCCCATCTGAGGAAATTGTGGATGGAGCTCATCTAACTTCTAGGGTCCAAACACAATCAAGGGTCTTTACATCTGACTATCCTCGTGGAGTCCCGCATATCCCTACTGATCCTACTCCTGATGCGATGCTCATATTTAGTTGCCTCAAGTGGAAGTTACTAATGCTGAGTTATGTCACTCCATTAACCTAATGACTTAGTTGGTGACGTCTCAGAAATAATAGTTCAATTGTACTGCCGTTGCTATAGGTTCATCTAAGGCCACTAGAATTTGCCAATTTATGATGCTGCATCCTATGATGTTTACTGGTACTATGGTTGCAAGGGATCCTAAAAGTTACATTGATGATATGGAGAATATCTTTTGAGTTATACATGCTTCGGAAGCTGAAGGTGTAGAGTTTGCTTCCTACCAACTAAAAGATATGGCATACTAGTGGTTTGAAGAGTAGGAATAGTCAAAAGGTAAAGATGTTGGTTCAACCTTGTGGGATGATTTCTTTAGTGCATTTCTAGATTATTTCTTTACTCAGGTGTTGAGGGAGGAAAAAATAGGGGAGTTTGTTACCTTGAAGCAAGAAAGAATGGAAGACAACGAGTATGCTTTAAAATTCTATCAATTATCCTGGTATGCTCCCGAGCTGGTATCTAACATGAGGTCTTGGATGAGAAAGTTTGCTTCAAGATTGTCCCGTGGCTTGATTCTAAAGTATAAGGTTGCCTTGTAGAACAAGGATATAGACATCTCTATATTATTCATGTATATTTAACAGTTTAAAGAGGAGAAAAAAAATCAAGATGAGATTGGTGAGTGGCAGATTATGAAAATTTAGTTTTCAAAATAGGGTGGAGGACAAAGGCAGAGTGGGATGTGGCCATAGAAGAAGAGCTGGGGGAGTCCTCTCAGTGGTGATCTACGTTTTAAGGATGGTGCTAACTAGGTCCCACTAGCCTAGGATATGGCATGTTTTTATTTCTAACTTAGTGGGAGACTCTATGGTTGTTAGAAGAGTCTATAGGGGCTGTGTGGTGTCTATTGGTAAAAAAGAAACTTTGATAGACTTGATAGAGTTAGACATAGTTGACTGTGATATTGTTTTGGGAATAGACTGGTTGCACTCGTACTATGCTTCTTTAGACTATCAGACCTGTAAGGTAATGATTAAATTCCCTAATGAGCCTATTGTTTAGTGGGAGAGGTTCTCTAGTGACTAAGGGAAGGTTTATATCATATCTTAGAGCCTAGAGGTTAATTTCTAAAGGTTGTCTCTATCATTTAGTTCGTGTTGAAGACTCTATCTTGGAAGGTTCTTCTTTACATTATGTTCCTGTGGTAAATGAGTATCCTTAAGTCTTCAATAATGATATACCTGAAGTCCCTCCTGATGGGGAGATTGATTTTGGTGTTGATCTTGTTCCGGACACTCATCCTATCTCTATTCCCTTATGTAGAATGACTCCAGCCAAGTTGAACAAACTTAAGAAGCAGTTTAAAGGCCTCTTAGACAATGGTTTAATGGATCCTAGTGTGTCTCTGTGGAGTTCATATTTTTTGTTCATATGTAAGAGGGATGGTTCCCTTCCTATGTGCATTGTTTAAGTTGAACAAGGTGACAGTAAAGAACATGTATCCACTTTTGAGAATTAATGATCTCTTTGATCTGCTTCAGGGTGCCAAATTCTTCTCTAAGATTGATCTTTGGTCCGAATATCATCAATTAAACATTAGGGAGGTGGATATCCCTAAGACAACTTTTCGTGCCCAGTATGGGCATTTTGAGTTCTTGGTGATGTGTTTTGTCTTTACTAATGCCCTTGCGACATTCATGGACTTGATGAGTAGGGTCTTCCATAAGTTTCTAGATCTGTTCATAGTTGACTTCATTGATGGTATTTTGGTATACTCTAAGAGTAAGAAGGATCACGCCGATCACTTCCACCTTGTGTTGCAGACCTTAAGAGATCACCAATTGTATGCTAAGTTCTCTTAATATGAATTCTAGTTGAATTTAGTAACTTATCTGGGTCATGTTGTGTCTAGTGAGGGGATCATAGTGGATCATCAGAAGCTTGTTATGGTTATGAAGTGCCCTAGACCTACGTCTCCAAATGATATTTGGAGCTTCTTAGGTTTAGTAGGTTATTATAGGAGGTTTGTAGAGAGTGTTTCTTCCATTGCTTCTCCATTGACCAAGTTGACTAAGAAGAAGGTGAAGTTCTTGTGTTCTAATGCTTTCAAAGGTAATTTTGAGAGGCTAAAAGATACTTTGATTTCAGTTCTAGTCTTGAATTTACTTGAGGGGACCGAGGGTTTTGTCATCTATTGTCATGGATCCTGGGTTGATTTTAGCTGTGTGCTAATGCAGAATAGCAAGTTATTTTTATGCCTCTAGAGAGTTCAAAGTTTATGAGAAGAATTATCAGACTCATGTGACTTAGAGCTATTGGTTGTGGTGTTCAAGTTGAAAATTTGGTGTCATTATCTATATAGGGTGCATGTTGAAATTTTTTCTGATCATAAGTGCTTGTAGTATGAGTTTACTCAGAAATAACTTAATATCAGGCAAAGTATATGTCTTGAGTTGCTGAAGAACTATGATATGAATCTTCACTATGATGAGTGGCAAATTTACCACTAATTTTTACCTAAATTTTGTGCACACTACTATGATTTGAAGGTATGAATAAGACAAGTTTGTTAGTTGAATGCATGAATTTTCACATTTTGCAAGTACACAGGTGCTGATATAGAAAGATGTGGATTTGAGATAAAAGGAATCAAAAGGAGAATAAAAGTGCACACCTGAAGACCCATCACTTAATCAGGCTCAGTTACTGTGATTGTAGTTTGAGGACCGTGATCACGGAAAATCAAGATTGGTCATCCTCTGTGGCTGCGAGAATCTGACTGCGGTACCGGTAGCCGTAATTGCGGTCAAGCTGCAGTGATTGCGACTAGTCAGGTGGGTGCCTGGGGGCAATTTTACTATTTTCCCAACCAACCCCAAATACCTAATAATAAGGATGCCCAATTGAGGTAATAGGTGGTTTTAATTGACACACTTGTTAGGTACCCGAAAAGGTCAATGAGTGATATTTATGAGGTTTTGTTAACAAACTAGCCTCAATGATTTTCAACCTAGACTTCCATAAGGTTAATGGCTATGAATTTGCACCAAATTATAATGCACCCATGCATAAATTTCCCTTAGGTAGACATAATCCCAAGATTTTTCTATCTTGAATTTTCAATCACATTTGTTGCCTTTAGTTTGTTAACTTGAATGTACATCGATCAATCCTTGTTCTGAATCAACCCCCTATTTTAAATCATGTATTTTGCTTTGTTTATAATATGTGTATCTTTTTAGTAACTATTGTCACCCATAGTATTCCAAAGCTAATTTCTTTCTCTGGGGATTCAATCTTAACATAAATTGAGCTATTAAAATGATCATCCCTTACTAATTAAAATGGTATAGGAGAGCTTGATCAAAATGGCAACATTTTTGGGGAGTGAAATTTAGTTTTCACTTGTGCGATATTGAGTTTTTCATTGGGTATACCTATAGTGTTGTGCATTTATTTAGGTTGTTGCTTTTGTTTGCTTTTGGGGGATCTCCAAAGTGTTCACAAAACATTGAGTTACAAGGCAAGTAATGCCAGGTCTTTTGATTATCATCTTGATAATGAGGAGCAACTCAATGATGTTAGGTGTACAAGTGTCGTTCGTATCGCACCTACTCACAGGAACGGGATATTTCATTTTATGAGCGTCATATTTCATATGCTACAAATGAATGGGCATTTGGGGGGGAGGGGCAAGCTTATGAGGACCCCAACTTGCATTTGAAGAACTTTGTAGAAGTTTGTTCACCCTTTGATATTACACACATCTCCTAAGAGTCTATAAGGTTGTTCCTCTTCCTGTTTTCCCTAACTGGAGTAGAGGTACTGTGGCTTTCATCCTTTCCGACTAGGTCAATTACTTCATAGGATGAACTTACTATTTCCTTTCTTGATCGGTATTTCCCACCTTCCATGATGCCACAATTGCATGATGAAATCATTAACTTTTGTTAATTGAACAGAGAACCACTTTATGAGGTATGGAAAGATTCCTCGGGAAGATCATGCAATGTCCCAACCATGATGTCCAGGGGAAGATACTTCTCAAAATCTTCTACTGGGCCTTAGATCAACTCAACAAAACTGTGGTAAACAATGTGGTAGGGGGATCTCTTTTGAAGTTGACTTATGATGTAGCTACAACTTGCTTGAAGAAGTGACCAAGCATAACTGGGTGTGGCACACCTGTGATAGTGAGGTACAAAAATAATCCCCTACTACCTCTTTTGTTGATAAAAAGCAAAAGAAGAGAGTTGAATAGAGTGACGAAAACATGGAAAAAATAATGACGCAATTGGAGCTTCTTGATAAGCATAAAATAGGTGGACCCAAAAAAATGGTGAAGGTCGTACATCCAAGGCCTATGATAATGAAGAAGCCAAGAGGCTTGATGAAGAGATTCGGTATTTAGCTAACTATTCGGAGGGTTCCCGCCCAGACTATAAAAGGAAAGGTAGGAACCAAGGTTGGATCATGACAGTTAGTGGAGGGATAAAGAAAAAGAGTATGATCATTATATGACCCCTCATGAATGACAATGAAAAAAGATGGAAACCCCTTGACCCCGACATATACAAAATTGGAGATGTCTTGGCAAGAATTTTGATGATAGTGGATGTAACGGACAAGATGGTCTGTGAATTAAAAGTCAACTTTTCACAAATCAACAAAAATGGTTGTGTCCCACTCCTCTTTAATTAAATAATTGTAAATACAAATAAGCCAAATTTCAACCCAACTCAATGCTAGACAACGAGGAGACTTCCTTATGAAACCATTATAAATCTAAAAAATAATGCCCAAGTATTAGCTATTGTCACTAGGAGTGGTAAAACACTAAATAATATAGTGGTAGATGTTTAAAAATAGACCATTGTTGAACAAACAAATTGAAAGAAAAAGCTGGTGAATGATTCAGATGTGGGAGCTCCAAAGTCTTAAGAGGGGAATGAAAAAGAACCTATGTTAATTGAAGAAGTGGATGATAAAGAGGGAGACTAAAAGGTTGTTGAGAATGATGAAGTGAAATGTGTCCCAATACTTACCATGAAGGTTCGCCCTCTTTTCTCTCAAAGCCTCAAAAAGGAGGACAATGCAAAATTTAAATCATTCTTTGCTAAGCTTAGCAACCTCTCGATTAATATCCCACTACTTAAGGCTACCTAAGAGATTTTGGGGTATGCTAAGCTTATGAAGAAATTAATGTTGAAAGAGAAGCTTGTTGAGGGTCACACAATTGATGTCACATATGGGTGTTGCACAATCATGGCTAGTGCAATAATAGAAAAGAAAGAGGATCCCGAGGCCTTTACTACTCCATACACCATTGGGACACATATGTTTTAAAAAGCTTTATGTGACCTTGCTTCAAATATTGGCTTAGGCACCCCTACTCCAATGTCGATGAGGCTTTTAATGGTGGATCTGTCTATCAATAAACTGGTTGGTATTTTATTTAACATATTGGTGATAGGGATAGATTTAGACTTCTGGTATATTTTATGGTACTAGATTGTGGGATTGACCAAGAGGTTCCTATACCAGAAGAGCCATTATAGATTTAGAGGTTGGGGAAATATGAGTTAGAGTTCATGATAGAAAAGTATCCTTCTAGGTATGAAAAATAAAGAAACAACCCATGGAGCTTCAAGTGGTGTCGGT
Organism: Capsicum chinense; assembly: GCA_026120095.1. NCBI lineage: Eukaryota > Viridiplantae > Streptophyta > Magnoliopsida > Solanales > Solanaceae > Capsicum > Capsicum chinense. Next base: position 106,837,524 of record JAPEIP010000009.1, read on the forward strand.
TATTGATGTTGACGATGAAAAAGTGAATAAGGGTTCCCTTGAGGATCCAACTTGAAAAGAATGAAAGACGTTGTGCCACGATGATAACTAAGGCTCTATGTTTGAGACAACCCACAAATTCCATGAAAGTGGCTTGTATCCTTTGTTTTAAATTTAGTAACATAGATTTTAATTTTGTCATTAATTAATCCATGCATTTCTGGAACTTTGGAGTGTTTTTGACTGAGTTGAGAAGTGGGAAGTGCAAAAGTTTTTCATGTTGGACTTAACAGTGAAAAGTGTGTCAAAATGGAGTAATAAGCTGAACATGGGAAACTAGAGGTGCAAAAATGCCCTTAGTTACCACAATCACAGGCCCGTGCCTTGTGATCGTTGTCGCCACTTGTTTTCAATTGCAAACCTCGAACCACGATCACTGTCAAGTCTATTTAAATGTCCATCCAAATGCTCTATTTCCCTCACACTCCCTTTTTTATTTTTATCTCAAATTTTACCTACTCTTGGGTATAGTTTCGGCATCCCAAATCATCTTACCATCCATCTTGATTTATTACTCAGGTAAGTGCTTTGAATTAATGCTTAAATTATTGTAGGAAGGCCATAAAATAGAAGAACAAGGGGAGCCTAAACTTATGCTTTTCAGTACTAAATTGTTAACTAATAATACTTGAGTGGTGTTCGCTGTTGTAAATGTTGTGCACACATATGGATAAGTCTTGAGTACCCAAATTGTGTTCAAAATTGAGAAAAATATAGTGTGCACACCAAGTTCTTGATTAAATGCCCAAATGAACTCATAAGTAGTTATTGTCACATTCTAAGGGCATGATCGAGTATCTCTTAACCTTGTTTAATGATATTGGTGTCAATCTTGTGTTGGAAAATGTTTTGGCTTAGAATTTTTGAATTTTTCATTGTTGAATATCTGGTCCGATCTAGCTTCAGATATCACTATCACGTTCAATAGATTGTGATCGCCATATCTGACGCAAAATTTTAGCCTGAGCCAAAAATCCTGCACTTCCAATTCTTGTCCAAACACCACCAAATAATCATCCTATGAGCTTTATTGGACAACATAGAATAGTTTATGCATGAAAATATTGATAATGAATATTGTGTCATTCTCATGTTTGTTAGGTTTATATCATGGGAGACTATGATCAAGTTTGTTTCGTAGCCCCTGAGTTCTACAATCTTTACTATGGTGATATTCCAAGAACAAAGCTGATTTCAAAGAGGGGAATATGCTTGGAGAAGGTGCTTAAAAAGCTTACAACATTAAATGATAAACTCATGGCTACTAGATGGTGGTGTTTTTCCCTAGATCCTTGCAAGGCTAATGAGTAGTGGGTATGAGAATTTTATGCTAATCATATCATGGTATCTTTTGAGGACCCAGTCATTAGGATCTAAGGAGAGGTGATGAAAGTTGTTGAATAGATAAATGACGTCTATGTCTTTTGAACATGGACATGGATCCATCTGAGGCCAAAGAAAAAACTGAGGAGTTGGTTGGCAGAGAATCTACGTTTGGGAAAGAAGGTACCTTAGGCAGCATCCAAGAGGAGAATATCTATGAATGAATTCACTACTGAGGCCTAGATTTAGTTTACTATAATTGGTAATTGTGTTTCCCCTTGCAACAACATGGCAATAATTGCATATTTGCAAGTGTGGATGGTTGCTTGCATACTAGATGATATTCCTTTAAATGTTAGTCGGCTTGTATTCTCAGATATAATGTTCTTCAAGAACCATGGTAGCATGCATTTCTTATTCCCCTCTTAGATTACCGAGTTGTGCATGCAAGTTTGGGTTGTACAGTACTTTAGAGACACTTAGGTGTGCTTGCCACCCCTATTTATCCTCTCAAAATGTAGGGAGAGGGTGCATCGGGCAAGATAAAAAATTAAAAGATCGACTTGGGTAAGTCTACATATGAGGGGAAAGAGTCTTGTAGGCCATCCAAAGTCGGGTCTTTATAGGAGATTGATGTTGATTTGAGGACATTAGGGAGCTTGAGTCGGGATTGCCTTAAGGGCCGGGAGACCCCTTCACGACTCGCCATTCATTTGTGTATCGATCTGATTATCAGAAGTATCTAAAGGACTAGGAGATGCAGAGAGCCACTATTTCTAGGCTTGAGAGGGCGTACTCATCCTTGGAAGAGTCTCAAGGAGAGCTCAAGGACTCACTTGAGAGGATGCAGAAAAGGGTGAAAAAGAGGGACAAGTTCTTTAGTAAGATATGGAAGGGGGTAAAGGGCCTATAAAAGGTCCTAAAACCCTGAGATAGACTACCTTCTTCCCAAGAAGAGTGATGATGAGGCCCCAGCTTAGTGGTCCAATTCTGATGATGCAGAGTCTGTGGGCAAGAGCAACTCTTGACGTGGTTTCAAGGAGCACCATTATCTCTCTTTATGCTTGATTATTTATGTAGTGAGGACGCTACAAGATTTTAGTTGGTCCTTCCTATCTCTATTTTCATTTATTATTTAAACCTATAATATTTAGATATTTCTAGATGTTTTTATGATATTTTTGATGATTTCTAGTATTTTTGTTGGGTTTTAATACTCAGACAATCTGATGGTGCCCATATTTTCATGTATTAGCTGTTTGTTTCACTTGTTGATTAATATGTCATTTTTTTTATTTTTAGGGTAACATCGGATGAGCCTTTCCCTATGATAGAATGAGGTGTGACATTCTTAAGGGATAATTATCGTTATTGGGTTTTGAGCAAAATGCAATATAAATCTAAGTACCTATAGCATTTTGGATTTGGGATCGCATTTATCCCTATGGTGAAGTCTGAGTAGCCATATTTTTTTCTCGTATGAAAGATAAAATATTAGACTTCCGCTTGGCCTAGTGCCATAAATAGCAAATTGTGCATGGTGCAAATCGAGAGCAAACAACCTTCTCGATCTAATATTTTTATTAAAAAAATTAGACGTGAACGACCTTGTAACAATAATTAACTTCTTTTTGTTTTTCTAAATTTTTGAATATTAGAAAATGATAGATACTCTCTTTGGCCTCTAGTGGGAAGGGCAATTGAGCCCCTTTGAGGAGTTTGCATGCCATGTTAGTATTTGAATGCTAGTTTTGATTATGCTTGGTTGGTGAAATGATCCTAGATAACCTTTGTGAACAAAGAAACCCGCTTTGGCCTTAATACCCTTACAATACATAGGATAGTACCTTTAGTCATGCAATTCAAGCCTTCAAACCATTCATTGGAAACCATGTTATACAAGCCTTGATACATTCAATGTTTTTCCCTCTCTTTAACCTCTTTGAACATAAAAAAATAAAAATGGAGGCTAAATGTCTGGTTTAGGGGTGGTAAGTTTTGAGGAGATGGTTGGACCAGGGTAATATAAGTGGACGCCTATGAACTAAGCAATGAAAAAGTGAAAAAGAAAGGAATGATGAAAAGAAGAATGAAGCATAGATTTAAAAAGAAATAAGTAAATGAAAGATGCTTTCAAAAAGTTGGGTAAATCAAGGTAGCTAAAATAGACATGTGGAAAGTCTAAAAAGAAAAGAAATGGTCCATTGTAAAAAGGTGAATGTAGTATTGTGATATAGATGTTCAAGGAAGGTATAGCCATTTTGTTCCTAAATAATATCCTACCCATCCACAAATGTACATTACAAGCTCAAAAAGTCCTTCGAGTTCTCTAACTAAGTGTACTAATTATAGTGGTAATTGAAAATAAGGCAAGCCTATGGTATGGTACTTGTTAGCATCAAGAGTCTTTGTGTGAGAGAGAGTTTTGCACTTAAATCCCTTGTTGCATATTTTATAATTTAGTGTTTGGAAAAATTTCCTTCTTGTGAGGAGACATATAAACAAATTGAGGTAGGTGATTTTGTCATCTTTTGAATAATGATGCAAAAGGTATAATGGAGTTAAGGTAAATAGAGAGTAACTTTTAGAGTATTAGTGATTGATGCATTATTGCTTTTTAAAGCCCTTTGCATCTTTGAGATTGTATTTCGTGATGAGGGGTGTCGTAAGAATAACTTTGCCCATGTTTAAAGAGCTGATTATAGTAGCAATAAAGTTTGAGGTAATTGTGATGATTGGGTTGTATGGGGCTTAAATTTACATTGACTCATTGAGTAAGAGGTAGTGTTGCTTGAGGAAAAGTAAAGAATTAAGTTGGGTGTGTTGATGAATGGTGAATTTACCTGTAATGCCCCTTCAGGTTGTTTTCAATATTTATGCTTATCTTCACCATTTGACCCTCTTCATAGCTTTCCCAAGTCATTTATGACTTGCTAGGACCGACAGTTCGGTTATCGAGCAGTTTATTTGCTTTTTAAAGCCAATTCCCTATTTGAAATCTTAATTGGTTCCAAAATGGCCATTTGGAAAAACCATTAATGAAACAATCTCGAATACAAATTCCAACTATGCCAACATATCCAGAATATCAATTTTATTCTAGGTAGACCTTTAGTTCGGGTCCCAAATGCACCCGAGCTCATTTTGACCTGTTGGTAGGAAAATAAAAAATTAGAAAGAATGGGTGTGGGACCAACATTTATTTGAAATGACCTCGGATTAAAAATCCAACTTTTTCATCATGTTCAAAACGTCAATTTTAGGATAAGGAAACCCTTAGTTAAGGTCCCAAGGATCCCAGACATATTTTGGACTATTGAGCGGATTTTATAAAAAAACATAAAAATAAAGGTATGGGCGCCACTTTTTGCCTAAATGATCCGTTATGAAATTTTTTATGATTGAAATGGATTTGAAATGTGGTTTACACTCAAAATTTACAATTGGATCATGTTCTTTGGATTCCAAATGAGGTCCAAGGGTCAAACACTTATTTTGAGTTTGCTGTCATCTGGTGCAACCGCAATTGTGGCCAAGACTGTACAATCATGAGTAGCGCGATTGCACCCCATAAGACCGCTTTGTAGCATCTGAGTATCTGTAAGGGCTATATAAAGGCCCTAAGATATATTTGGGGCATTTCCCTTTCACCATTTAGACCTAAAAACCCTAAAATAAGTGTGATAACTCAAAATTGGTCATGGGGGTGACTTGGGAGCTTAATTATCAACTTGTATTGCGATTATCTTCAAGATTAAGGTAATAATTTCTTTAATTATATTGAATTTCATAGTTTTAACCTAAAACACTAATTTAGCTTAGGGATTGATTTTCGCCCGACGTATGCTTAGTTTTCACCCATTCTTTATGGGTTATGATACCTTATTCATGTGTGAATATTTGGTTAGTCTCAGAAACTCATTTTCTATATGTGGGACCCACTTAGAGTTTTGGTGTGATTTTTGGACCCAAAGCACAATACTGCAGTATGGGTATATTAGACTTGTATTAATGAGTAGATTATGGTTTTGATTATGATGTCATTTTGAGGATTATAAAGTGCAGATGAGTATATGGTGCATGAAGTGAGTTTTTTTGCTTTGTCCATAAAGTAGGCTTCTGTCTACTTTTCTTCATAGATAATGTGTGATATATGTTGAATGTGAATATGGATGTTAGGCTTGATTATGTGTAGGATAACTTGTCCTTGAAATATTGATGTTTGGGATTAGATGTGGGGTTTCGACCTGTAAGATGGCATGTTTATTACCCTTTTATATCCTATTGCCTTCCATATTTAGTTTAGATTAGTTATAGCATGGATACGATATAATTCTATGTTTGGAAAATAGTTTTAGCTTTTGAAGCTTGATTTGTATATTTAGCTTTATCAGGCTAGTGTGGTAGTTTTGGAATCGTAAGTTGGGTAGAGTTGACTTGATTACCCTTGTTTCTAGTTGAAGTTGCTATCTTAGGCTTGAATATGGCTTACTTGACATCTACAAGATGAACTAGATACCTTAGCATAGTCTGTGGAAATTGTGGATTAGAAGTGGGATTGTTCGACCTACTTATGCCTAAGCTTGTGTTATGTTTTGTGGACATACTGCATATGTTAGACATAGATGAGACTAGTAAACCTTAGAATAGGTTACTTTGTAACTTGAATTGATGTTCCTGGATTGTGGCTTTTGAGTTATGGTTATGATACTCCTTGTAGAAGTGATATTGGGTATTTAGAGATGATATTCCTCCTAGATACTTTATGTGGCCTATAGAGATGCTATTTTCTCTTACACTTGATAGTTGGCCTATAAAGATGCTATTTCCTCTTATATTTGGTGATTGGCCTATATAGATGCTATTTCCTCTTAAACTTGATTATTGGCCTTTTTATTTCCTTATGTCATGATTGTTGGACCTATAAAGACAATGTTCTACTTGGATATGTAAATTTGCCAAAAGAAGTGATATTCCTCATAGTCATGATGTATGACCTATTGATATAAGATATCCTATAGACGATTACATATCTATATAAATTATACCTCCTAGATGTGAGATGCCTCTTATGTGAGAGATGATTGCATGTCTATCTATATTATGCCTTCTAGATGTGAGATGCCTCATGTGTGAGAGATGATTACATGCTTATTAATATTATTCCTCCTATATGTGAGATGCCTCTTATATATGAGATGATTAGAGATATGCTACCACTTATACATATGATTATTGTGTATGAGACCCGAATATATGTATGGGCCTAAGGTCGTAAGTATGATGTTGTAACTATTTTGGATAAATTAATGGGCCAAGGGACATTTTATGATATTTAATGAATACTCAAGAACTATATATCATTATAAATAATATGATTATAGTTTATGAATGTGAATATGTATATGTTTGTAAATGTATCCCTTCGGTATGGGATGGAGAAAAATATGATATGATGCTTATTATTCCACTAATTGAATACTGGTGATAAAATGCATAGATTCGGTAGATTCATGAGTATTTACCATTATAAATAATGTTATTATAGCTTAAATGTGGTCTTATGACTGCTCTTCTTGTTAGACGATTAAGCTCTGTGATAACTAGTTGTCTATTAGGGGACTATAGCACTTGATGGCTAGAAATCTAATGTATTGTTTAATGAATCTTTCTTAGTTGAAATATGGTAGCTGGTGATGGTTAGTTACTGAATGGCGTCACTTAATAAAAGATGGTTAAGTGACAAGTAGTAAGGTGTTGTCTAGTAATTATTAATGGATATTGGAGAAATAGTTGATAATAATGAATGGTGGATAAATGGTGGTTTTGGTCTAGTGATGAACCTTGACTAGTTGATAAATGTTGGCTGATTAATAAATAGTGGTTAGATGCTATTCCATTAGTAAGGATTATGTGAAGGATAATGTTTAGGCTAATAACTAGGTGTTATGAATGAATTGTAAACTAGTTATTCTATTATAATTAGTGTTGGTTAACTAAAAATGAGTAGTTGGGAAGTATTGACTAGATAGATATTCTCTGGTGATATGTGTATTCATGAGTATTTTAGTGTATCTCATTTGGTAATGGTAATTATGATGATATTGATAACCAACATAGACGGAAGATACTATTGTTATGATATTGATACCCGACCAGACCGGAGGATACTATTATGAAATATTGATACTCGGCAAGGCCGTAGGATACTATTGTGATGATATTACAACCCGGCAAGGATGGAGAATACTATTAAGATGATATTGATACCTAACAAGACCGGAGGATATTGTTGTGATAATGTAGAAACCTGGCAAGGATGAAGGATATATTTATGGTATATTTATACCCGTCAAGGCTAGATGTTGATTATGATGATGATGGTCTTAATTAGGACAGTTATGATAATTTGTGATATTGATTATGTATTGTGCATTCATTCCTGCATGCGCATTGCCTATCATAAGTATGCACCTATGTCTATTAGTTGGGATGGGACGATTGCATAGATATGAGAGAAGAACATGCCTTGTGTTGTTGTAAGTTGATTCGACCTATCGATCCTGGGGCGGTGGGGGTACGCATAAGCTTGACTATGTATTTGGTTGCTAGTTATTCACATTTTTATTGATATTGTTGTTATCATTGTTATGATCATTATTAATGCTAGGTTTTGACATATTGGTCTTTTATTCGGTATTGGGATTTAAGGTTTGTCGTCGTCCTCTCCTATCTTATGATTGAATTATTATGCATGATTATTTCATGTCATGTGGATTGGAAACCCGAAGTATTATAGTATTTAATTCTCGATTCTATTATAATGAGGTCTCAAAATGTGAATATGCTGATATAAGTTATGCTTTGAGATGACCTCATATTTATCTTTATATATACCTATAAATATGTCTATCTATATGAAGCTATGATACTACCATATATCCTTTCATTTGTTGTTCATGTTGTATTGTTATTTCTTCGCCTTGTATATTACTATATATATTTTTCTTTGGCTCTTATTTCATATATTGACCTGGGATATACGACATAGCATTGACGTATATTGAATGTAGCTAGAATAGGATAGTTCACCCTAATACTTCCTTAGTTTTATTAAGATAGACTCTTGCATATGAACAAGATAGTTGTTCCTTACTATCTCATTGACTTGTCATATGATTTTTTGATTCTTGGGTGTAATTTCCTTTATGTTTATATGTTGTATATATCTAATTTATCTTTAGAGCTCAGTTGGAAGTAGTTTACGAAGTAGCATTTGTTTGGTACTTATAATAAACTTCTGCAACCTGTAGATCATAGTATGAGTTATCGTGGTTAATGTGTGCATTGTTCGGAGCATCCCTGGTTTAGATACATAGAGTGAGCTTTTGACATTTGGAGTATTACTTATCTCTCTCTTATGTATTAGACTAGTCTCTAAGTTGTATTCAGAGATAAGTTGTATGTATTTCTCTTGATATTTTACTTTTGGACTCTTTTTATATTTAAAGCTCTTGTACTGATAGCACCAAGTTTTTGGATTCTTCTATGTATTGATATTTATTTCATATATTTTGTATTCTTTTCCTTATATTATTGAGTTGTCCATTACTAGCCGTTCTGAACTATGGGTTGTCTTGTCTATTGATGGGTTATGGTAGGTTCCTTCATGACCTTAGGAAATCGAGTCGTGATATTACCACTCATTTACATAAAAAATTTGTGCACACTACTATGATTTGAAGATATGAATGAGACAAGTTTTTTAGTTAAATGCACTAATTTCCATATTTTGCAGGTACACAGGCGATGAGATAGAAAGATTGGATTTGAGCTAGGAGAAGAAAAGTGCACAACTAATGACTCCACATGTAAACAAGCCCAATTACCGCGATTGTTGTTTAAGAGACGCGATCGCGGCCAATCAAGATTGATTATCCACTATGACAGTGAGGATCTAAATGCGGTCGCAGTAGCCGTGATTGTGGATAAGCTAAATGATTATGGCTAGGCAGGTTTATGCCTAGGGGGAATTCTTTTATTTTTGCCCAGCTGACCCCAAATCACTTTTAATGTTAAAACCCTTTCCCATAGGGAATCTTACACTTGGAAGAAATCAATTTTGGAGAATTCGTAGCCCTACTAATTGGGGAAACTTTTGTGTTTGAATTTTTCAATTTGAGTTTGGTGAAATTGATGTTAAATTGAAGAATCTTCTAATTTTCCTTTTCCAGGGATGCTTTGAATGAACCATTTGGTATATCTCTTCTCCTTAACTCTATGAGTTGCTAAACTTTCTTTTCTTGGGATTATGTTGAACTAAGGTGTAATTATGTATGGGTTGTGATGTATTTGTGTAGATTCTATTTTGTTAATGATGGATTTCACTATTGCTTGCTTTAATTGGTTCGGGTTTATAGGTGGAAACCCCAAATACGCAAGATAGATTTGTAGGTGAAGGCCCCAAGTTCTTGAAATTTCACATAATACTTGAAAGAAGGATGTGGATAAACTTTGGGAACCCATATCATGCTTGAAACAGGGATATGGATATGGGTGACAAAATAATAATGGAAAATAATGGATGTATTTTTTTTATCTATTCGATTTCATAGAAATAAAGATGAGTAGGGATTTGGCTATGTCTTGGGTATTTTCCTATAAATAGGGATGACCAATTAAGATAATAGGTTGTTTTAATTGAAACATTCGTTATGTGCCCGAAGAGGTCAATGAGTGATATTCATGAGGTTTTGTCATAAAACAATACTCAAGGACCTTCAACCTAGCCTACCATATCATTAATGACTAAGAATTTGCACCAAATAATCATGCACAGATGCATAACTTTCCCTTAGGCAGACATGTTCAATCACATTTGTTGCCTTTAGTTTTTTTTAACTTGAACAGACATCGATCAATCCTTGTTCTAAATCAAACCCCCATTTTAAATCATTTATTTTACTTTGTTTATATTATGAGTATCATTTTAGTAACTATTAACACCCATAGGACTAGAAAGCTAATTTTGCACCTCGTGGATTTGACCTCAACAGAAGTCAAGCTATTGATAACGATCATCCTCTACCAACTTAAATGGTATAGGTGAGCATGATTACACCACCACCCAGATAAGGCTAATGTGGTTGCTGATACTCTTAACAGGTTATCAATGGGTAGTTTGTTACATATGGATAAGGATAACTGGGACTTGATGAAGGATATTCACCATTTGGCTAACCTTAGAGTTCATCTATTAGACTCTACGGATGGTAGAAAGTTTGTAAAATAGGTGGCACAATCATCTCTTGGTTCTAAAATAAAGGAGAACTAGGTATTAGACCCTCTCTTGATGAAAATATAGGATAATGTGGGTAAGCAGAAGGTGATGGCATTTTAGATCAGTGGTGATGGTATCTTGAGGTACCAAGGGAGGCTGTGATTTCTCAACATGGATGGATTGTGAAGAAGGATCTTAGTCGAGGCCTATGAGTCACAGTATACAATTCACCCTGGTTCAACAAAGTTGTATCATGATCTCAAGGATATGAATTGTTGGAATAATATGACAAATAAATATTTATCATAGCTAACCACTCCACAAATTACCATACAACTTAGAATTCTTCTTACAATATTGGACAATCACCATAAAAGGGGATACCACCTTTATCACTCCAAATTTACCTAGACTCTAACTTCTAAACTCACGGCTTTATATCACTAATGCTGGGAACATTTTACTAATCATAGGTTGTAACACTTTAAATTACTACCTCTAAACACTATCCCAATATTCTACTATAAATCTCTATCCTTAATTGTTACTTCTCCAGCAAAGCTTTTGAAAGGGATAGAATACACCTTTTACCGCAGGTTCAAATGCATAATTGATATAAATAGGGGTATACGCTCAAATAAACATAATTTGAAGCACTAATAGACTTCTCTCAAGTCTTTGTGCTATTTGATATCCCTTTCGAGGACTCAACCAAAAAGGACCACCTAATTTTGACTCTATGCTTTTGTACTTAATACCCTTGACAATTAGGCATGTCCAATAAAGTTAGAGAAAGAAAGGAATTTAGGTAACATTTGTATAGATGACCCTATAGCATGAATTAGAGTATAAAAGAATGTGAAACATATTCTAAATGCTTGATATCCTCCTTAATATAAGTGTGGTGCACAACACACCTTTAAGCAAGAATCCATTTGACATGACTTCATAGACACCCTAAGACCATGAAACATACTCTGATACCAAGTTT
>JAPEIP010000009.1:106849256-106860890 GCA_026120095.1 Capsicum chinense
TTCACCCTAATACTTCCTTAGTTTTATTAAGATAGACTCTTGCATATGAACAAGATAGTTGTTCCTTACTATCTCATTGACTTGTCATATGATTTTTTGATTCTTGGGTGTAATTTCCTTTATGTTTATATGTTGTATATATCTAATTTATCTTTAGAGCTCAGTTGGAAGTAGTTTACGAAGTAGCATTTGTTTGGTACTTATAATAAACTTCTGCAACCTGTAGATCATAGTATGAGTTATCGTGGTTAATGTGTGCATTGTTCGGAGCATCCCTGGTTTAGATACATAGAGTGAGCTTTTGACATTTGGAGTATTACTTATCTCTCTCTTATGTATTAGACTAGTCTCTAAGTTGTATTCAGAGATAAGTTGTATGTATTTCTCTTGATATTTTACTTTTGGACTCTTTTTATATTTAAAGCTCTTGTACTGATAGCACCAAGTTTTTGGATTCTTCTATGTATTGATATTTATTTCATATATTTTGTATTCTTTTCCTTATATTATTGAGTTGTCCATTACTAGCCGTTCTGAACTATGGGTTGTCTTGTCTATTGATGGGTTATGGTAGGTTCCTTCATGACCTTAGGAAATCGAGTCGTGATATTACCACTCATTTACATAAAAAATTTGTGCACACTACTATGATTTGAAGATATGAATGAGACAAGTTTTTTAGTTAAATGCACTAATTTCCATATTTTGCAGGTACACAGGCGATGAGATAGAAAGATTGGATTTGAGCTAGGAGAAGAAAAGTGCACAACTAATGACTCCACATGTAAACAAGCCCAATTACCGCGATTGTTGTTTAAGAGACGCGATCGCGGCCAATCAAGATTGATTATCCACTATGACAGTGAGGATCTAAATGCGGTCGCAGTAGCCGTGATTGTGGATAAGCTAAATGATTATGGCTAGGCAGGTTTATGCCTAGGGGGAATTCTTTTATTTTTGCCCAGCTGACCCCAAATCACTTTTAATGTTAAAACCCTTTCCCATAGGGAATCTTACACTTGGAAGAAATCAATTTTGGAGAATTCGTAGCCCTACTAATTGGGGAAACTTTTGTGTTTGAATTTTTCAATTTGAGTTTGGTGAAATTGATGTTAAATTGAAGAATCTTCTAATTTTCCTTTTCCAGGGATGCTTTGAATGAACCATTTGGTATATCTCTTCTCCTTAACTCTATGAGTTGCTAAACTTTCTTTTCTTGGGATTATGTTGAACTAAGGTGTAATTATGTATGGGTTGTGATGTATTTGTGTAGATTCTATTTTGTTAATGATGGATTTCACTATTGCTTGCTTTAATTGGTTCGGGTTTATAGGTGGAAACCCCAAATACGCAAGATAGATTTGTAGGTGAAGGCCCCAAGTTCTTGAAATTTCACATAATACTTGAAAGAAGGATGTGGATAAACTTTGGGAACCCATATCATGCTTGAAACAGGGATATGGATATGGGTGACAAAATAATAATGGAAAATAATGGATGTATTTTTTTTATCTATTCGATTTCATAGAAATAAAGATGAGTAGGGATTTGGCTATGTCTTGGGTATTTTCCTATAAATAGGGATGACCAATTAAGATAATAGGTTGTTTTAATTGAAACATTCGTTATGTGCCCGAAGAGGTCAATGAGTGATATTCATGAGGTTTTGTCATAAAACAATACTCAAGGACCTTCAACCTAGCCTACCATATCATTAATGACTAAGAATTTGCACCAAATAATCATGCACAGATGCATAACTTTCCCTTAGGCAGACATGTTCAATCACATTTGTTGCCTTTAGTTTTTTTTAACTTGAACAGACATCGATCAATCCTTGTTCTAAATCAAACCCCCATTTTAAATCATTTATTTTACTTTGTTTATATTATGAGTATCATTTTAGTAACTATTAACACCCATAGGACTAGAAAGCTAATTTTGCACCTCGTGGATTTGACCTCAACAGAAGTCAAGCTATTGATAACGATCATCCTCTACCAACTTAAATGGTATAGGTGAGCATGATTACACCACCACCCAGATAAGGCTAATGTGGTTGCTGATACTCTTAACAGGTTATCAATGGGTAGTTTGTTACATATGGATAAGGATAACTGGGACTTGATGAAGGATATTCACCATTTGGCTAACCTTAGAGTTCATCTATTAGACTCTACGGATGGTAGAAAGTTTGTAAAATAGGTGGCACAATCATCTCTTGGTTCTAAAATAAAGGAGAACTAGGTATTAGACCCTCTCTTGATGAAAATATAGGATAATGTGGGTAAGCAGAAGGTGATGGCATTTTAGATCAGTGGTGATGGTATCTTGAGGTACCAAGGGAGGCTGTGATTTCTCAACATGGATGGATTGTGAAGAAGGATCTTAGTCGAGGCCTATGAGTCACAGTATACAATTCACCCTGGTTCAACAAAGTTGTATCATGATCTCAAGGATATGAATTGTTGGAATAATATGAAGCAGTATGTAGAAAACTTTTCGGATAAGTGTATGGTGTGTTAGCAAGTAAAGGTGGAGTACATGAGGCTCGGGTGGGCTACTTCAAGAAATTTAATTGATGGCGTAAAAGTGGGAGATAATTTATATGGATTTTGTTACCGACCTTTTGCGGTTGAGGAGTCAGTATGACTCTATTTGTGTCATCATCGATTGGATGACTATGACTGCTCACTTTTTGCCAATGAGGACTAATTAATTTGCGAAGGACTATGCGAAGTTGTTCTTTCAGGAGGTCATAAAGTTGCATGGTGTTCTTGGCTTGATCATTTTAGATCATGGAACTTAGTTCTGATCACATTTTTTATGCTATTTTCAATGTGGTTTTGGGACTAAAATGAGCCTTAGCATTGTTATTCACCCACAGCTGGATAGGCAAATGGAAATAACCATTAAGACTTTGAAAGATATGCTGCAAGCTTGCATAATTGATTTTTGTGTTTTTTGGTATAACCACTTGCCTCACATGCCCCCATTTGAGAAAATGTATGGTAGGAGGTGTCAATCTCCTATTGGGTGGTTTGAAGTTGGTGAAGCAAAGTTGTTTGGCCCGAATTTAGTTCACCAAGCTATAGAGAAAGCAAAGGTGATTTGGGATAGGCTCTAGACTGCCCTAAGTCACCAAAAGTCCTATGCGGACATAAGAAGAAGGGACTTGGAGTTTGATGTTAGAGATTAGGTATTCTTGAAGATGTCTCTTATAATGGGAGTAATACGGTTTGGAAAGAAGAGGAAGCTCAGTCCCAAGTATGTTGTTCTATTTATTAGTTTTAATAAGGGTTGGTAAATTTGCATATGAGTTGGATTTTCCCTGTAGCATGAGTTCCATTCATTCGGTATTCCATTTATCCATATTGCGGAAATGCGTAGGTGATCCTTCATTCGTTGTACCCTTTGAGAATATTGGTATTTTAGATTCTTTGTCCGATGAGGAGGTCATGGTGAGGATTTTAGATTGGGAAGTTAATCGGTTGCGGACAACAAATGTGGCTTCGATAAAAGTTCTATGGTGGAACCAAAAACCCGAGGAAGCTTCTTGGGAAGCTGCGGAAGATATGAAGTCCAAGTATCTATTCCTATTCCTTATACTGAAAATTCATGTGTGTGGTATGTGTATATTCTTAACTTTTCTTTCTAACTTAGTTAAAGGTAAGTGTAGAGATATTTGGGGCTTAACCATGCTAGTCAATTCCTTGTCCTATCATTTGAGGAAGAATGATCGTATAGGGGATGCTGAAATGCCCCAAACCTTTGACTTGGCAAATTTCTTGAGCTTTATGCTATCTTCTTTTCTTACAACCCACACCATGAGTTGTATGGTGTGGTTACATTTCTAGGGACCCATGTCATTACCAAACCAATGTGTTACTGTCCATGTTTTATCTTGGTCATGAGAGACTCCTCATGAGTCGTATGATCATGTGATAAGTAGTTAGGGTCTAGCCGTATGTTCTGCAGTGTAAAAGCCCTTGGTGTACTATGTTGGTCACAACTAGACCATACAAGTCATATGGACTAGTGATGAGTGGGACAAGAGAGTTGTATGGTTGATTATGTATGGTGTCCAATTTTCTATCATGGTGGTGATTCAATGGTAAGAGTCGCACATTGTTTTGATGACTCAATGTTTGACCATATCTACCTGTAGGTTTTCTACAACTTTAAGTTGGGGGTACTTTGGAAATTTCCATCCCAAGCCCTTAAGTCCCCACATCTCATAATAATTTTTGATCATCCATTACACACTTTGTAAGATCAAATACTCTCTAAACTCTCTCTAAAACTTCCCAAGAAAGATTGGGCTAGGATTGCTTCAAAGTGTTCATCTAAGGGCTTAAAGATCAAATTCTCTGCGTGAATCTTTATAACTCAGGCATGTGACTATTCTTTCATTGTTAGTTTACCACAAAAATATATTTTAAGCATTGTTCATGAGTCATTAATGGTGGTTTTGAAAACCATGATTGAGGGTTTGAATGCATAATATTGAGTATTTTTTTCTCAGGGTTTAATTTATGATTATACAAGTTTTTAAAATAGTTTTCTACATATGGGTGCCTGGTAATTGTGGTTTAACAAACGTGTCATGTTTAACCCTAAATTTGTTGGGTTTTGGCTTTGATAATGGTATGCTCTCAACTTGTTTGTCAAAATGTCAATGAGAATTACCTTGTCACATGGAATTGTGTTTTGAATTAAGGTATTAGCCTATGAATGTTAATGACTTGTCAATGGTTTATGAAGGCCTTGCTGGTCATAAATTGATTTGAAATACTTAATGGGTTTGAGTCCCTAAATGTTGAATTGAATTGATGTCTTTGTTTAGACAATGGGTTCGAGTCCCAAGTTGATTAATAATGGTTATAACATATTGTACACTTGCAAGTATGGTCAGTATGACGATATCAATGAGATGCCTTTGGTAAGTAATTGGATTACTGATTGTGTATGTGAAATGAAGGTTTTAGTTAGGCTTTACAGTTGGATGTGTAGCCGATCCATTAAAGTAGAGTCCGAAGGACTAACACTGGAAACTACACTAGCTGGTGCGGGTATCTATATGACCCAGAGGTTCAAGTCCATAGAATAAATATATGAATGGGAGGTTCGAGTCCCCCATATTGTATACATTGTTGCGTAAGTCACCTTGATTATACCGACAGGTTTGAGTCCCCCATAATAGCATATATGGATATGGATATTCTTTGGTTCATGTGGCTACATGAACTAGGGCCCTTCAAACTAAGGAAGAGCTGGGCCCATATAGCCCGTGGGTACCTTGTTATATGACGGTTATGATACACAAACTATGTTAAGGTTTTCAAAGTTCATTCTAAGCCTTGTTCCTTACCCCGACATGTCATATTATATATATATATATATGTATAAGTATTTCATAAAATATTATTCTTTGGATGTTGTACTGGTTTTGAACTTCTATTTTGGCATTATTTTGTTCCTCTATCCCTGAGTTACATGTTAGCACACCAACTGCTAATCATCTCAGGACGCTGTATCTTTTTGCAACAAATTTTATTGGTGCGAAAAATTAACTGCAAGAAAAAATAAAAATAAGCAAAAAGAATAATTTTATTTAAAGTAATCTTGTGAGTACAATTCTATTATTCTCTCAATTCCTAAGTTTTTTTGTGATTTAAGAGCCTTTTATAGTGTAATTCTCAAATTTTTAGATAATTTGAGCCTCCTAGAAATGTGTTTGGATCTCCAGGAATATCAGATAACACTTCATCTTGTCGAGTTGATCTCCGGGCAGAACTCCGTAAGTCAATTCTTTGAATAGCTATGTAGTCAATGCAGAGCTTTCTCCAATGCTTGCAGAATGACCCCAAAAAATTATGTAACTCTCCTATTTATAGTAGTTGGGGGTAGGCAGTCCAAGTGTAAATAACCTCTTTTGCTTTTTTCTGATTGGTCCATTCAGTTTTCAAGCTTATCATGTGATAAGTTGCTTGTAATTGGCCAAAAATACGTCATTTGGGACACTTGGCGATGTTTTATTGGCTCTTGAACTTGACTTGGATTGCCACATCATTTGAGTTTGTGGCCTTGCCTCATTGGTTTTTAATTTGACCGGTATACTATGTCACTTGACATGTTGCATAAGTTTTGGCCTCAAGGTGAGATGGGCCTTGAAGTCCTTGATGAGGAATAAAATAGGCTTATTATTTTTATAGCCCAAAATAATTTTAATCCAAATTCTATATGAATTTGACCCAATAAATTTTACATGTCTACAGATGCCCCTTAATACAAAGCTTGTCAAGGTGTTGATTTATCGGACATATTAGAGATGAGATTTGAAGTATTTATGGAGTGCCCCCTTTTTTTTTGCAAGACTTGAGAACTTTTTTGAAATCCGACTCCTCGAAGTCATCATAATCTGGGTAGAATAACGTAAATTCCTTCCTTAGGAGTGTAAAATTCTATTTAAAACTAAATATATCCAAATCCTGTAGGATTCGAGTATTAGTCTTATATCGAACTTTAATTGGATTCAATAATGATGTTATCCCACTTAAAAAAGGATTAGGAATTTGACTTATTTTGGACACTTGGACGTCCCAGTTCTTCTTGGAGACAACTTGTTCAACAAATTCCTTTTCAAAATCAAACTGCGCCCTTACAGAGTCTATAAAAGGACACCACCGCCCCATTAAGTCATTGTAATTCAGCCTGAGAATAAATTCAACTCCCAATCTTCTCCTCTTTTTTCTCTTTTTTCACAATTGAGCTTTTGGGCACTTTGGGGCATCTGTGGAAAAAGCTTCATAACTTATTGTGAAGGTGTATGAATCACGAATGACTTATAGTGTTGGAAAGTATACTCGTGAGGCTACGTTCTACGTGAAAACCATGCTCCATTTATCTCCAGATTTGCCCAGGTATTATTTCAAAGTCAAACCTTCAATATTGTTTCGTCACTTTTTTACTTGCTTTGTGCTTCATTCATCTACACATGACTGCTGCTACATAACCCAAAGGCTTGAATAAGGGCCTTGCTATATGGAATTATCCCCAATAAGGCTTTGGTGAGTTTCATTATGTTACTTGCTATTGGGAGTGGGTAGAGGATTTCCTTAGCCGTAGCAAAGAGGCACTGGAACGAACTAAGATTTATGATGATGTTTTCACCTCTTTATTCATGTACGATGTCAACGAGAATGTTTTGCAGGCCTATTATGAACTTTGGAGTTCCTTGACTAATACAATATGTGTCGGCATCGGGGAGATTTATATTTTATTATGGGACATCCGTATGTATGGGGGCCTTCCAGTACACAGAACTTTCATTGATGAAGTCGTCTCTTCGGCCAAAGAATTATCATAAACATATCAGCAAGGGAAGCCGTTTTTGCCTATAACTTGTGCTTACTTATTTTCAGAATTCTATTGGCTTTCAAATGGTGCGTCTAAGGAGTTTTATGTCTGTGATTGGTTGAATTTTTGGTTCAAAGGTTCGTAACGGTACAAGGAGCCTCCACCACAGGGCCCTAAACAACAAGCTAAACCAAAGTCAAATTAAAGTCCCAACGGCTACATTGATATGTCATTTTTACTGCGAACGGAAGAAGAGAATATCCCTTCTGTCGAGTTAGGTTTGGAAGGGACTCTTAGAGAAAAGATAAACTTGGCTACTTTTCTTGCTTATTGGATTTTCAAGTTCGTTCTTCCAATTAAGAAACTTGACTACATCTATCCTAGCGTCTTTAAGATTGCAAGTCTAATGTCTTATGGGGAAAGGTTTACACTAGAGGTTCCTATTTTGGCTAGTATCTATAGAGGCTTGACAGAGATCACAACTTCAACAAACTTAGGTGTAGGTGACATAATTTTTCCCATACAATATGTCTATGGATGGATTGATGCATATTTTAACTCCTACTATCAAGCATGTCGTTACAATGGTGCTCGAATGTATTGCTAGGGAAAGGATGGATAGAAACTTTGATCTTTCTGGTGCAAGATGATTATTTGAAAATGTCGATATCTGCAGTCTCCCCACTTTGGGGATGCTACAACCCAAGGAGTTGTTTATAGCAAACAAGGAGAATTGTCTAGTTTTTGGAATGATTATTTCATTAGTCTTTGTTTAAGCTACATTACCCTCCGGTGTGATGATCATTTTTTCATGGAGCCTTACAGTCCCCATAGATTCAGCCGATAGTTTGGATTTATTCAAGTCCTGCTTGGAAACTTCATCAAAAGACCATATGACGGCACACTAAAAGAATTAGCACAACTTTGGGACTCTTGCACCCGTCTTAGTAGTTCTTCAACCATTAGTATACCACCACATCATGAAAGGCCTCTAACGACCAATAGGTATGAACATTAGTGGTAAATTGGTTGAACAAACCTTTTTGGGTAGAATAAAATTATCTTAAAAGTTCCCCTTCGGCCATCAGAACAAGGTAAGTCTTCCACTTTCTCCCTTATTAAGTCAAAGACGAGCCCGTTGTCTTCTAAGTCTTCATTTTTAAGGGGTAAGTTTGTGAAAACTGGAAAAGGATCAAGTCATCCTAATAGTGGAAAGATTCCAACCAAAACGCCACTCGAAGATAAGTTTCCACCTATCCGCATAGTTAATGAAGTTGTAGATGGTAATGGTGACACTATCTCAATGGAAGGAGATCAAGACCAATATTGGAAGTAAGAGAAAGAAAGCAAAAGATCAATCTAGCGAGTTTGTTGATTTAGACATTGCTACTATAGATAGCGAGCCATTTTATGTTAATGACCCTAGCTCCATTATGCCATTGACTGAATTTGTAGAACAAGATTACTTTCTTTCTTTATTTTTTTTAAAAAATAATGATAATACCTTGCTAATATTTCTTTTTTTTAAGATGGATCGTCAAGGCATTTCTATCGATACGCTTAATGGCATTTTTAGCGTTAAGAGTCCAAGTAGCCTTGATACATCTTCTCCTCATGTCACAGAAGCTTTGATAAATAACATAGAGGTTGTGGCTGGCCAAGCTAAGTCGCCTAAAGTTTATGTACCTTCATTGTGTTTATCATCATTTGTTGCCCCAAATTTTGAACTACAATTTCAGACGACTTTTCAATGCTGAAAAATGGTGTGAACATGCTTATGGAGGAACTCAAAGGAATTAGCGCCATCAATAACTTTATTCTAGAGGGATCTATTAATATTTTTATAAAAACATATGAGGAGTATGACACTATGAAATTATCTTCACCCCAGAAAATAACTAAAGAGAACCATAAAAAATTGCTTTCTGATGTACAACAAAGCCTTGTAATGCAAAAGAGGAAAACACCAAGGATAGAGGGCGCATGGAGGATCTCCTATAAAATATTGCTAAATTTGATAAAGAACTGAAGCTTTTATCTGTGAAGAGGGAGAAGACTATTTTATACATAAAAGAGCAGAAAGAACAGTTGTCTAAAAGCCAAGAGAAGATTATCACTTTCGAGGGCGAGCTTTATGAAATTAGATAGAAGCATCCATTATATGAAGATGGAGGGGAGACATATCCAAATTGAAAGAGCGGTTGAGGAAAGTCGTCAACAAATTTTGGAATTTCAAACTTTTCTATAGTTTAGATATTTGCTTAGGATTTTTTTATTGCTTATTATGATGTAGTGACATTTTTGTCTTTGGTGCAATAAAAGTGACCTTTACCTGTCATTCAAATATTGTTGCGTCTGTTTTCTTTTTTCAAATGATCAAGCTAGATGAATTTGCCCCTAATTATGAATAAACTTTGAGCTCTGTTGACAACATGTATCAAAATCAAACTTCTTTCCAATTAACCAGAATTAATTTTTTTGAAGTTAACTATGAATCTGTCTAATTTCATAGTTTTTGCGTGGCTAGGGTAGAAAATTCATAATTCTACATACAAGTCTTTGAATTACGAACCATATATTTTATTGCAAATATAACACAAAAAAGTATAATATATTTAAAAATCAAGACCATATCTTTAACGAATTTATACAGATTTATCATTGAAGTCAGCTCAGTTCGAAACCTAATGGTCTCTTTCGCAGCTTTGAGAGGCTATGGTAGAAAATTCATAACTTGACGCAGAAGATTTTGAATTACAAGCCATATTTTTTGTTGAAAATTGAACACCAACAGATATAATATATGTAAAACTCAAGACCATATCCTTTACAAATTTATACAGATTCATCATTCAAGTCAGCTCAGTTCAAAACCTGAGGGTCTCTTTTGCAGCTTTGAGTGGCTATGGTAGAAAATTCATAACTTGACTCAGAAGTCTTTGAATCACAAGAATTCTTTGTTGTTTCAAAGAGTTAAGAGATACAACTTATATATAAATCAAGAATATATCCTTTACGGATTTGTACAGATTCATCATTGAAGTCAGCTTAGTTCGCAACCTGATGGTCTCTTTTGCAGCTTTGAGCAGCTATGGTAGAAAATTCATAAATCGACGCAGAAGACTTTGAATTACGAGCCATATTTTTTGTTGCAAATATAACACCAAGAGTTACAACACATTCTTTTTCTTTTCACTTTGTTTTTTAACTCATATGACTGAACTTAGAGTAAAAGCATACTTTAAGCTGCCTACGTATCTCAAGAGGATCAAGTCCTTATTCAATATGATGAGTTAGTATTTTTTTATTTTTATTTATTTATTATTAATTTTTTAATTTTTTAGATCCGTTCACAATTTAGACTCATATGGGCTTGGAGCGTAATGTTGTTTAAGATCGTGCCTTAAGAAGCGTAGGCGACCTTTATGGAAAGTACTGCTTCAGGAACTTACCGTTGATGGGACCAACTCTTACACCATCTTGATCAATGATTTTATAGGCGCTACTCGAATATGCTTCTTTCACAACATGTGGCCCATCCCACTTAGATGTAAACTTGTCACCAATGCTGCTACTCAATTATACACCTTATTTGTGCACATTACCATGTTTTGAATGAATAAGTGAGACATAATTTGTGATTAAATTCACTAATATTCACATTTTTAGGAACCAAGATAAATTGATGGAAAGATGTAGATTGAAGCTCAAAAGGAACAAAAGGGAGCAAAGAAGTGCACCTGAAGAATTGGAGCAGAAGATGGCCTCACTTATCGCGATTGCAGCCCTCAGAGTCACGGTCAGTCAAGATGGTCAAGATACTGCAATTTCCAGAATGCTCAGAATAGCACAGATATGACATAGCTGATCCAAATTTCCATATAAGAACTAAGTCTTCTTTTTTTCACGGACAACAAGAAAAGGGGAGGGAGAAAAAGAAATGGAAAAACTTATAGAACCTTAGATTTTGGGGAAAACACATCTTCCCTTAGTGTATTTAAAATTTCAAGAGAAAATTGGTGAACATAAAGTGTGAATTGAAGGATTTCTTTAATCTATATTGATATGGTTGCCATGAATGAATTATTTGGTATATTTCTTCACTTCCATTTCATGTGTAGCTTATTTCTCTAGTCTTGTGATTATATTAAACTAAATTTCCATTGGTGTGTGGGTGATGATTGTTTTATATGATTTTAAGTTGTTGATTATGGAATCATACAGTGCCCAAGCGCACACGCAAGTGTACGTGGTCTTATCAAGTAGTAAAGTGGC
>JAPEIP010000009.1:106863447-106904353 GCA_026120095.1 Capsicum chinense
CAACTTCAATATCAACATTTCTCAATTTGCCATCCAACTCTCATTTAAAGGTACTTGAGACATCAACCCATAATAGGGATATAGAATTTCCAATATCAATTATAAATTCATAATAAGGAAATAGTGGAATGATAGTATAAATTAAGGCTTAACAAATTAAATCATCATACTCTCATAATCAAATACTTTTTGGACATAATTCCATCTCAACATCATACACATATCGGATGACATAATCCCATAGCTCATGGACAATAATATAAGATATAAAACCATATTT
Organism: Capsicum chinense; assembly: GCA_026120095.1. Classification (NCBI taxonomy): domain Eukaryota; kingdom Viridiplantae; phylum Streptophyta; class Magnoliopsida; order Solanales; family Solanaceae; genus Capsicum; species Capsicum chinense. The sequence goes on from JAPEIP010000009.1 coordinate 106,863,728, forward strand.
CCAATTCATGGTAAAACATGTAAAATCTCATGTCAATGTAATTCAACCAAAATACCGGGCATAAGATCGAAACGATAATCCTGTTCAAAGCCCCACATACCTAAAAATGGAAGATGAATATGAACTTCCGACTCCCAAACTTTATTCACGAAAATAAAGGGTGCTTCTCGAAGCCCTTAACATGATCAACTCGAATCCTAAATCAATTTGAAATTTCTACGGTTCAATCAAGAGACATAGAAGGATAAAATTTTGAGTAGTAGGGTTGGGGTTTGATCCTAAGGAAATTTTGTAGAAAAATGAGCTATTGAATGCTCTTAACGGACTTAGATCCATGGTTTACCTGGATGTATTGGAGTAGGAATGACCAAAATACCCTTTAAAATCAAATAATGTCAAATCTGTCCTTTGGTGGACTATTTTGATAGGCTGATGTAGATCGACCATAACTTTTTGCTTCGATGGCCAAATTCGATAAAACAAATTTCATTCGAAAGAGGACATTCAGAGCTTTCTGTTGATATATAGTAGCTCACCCAGCTCAATATGTACAAGGAGTTATGATTATTTGAAGTTCACCCTAAAATTCTCCTGGCCTCAGTATTTTTTCCCTGCACATTTACTGTTCACCACTATTCATGGTTAGATCGGAATGATCATAACTCATCGCTCGAGTGTTTATTTTGAATGATCCACAAATCGTTGGAAAGCTAATTCGATGATATACAAAATGACGGGTGGCATATCCAGAAATTCCACATAAAAAAATTATTAATCACGATAAAGAACAGTATTCAATACATTTTCGTCTGAGATCTTAACAGAAAATTTTTTCGGGACATCATATCATCACCCCCTTGGAAACATTCATCCTTGAATGTTGATAGGTAGGTCAAGAATACTATCAAAATGAGTATATAGAGAAAAACCATTTTACCGAAGCATATACTCTATTCTAGATTTTTTTGGATATCATAGAAAACACACAAGCCAAGATAATCATAGCAATAAGGATTAAATCAAAAGAGAACAATACCTTTGACATGCTCAGGATTTGTAGGAAAGAGGTGGGGACATTTGGCGCGCATATCCGCTTCGACTTCCCAAGTAGAACTCTCTACGGATTGATTTTGCCAAAGCACTTAAACCAAAGGAACTTCCTTGTTTCTTAGCCTACGAACTTGAAAGTTACAAACTTCAACTGGAATCTCTTCATATGAAAGACTATCTTGAATACCCAATCTTTCGGAAGGATCAATCACAACAAAATCTCCAATAGACTTCTTAAGCATAGAAACATGGAAAACTGGATGGATGTTAGATAACTCCGCGGGCAATTCAACCTTATAGACTACCTTCCCAATGCGATCCACAATCTTATAGGGACCAATGTAACGGGGACTTAGTTTCCCTTTCTTCCCAAATCTCTTCACCCCTTTCATGGGTGAAACTTTCAAGTACACTAAATCACCAACATCAAATTCAAGGCCTTTCCTTCTTACATTTGCGTATGATTTTTGACGACTTTGGGCGGTTTTCAACCTTTCCCGAATTAACTTAACCTTCTCCATGGCCTCGAACACCGCATCCAGTCCATTCGTGGTAGCCTTACCAACTTCAAACCAACCAATGGGTGATTTACACCTTCTACCATACAAAGCTTCAAACGGGGCCATTCCAATAGTAGTATGAAAATTGTTATTGTAAGAAAATTCGGTTAATGCTAACTGCTCATCCAAACTACCTTTAAAATCAAGTACACAAGCCCTCAACATAGCTTTTAAAATCTGAATGGTCCGCTCGGCCTGACCATCTACTTGCGGATGGAAAGCAGAACTTAAACGAATTTGGGTATCGACACCCTTCTAGAAAGATTTCCAAAACTTAGAGATAAACTGAGTACCTCTATCAGAAATAATAGCCAAAGGGATTCCATTAAGTCTGACGAGTTCCCGAATATATATTCTAGTATAATCTTCAGCTATATACGATGAATGCACAGGAAAAAAATGAGCTGATTTCAACATACGATCTACGACAACCCAAATTGAATCACGATGGTGATGACAAGGAGGCAAACGAACTATGAAGTCCATATTCACTTCTTCCCACGTCCAAGTAAGAATGCTAAACTCTTGCATTATGCCACTGGGCCTTTGATGCTCTATTTTAACCTGTTGACACATGGAACACTTCGCCACAAATTCTGCTATGTTCCTCTTTATTCCGTTTCACCAATAGATTTCTCGTAAATCATGGTACATCTTGGTAGCACCAGGATGGATGGAGTATTGCGTACCTTACGCTTCCGTCATAATCCTCTACTTCAAGTTATCAACATCAGGAACCCATAATATTTCTTGGAGTCTCAAAACGCCATCTCCCCCTTAGAAGAAAACCTTCACCTTTTGGTCTATAACTGACTCTTTTAACCTGACCAAGGTAGGATCCCTGTCTTGCTTCTCCTTCACTTCTGAAACTAAAGAGTTTTCGGAACTGCTTTGCACTCCTATACTACCCTTAGCATCACCAAACAACCTAACCCCCAATCTAACCAAATGATGTACCTCATAGGTCAACTCTTTCTTACCAATCTCCACATGTGCTACTCTACCTATGGACTTCTGAGTAAGGGCATCTGCTACTATATTGTCCTTGCCCGGATGATATAGCACGCTCATATCATAATCTTTCAACAATTTTAACCATCGTCTCTACCTAAGATTCAACTCCTTTTGGGTGAATACATACTGCAAGATCTTATGGTCCGTGAAGACGTTGACATGGACACCATACAAATAATGTCTCCAGATTTTCAAAGCAAAAACCACGGCAGCTAATTCAAGTTCATGGTTTTTCTCGTGAGGCTTTAGCTGCCTGGAAGCATAAGCTATAACCTTGCCCTTTTGCATCAATACACTACTCAAACTGACTCTAAAAGCATCACAATGCACCACAAAACCATTAACATTGTCAGGAAAAGTCAACACAGGGGCTAAAGTGAGTTGAGTCTTCAACTCCTGAAAATGCTTCTCGCAAGATTTGGACCATAGGAACTTCACTTTGTTTTGGGTCAAATGGGTCATAGGAGACGCAATAGATAAAAATCCTTCAACAAAACAATGATACTAACCAGCTAGACCCAAGAAACTTCAGATATCAGAAGAAGAAATAGGTCTAGGCCAACTCTTTATAGCCTCTATCTTTTGAGAATCAACTCTAATACCTTCGGAAGAAACAACATGACCCAAGAAGGCTACAGAGTTTAGCCAGAACTCACACTTACTAAACTTAGCATACAACTGATGAGTTCAAAGAGTTTTTGACATGATTCAGAGATGATCCGCATGATCACCCTCACTTTGGGAGTGAATAAGAATATCATCAAGGAAAACTATTACAAATGAATCCAGATATGGCCGGAATACACGGTTCATAAGATCCATGAAAGCTGCTGGAGCATTAGTTAACCCGAAAGACATCACTAGAAATTCAAAATGACCGTAACGGGTTCGGAAGGCTGTCTTGGGGATATCATATTCCCTAACCTTAAGTTGGTGATAACTAGATCTGAGGTCTATCTTCAAAATGTAGCTCTTACCTTGAAATTGATAAAATAAATTATCAATTCGAGGAAGCAGATATTTATTCTTGATAGTAACCTTATTAAGCTGCCGATAATCAATACACATCCGCAAAGAACCATCTTTCTTACGCACAAATAGGACAGGTGCACCCCACGGGGACACACTAGGTCTAATAAAGCTTTTGTCTAAAAGATCTTTCAATTGCTCCTTCAACTCTTTAAGTTCCATGAGAGCCATGAGATACGAAGGAATAGAAATAGGCTGAGTCTTGGAAAGAAGGTTAATCCCAAACTCTATCTCTCTATCAAGAGGTACTCTAGGGAGATCTTCCCGAAAGATATCAAGAAACTCATTAACAACATTAATTAACTGAATAGTCGGGGTTTCAGACTTTGTGTCTTTAACCCGAACCAAATGGTGGATGCAACCCTTGGAAATCAACTTCCTTGCTTTGAGATACGATATAAAACGACCCTTAGGAATCACAGAACTCTCGAACCATTTGAGGATAGCTTCATCAGGAAACTGAAACTTGACCACACGGGCACGACAATCAATAGATGCATAGTATGAGTGAAGCCAATCCATACCTAGAATGATATCAAAGTCAACCATATCTAGCTTAATCAAATCAGCATACATAACCCGATGAAAGACAGAAATGGGACATTTCTTATACACCCGCTTAGCAATGATAGACTCTCCTGCCGGAGTAGAAACAAAACTAGGATCAGAAATTAGTTCAGGATCCATTTCAAAATTTACAGCAACTAGAGGTGTCACATAAGAAAAATTCAAACTGTGGTCCATCAACAGATAGATATCAAAATAGAAAACACAGAGCATACCAGTGATAATATCGAGAGAATCCTTCTGCTCCTGACGAGGTGGTATAGCATAGAAATAATTCTGGCATTGACCACCAGCTGTACTAGATGAAACACCCTGAGGAGGAATTGGATGGCTACGAGAGGTGGGGTACTGGTAGCCTGACTCTGGGGACAAACATCATGACTCCGCTGTTTGGCATATGGACAGTCTCTAAGTATGTGGCCCAACTTTCCATAACCAAAACAGCCCCGCTGCCCCATATAACATTCCCTAAAATAGTCTTTACCACACTTAGCACATGAAGGAGAATGAGGCCAGTTGCTTAAACTGTCCTGAGACCTGGAAGGTACCGATCTATTCCCGATCTCCTGCCTTCCCCGATATACGGAAGCACTAGCTGAGGAAGGCGCAGGTGTAATTAGATGTCTCTGAAATTAAGAGCTACTCCCTCCAGAGAATCTAGTCTGACCAAACCTCTATTGCTCTGATCTGACTCTCTTAATCCCTCTTACTCTTTCTCTTTCCTTTATATTGTCTGACTCAATCTGTTGGGTATGAATCATTAACCTAGGAAGATCAATCTCCCTGTTGATCATAGCAGATCTACATTCTTTCACTACATAACTCGACACCCTAATTAGAAACTTGCTCATACTAGTCCTTAAGTCAGCCATCATATTAGGAGCGTACTTCAATAGCTGATTAAACTTAAGACAATACTCCTTAACCGACATAGAGCCTTGTCTCAAATTCATGAACTCCTTTATCTTAGCTTCCTGTAACTCAAGAGAAAAGAATCTATCCAAGAAAGCATCTTGGAACAATTGCCAACCCACCAAAGCAGTATCTTCCTCTCTACCCTTATTCCACATCCGCACCCATCCATATGCAACATCCTTCAACCGATAAGAAGCTAGCTCCAAACTTTCTTCCTTGTTCACGTGCATAATCAGTGTAATTTTGTTCATTTCATCAACATACATCAGCGGGTCCTCACCTAATTTTGACCCATGAAACTCTGGCGGATTCATCCGCATAAAGTCAAAAATTTGGGCTTCTGTCAAATTATTTTCCTGCAGAGGTAGAGCGTTGGCCTGAGTATTCGTAGTAACTGCCTAGGCTAGCATCTGAAAATCTGCCCAAAATTTGGCATGGGATACCATCTCATGTAATGGATCAATGGGTTGAGGTTAGTTGTTGTTTCCACGAGCTCGACGTGGAGGCGTTTTCTATGATAAGAATGCATGAATTAATAGCAGAAAGAAATAGTTGTAAGCATGATAGACTCTTGTAGAAAGAAAGAAATGACTTTTCTGAGAATGCCTTGCAGCCTCTTGATCATAGGTGTGGCGCGCTACACACCGATGCTCAAAACTCTACGTAACGTGGCTTGTCAGACTCCCTAGGAGTCTTCACAACCTTAGGCTCTGATACCAAGTTTATAACGCTCTGAAATATCATCCCGAGATTCCACACGGAGTCCAAGGCTACACGTAGCCTCAAGCAAACCCTTTAAGCCAAAACACTACCCTTGGGTTCCAACACAACAACATACACGCTATACTAAGGATATATATATAAGTATATATCATATCACAACGGACATGGCACGGAATATCGTTAGACTGTATATACAACAAAATCAACGAGCCATTGGGACAAACCCCAAACTTACTCAACAGACCAAAGGGATCATAAAACAACAACACAAAAAATAGCAACTTGATCCTCGAACCATGAGGACTCACAACTGAAGAAACGTAGATGCGACACTTGGATATCACTATCGCGGCTGCGGCTAAGTACCTGAACCTATATCATGGTAAGAATATAGCCCATAGAGAAATATGTGAGTCAGTACAAAATACGTAATGAGTATATCGAGGCGCAAGCAAAATATAAGTAATATCATAAATTTCATAAAAACACACATACAGACCATAATGACACACTTGACTTGAGTGACATTGAATCATGCAACTCATAACATCTTAGATAGGAAATGTAGGAGAAAAACCTCATAAATCATTATAGATCATCATAGGCAACTTGACTTACCACATCAAAACTCGAAGTGACTCGGTATATTAATAAACATGACTCTTATGGACAAGGGAGTTTTCTATGACCAACAACCCCACGTGAGCTATGTGGAATACCAACATTTGAAACCCCCGTTGGTGGGAGCTTTAAACTCTTTGCCAGGGAGTGCGACCTTAAAACTGCAATAATCACAATCGGGCTCTTTGGCCAATAATATCATCATCAAACAACCATACGGTGGTATATAGGTTTGGGGAAATACCAAATTTCTCTCTCGATACTAAGTACTACTCCCCAACAAGCTCAGAACGCGTTAGTAAATCCACCGAAACATCACAAAGGTCAATCATAAAGATCAATTCAAATCTCTTTCTCATTGTCAAATCATATCAATTTGTGGATTCCTAACTCAACATATTTTAGCTGAAAACATTTTAATCTTCCTCAACATCAACAAGGTATCAATGAATTGAACCATAACCGACTCGACATTGGGTAAAGGATATAAAGACTCAATACATAATAGTTTCAACAATTTAACTTATCAAAACCATCTGAAAAATACCAAGACTCATTGCAACATCAATATCACTATTTCTCGATTTGCCATCCAACTCTCATTTAAAGGTACTTGAGATATCAACCTATAGTAGGGATATAGAATTTCCAATATCAATTATAAATTCATAATAAGGAAATAGTGGAATGATAGTATAAACCAAGACTTAACAAATTAAATCATCTTACTCTCATAATCAAATACTTTTTGGACATAATTCCATCTCAACATCATACACATATCGGATGACATAATACCATAGCTCATGGACAATAGTATATGATATAAAACCATATTTCCAATTCATGGTAAAGCATGTAAAATCTTATGTCAATGTAATTCAACCAAAATACCAGCATAAGATCGAAACGATAATCTTGTTCAAAGCCCCAAATACCTAAAAATGGAAGATGAATATGAACTTCCGACTCTGAAATTTTATTCATGAAAATAAAGGGTGCTTCTTGAAGCTCTTAACATGATCAACTCAAATCCCAAATCAATTTGAAGTTTCTAGGGTTCAATCAAGAGACATAGAAGGATGAAATTTGGAGTAGTAGGGTTGGGGTTTGAGCCTTAGGAAATTTTGTAGAAAAATGAGCTATTGAATGCTATTAATGGACTTAAATCCATGGTTTACCCGGATGGATTGGAGTGGGAATGACCAAAATACCCTTAAAAATCAAATAATGTCAAATATGTCCTTTGGTGGATCATTTTTATAGGCTGAAGTAGATCGACCATAACTTTTTGCTTCGATGGCTAACTTGGATGAAATTAATTTTATTGGAAAGAGGACTTTCAGAGCTTTCTGTTGATATATAGTAGCTCACCCAGGTCATTATGCACTAGGTGTTATGATCATTTGAATTAATTCCTAAATTTTACCTGGCCTCAGTATTTTTTTCCTGCACATTTACTGTTCACCAATATTCATGGTTAGATCAGAATGATCATAAATCATCGCTCGAGTGTCTATTTTGGATTATCCACATATCATTGGAAAGATCATTTGATGCTCTACATAATGATGGGTTGCATATCCAGAAATTCCACACAAAAAAATTATTAATCACGATGAAGAACAAAATTCAACACATTTTCGTCTAGGATCTTAATGACAAAATTTTCTAGGACATCACACCAAAATAATCCTACATCATCACACTTAATAACATCAATCATTGAAAAGACTTGTAAGTCCATCGGTTGATTTATGAACTTGCTTACATTGAAGGACACGTCCTCATTATTCAATCAAAACTTTATCTCACCAAAATCCAAATCCACCAAATCCTTCCTAGTAGCCAAGAATGGTCTCCCAAGAATAATAGAAACTTCAACGTCCATTTCACAATCCAAGATTATAAAGTCAGCTCAAATGATATATTGGTCCATGTTTATAAGAACATCATGAAGAACTCCCATCTGCTTCTTGATGGTCTGATTGACCATGAGCAATTTCTTAAAGTTGGTGTCGGCTTTCCTAATCTGAGCTTGTGGAAAATATCATAAGGCATTTGATTTACACTTTCTCTAAGGTTGCATAATGCCTTTGCAAACTTGAATAATCCAATAGTGCATGGAATAGTGAAAGCACCTTGGTCTTTCCTCTTTTTTACCAATGGGCTTGATATGATGGCACTATAATGATGTGTTACTTCTATTATTTCATCCTCCACAAGCCGTTTCTTTGATGCCAAATCTTCACAAATTCAGTAGGTCCTAGCATATCTTGAAAAGATTCAATTAGAGGAATATTAATATGTAGGGTGCTAAATCTACCAAAGAACTTGTTAAGCTTTGCATTTCCCCTCTTTTTATAAGATATTAAGGAACAAAAGAGGAATAGTTGTTGATAGAATAGAGACAATTTTTCCATCATTTGCCTTTGGTTTTTCATCCATAATCTCTCTTATTTTTGGCTCATCATCATAGTACCTTTTTCCCATTGCCTTTGTTTGCTCATCATCTTCTTTTTCACCGGGGTTGTCAAACTCAACATTATTCTCAAGACATTTTCTATCCGAGATGATTATAGCATTTGTTACCATCCCACTTGACCTTTCTTTGCTTTGCCTCTCCATGAGATAACTTGATATTTGATTCAACTTTGATTGGAGTAGTAGAATGGCAGTTGAGTGGGACGCAACCATTTCGTAGAGCTTTGAGAAATTATTTTGCATTTCACTTTCCATCATACCACTCCTCTCAGCACTACTCAAGATTCGAGCCAATGTTTCTTCATTGTTTGATAAGGGAACAGAAACAAAACACCAAAACCAGCCAACAACACAAGAAAAATCCGAGAACAAGAATTAAGAGAAAAAGACAACACTAGATCTATAATGACGAATCAAAACAAGAGTTAAGCTAACCTAGTTTGCATTGATCTTTCACTTATTGTTCCAGCTGTACACTCATTCAAATTGAACTTTGCTCACTACCAACATGTTATCCCACTCATAATTACACATGAAAACCATTTGGAACACTTTCAACCAAGTAGAATACACTGGAATCAACTAGACAAGAACCTAGCTCAAGCTAGTAACGCTAGTTTTTCGGGTTGAACTCTAAATGCATCTTTTAGGTACAAACTTGCTTAAAACTCACTTCTAACATCATAAAAACATGATTTATGACTATGATACACATTTATCTCATTATCCATCCATATATCACATGGATCATCCTCAAAACAAGGCTAAAAAGGCTAGAATAGTGATCTTAGAATGCATAAATACACTCAACATCACCACCCCAAACTAAAAGCCTTGTTCATCCTCGAACAACTATTTACTATAAACCTCATGAGCCGGAGATTCCATACTTCTACTACATGTAAGACACTCAATCTAGTACTACAATGACTACACAAAATGCAAGTTTCTTCACTACGTATGTTACAATCTCAATTGAAAGCTTATGAATACTACTACAATACATCCTAGCCTCAAAAATTGACTCACCTAGTTGGAAAACTCATGCTTATAATTCAATCAAGGATATCATACAAATCATCCATACTTATTAAACATGTGCCCTCACAACAAGAGAGTTACCCATAATCACTCACAATTAAGCAATTCATAACATGATGGGTACAAGAATTAAATTACGGTCACTCTCACAAGGAATCCACAATTTACACATAATTAACCATAGGCTTTTACTTAGTGTAATTCTCCACTAATATTATAATATAAAGCTTTGGATCAATTAGGACTTTTCCAGGTTGTAATGTAGGCTAAGATATGGGTAGGATCTATTTGGGGATAGTGACTAACCTCTCTAAGTACTTTAATACACCACATTATACATTTAAAACCAATCTCCAATAACCAAAGTACAATTTTTCATCCAACCATCCCCATCGCTTTTAAGCCTTTTAACAAAGATATGGTGGGCATATTTCCTATTCCTTCAAGATTTTTTTTTCTTTTTCTATAATTATGGGAATATTTCTAACACCATTTTTATCACTCCCAACCATCACACATCAATTATAAATAACAATAATTATTACCTTGGGGCATCAATTTTACCTTTTTCTATTTCAATTTCTTAAACTCCTTACTAAATTATATTTTTTTAATTAAAGCACTTCAAAGCTTTTTGGATCAAATTATTGTCTATCAAAGAAGGGGATTAGGCTACTTATGAAGCTACCAAAGAAAAGGCTAAAGGCTCGATGGGGGTTAACTAGGATAATGCGCAATGGGTAGGACAAATAAAAGGTATAAAATAAGGCTATCAAAGAAATGCCTAAATCATCTCCTAAACCCACACTCTTTATTTCGATTTACACACACATCGGGAACATTTTATACATCACCTGTAACAAGGAATATAAATAGAACGCACAAGCACATGGCACATATTCAACTCAATAGGATCATCATAGACTCTCAACCAAATAATAGCATAAATTTAAATTTAAGCCAAAAAGTAAAAGAGTCAAAATCTTGAGCTTAGGAGTCTAAAAAAAATAACAATTCACTCAATCAACATGCTTTTAGCAACAAACCCACTTGCACCATGCAATAAAATATAGCACTAACTCAAATATCTTACCCAAAAAAAAATTAAATTGAGCCAAAATTTAGGAATTTCCCCACCCTACACCTAAAAATTTAGTTTGTCCCCAAAGTAAATTTAAAAGCAAGAGATAAAAATACTTCCTAAGGCCTCTATGCCTAGCTAGTAGCATCTTTTTGCATATAAATGGGATCCATAGGAGCCCACACTCTGTTTTTGCCATGATCCTTAGCTCAAGTTTATGGTACTCAGACTTACCATTAAGCAGCAACTCAACCAAAAACAACAACTACATGAAATAAAAACTAAAAAACGAAAAATAAAACATACCTAATTAACTTGGGTTGCCTCCCAAGAAGCGCCTGATTTAGTCTCGCGGCACGACCCAACTCAACTTAACAAAATTTCATCTTTTTCCTCACACTTGGAGGCCATCTTCTTATTCTTTTTACCCTTTTGGGTGCAATTTTTCAATGGTAACAAATTCCTCAACCCTAGCTTTTTCAGGTTCATCAATTAATATCAAATATGACTTAGGCGGTAGAAGCTTAGGCTACTTAATCAGGTAGACCAAAGAGGTCTTTGGTTGTCTAGCCACCCCACACTTGTCCCCTTCAATCACATTGATCATACATAAATCTTTGTATTGGGGTATAAGTGTGGGTGCTTTGTATATATCAAATACCACCTCTCAATCCCCTATCCTCATTTTAAGTGTCTTCTTTAACATTTGTCAATGCTCCTCCAGTTGCTAAAAATGGACATCCCAAGATAACGGTACCTGTTTGTCTACCTTAAAATCGTGAAAAATAAAGTCAGCAGGAATAACAAATTTACCAACCTTTATGAGGACATCCTTAATAATTCCTTTCGAATAGGCAATGGATCTGTCTGCTAGCTACAAAACCACAATTGTCAATCTAGGCTTTCCCAAGTAAAATTTTTCAAACAAAGATAAAGGCATCATATTTATGCTAGCCTCTAAGTAATTCAAAGCATGGATCACTTTACCCTGAATTTGGATAGGAAGAATAAATTTCCTCGGATCTCTTAATTTTTTGAGGATTTTCTGTGTCATCATAGTGGTACACTCTTTAGTGAGTGTTATTGCTCCTACATCTTATAATTTCACCTTATTTGTGATGATATCCTCAACTACTTTGCATACTTGGGCATACTCTATAAAATATCTAAAAGAGGTAAATTAATATGAAGCTATCTGAATGTGTCAAAGAACTTTTTGAACATCCTTCTTTGATTTTATTTGCCTCTGAGGGAAGGGTAGTGGCAGTGTCTTCTTCACTTCTGGTTCAGCAACAACTTTTTCTTTCAAGTACTCACACTTTCTTAAATTTTTAGCAACTCTGTCATTTATATGTTGGGCTACCATATCAGCATCTACCTCCTTAGTTGTCTTTGAAGGTTCTCCTTAAAGCTCTTTACCACTCCTTAAGGTGATTCCATGACTTGTTTTGGATTTTCTATGTCTGCTAGAAAACCATCTTGTGGCCTAGTATTTAATTCTTGTGATAATTGTCCCAAATGGAACTCTAAGCTTTTGAGGCCCCTTGTTGATTTTTCATGTCCGCAATCAATTGTGTCTAAGTAGCTAGAAGCTGCCTCAACAACTTTTCAATGTTGCTCATTGACTGATTCCCTCATACTTGTGGTTGCTGAATTTGTTATTGCTGAGTGTTCCATGGCTGAGTCTACCACTTTATGTTGTAGGAATTTCCATAATTTGGCCTTTGAGCATTGACTACATACATCACTAATTCCGATTGGAAGCGCACATAGCTGCTAAGTGACTACTATTACTACACACTTCACACCAAACTACAACTTATTGGATGGCATTGACTGTGGCTGCAGGTTGTGGAGCTCCCTCTTTTAGGTTGCTGAACTGAATATTGATCATATTCTGCAATGATGTAACCTAAGCTAATAAGGCAGTGAATTGGTCCACCTCCAATACACCCGTAATTTTTGTCGTTGTACTTCTAGAATCTGAGTGACACTCTGGATTTCCCTGGGCTATGCGGTTCAATAATGTGTACATCTCATCATATGTGAACTCCAGTGCTTGACCACCTACGACTGAATCTAGCAAAATCTCTGTATTGTGATCAAGTGCTTCTATAAAAGTATGAGCCAGTACCTCATTGGATTGTTGGTGGTATGGATAAACCCAAAGAAAGGCCTTAAAGCGTTCCCAAGTATGATATAGATTTTCATCGGCTTTCTATTTAAAGCTCACTATCTCACTGTGAAGTCTCGTAATCTTGTCTGATGGAAAGATTTTGGATGAGGACCATTTTGGCTATGTCATCCCATAATGTGATTGAATTTTCTATCTCCGCACTCAACCATCTCTTTGCTTCCCCCAATAGTGAATTGGGAAATAGTGCCAGCCTTACATAATCTCTAGATACACCTGTCCGAATGAATATGTCTGTAAGCTCAATGAAATTCTTTAAGTGGACTTGTGGATCCTCATGTGAAAGCCTTTATGAACTATCCACTGCTGATAAGAAGTTGCACCATATTGTGATTTAACTTGAAATTCCCCCCAACAGCTAGTCTTTGAATTGGGTAAGTCAAGTTTATTGGAAGAGGGACTGCTTCTTCCCTCACTGTCCTGCGGACTGCTTTTTCCACATTCATTAGAGCAGGAGCTACTTAGTCTTCTTTTATCTGAAAAATGGGAGATGGATTGGATCTCTCCTTCATTGATGTAAGTGCTGTTTAGGTTTTGTGCTTAGTTAAACCAAATCCCTATCCTTTGCCAGCTTTCTAACCTTAAAACATGTTTTCTGCAATCACAAAACCAAGACCAAGAGTAAAAACATCAAATAAATCTAAAAGTAAAACTAAAATAAACAATTGCCAAATAACAAGTCCCCGACAATGGCGCCAAAAACTTGACAATGCCCAAGCACACACGTAAGTGTACATGGTCTTATCACGTAGTAAAGTGGCCTTCAAGAAGCCAAGTATCGATCCTAGAGAGAGTTGTTTCCATAAAAATTCAATGTTAGTTCACAGTTTAGATTCAATTAGTGAAAAAGTAACCAAAAGAGAGAATTGAGTTTGTAAATTGCAAGTAAAGTAAATAATGCGCAAAGTAAAGATCTTGTAACAATCAGTAGGGTAAAACTTAGGTTTAAAGCACTTTCGACAATCATACTATGTTATTGAATTTTATTTGTTAACTTGCTTATCTTGGTTGTTGATTCATAGGATTAATTGTGTGATCATGGTCTCCCGACCTCTAATCCTTTACCTATGTTAAACCTTACAACTACATCATTGAGTGCGGATGTAATGATCCAATTAGGTTATTTAAGATATCATTCTATGTTTGAATCAAGTAAGGCTTATAAGTACATCCCTGTCCTAGGTGCTAAGTTCAATTCTTTATTTTATAAAAGAATAAAAACCATACTTTATGCATCTCCATGTTCTATCCCTTATTCCCTCACCTGAGATCAAAAGGTAGACAATTGATGTATTCTAAGGGTCGCGAATCCTTAAAATAATTAAATCAAAGATGAACACACAACCACTAATGATAAGTAAAATTAATGAACTTAATTCAAAACACTAGTACTCATGTCTTTGGCTATAACCCCAGAAAAGGGTGTTTAGCTACGCATAGTCATAATCATAATAAAAAATAGTAATTAAAGACTAAAAATATCAATGAACAAAATTAAAATTATAAAAAGCTAATGGAGATGTTGTACTGGCCCTTCGCTCTTCAAAATATGCTAAAAGATGTGTAAAAACGTGACACAACATGTATTTATAGTATATGAGTAAACCCATTATGTGTTGGATAAGAAAACCTTCAGTTATTGAGCCCAGGACTGGGTAGCGCATCGCCCTGGGTTTAGACCCACTCCAGACAAGGCTTCGGCTTGGACGTAGCCCAGCTCCAGGTGGGGCGGCACCTCCAAATTGCCCTGCCTATTTGGAAATTGCTCTCCGAATTTTGGTTAAATGTTGAGTCTCCCCTGTTGATCCCTTTTCTTGTGGTGCATTTACCATGGAATCCAAGCCTATTTAACATTAAAATATCATCATATTCAGATACAAAAGCATCCTAGATAATCATAGCACACGAATTAAGAGAAAAACACAACAATACATCCATAACAACGAATCAAAATAAGAGCTAAGCTGAGCTAGTTCGCATTGATCTTTCACTATTGTTCCAGCAGTACACTCATTCAAATTGAACTTTACTCACTAACAACACATTATTCCACTCATAATTACACATGAAAACTATTTGGAACACTTTCAACCATGTAGAATACACCAAAATCAACTAGACAAGCACCTAGCTCAAGCTAGTAACGCTAGTTTTCCAGGTTGAACTCTACATGAATCTGTTAGGTACAAACTTGGTTGAAACTCATTTATAACATCATAAACACATGATTTAACACCATGATACACATTTATGTCATTATACACCCATATATCAGATGACTCATCCTCAAAAAAGGCTAAAATGGCTTGAACAGTGATACTAGAATGCATAAATACACCCAACACTAGAATCCACCATTGCTTGAGTTTAACAGTTTGAATTTGTGGGTGAAATCCCCAAATTTCAAAATGGGTATGAATGAAGAAATCCCCAAACTCTTGAAAACCTTCATCATCCTTTAAAGAGGGATGAGTGTGAACCTAGGGAACCCATGGCATCCTCGAAAAAATGTCATAGTGAGATAAGGCAACAGTGGACAATTGAGCATGCGATTTACTACCTTTTGCAATCTTAGAAGTAAGTGTAAATAGAGAGTACGTCACTTCATGGGCATTTTCCTAGGAATAGGGATGCCTGATTGAGGTTTGGGGTGATTATTATGGACACACATGGGTGAGATCTTTGAGGTTTGGTTGACAAACTAACTGCAAAGACTTTTGACCTACCCTATCTTCCATTAAACAATTAAGTTTCATGCTAAAATATATTGATCCCACACACACATTGCCTTTAGTTAGCCATAATCCCAAGATTTTCTCTAACTTTGACATTAAATCAAAAGTGTTATTGTGGCTTATAGTGTGACTCAAGATTGATGCAACCCAAATCATAATCACCCCCCACTTTACATTGCATGTTTCTTTTTACATGCACTTTAGGTATACTTGTAAGTAACTAGAACACTCATGGGATTCCCAGTTTAAATTTCACTCTTTGTGGATTTGACCCCAACGAGAGTTGGTCTATTGATAATGACCGGCTTACCCCTTAATTCTAGGAGTAAGTTGAGCGTTATCTGTTATGCCACAAAACCTTAACAGAAGCCAAATCATTGGTTCGTAACCAGTGAACCTACCTATCCAAGATCTCAATCGAGACCTCTTCATAAGATAGAGAGTTTGAGATACCCAACCCCTCCAAAGGAGCAATCGAAGAAGGGTCACCAAGACACTTCCTCGGCATAAAGACATGAAATACCCGATGAATGGAGTTCAAACTAGAAGGCAACTAAAACTCATAAGCAATATTTTCAACCCTCCGTAAAACCATATAATGACAAATATACCGGGGACTAAGCTTCCCCTTTTTGACAAACCACATTACTCCCTTCATTGAAGATACCTTAAGGAATACCTTATCCCTATATTATTCTCCAGGTCTTTACATCTTACATCAGTATTGGACTTTTGGCAACCTTTGGCAGCCTTAAGCCTATCCTGAATCACCTTCACCTTTTCCATAGCCTGGTAGGCCAAATCCGGACCGAACAAATCTGCCTCACAAAGCTTGAACCAACCAATAGGAGATCTATACCTCCTAGCCTTCAATGCCTCAAAAGAGGCCATACCAATACTAGAATGATATCTATTATTACAAGCAAAATCTACCAAAGGTAGATGCTCAACCCAACTACATCCATAATCAACCACACATGCCCGAAACATATCCTCCAATGACTGAATAGTCCTTTTAGATTGCCCATTCATCTGAGGATTAGAAGTAGTACTCAGACTCAACTTAGTACCTAATCTCTTTTGAAAAGACCGCTAGAAATGAGATAAAAACTGCATACCACGATCAGAGATAATCAAAATAGGTACCCATGAGCTTTACAATCTCCTGAAGATATAACTTTGCATAATCATCCACCAAAAAGGTAGTCCTCACTGGCATGAAGTGGGCAGACTTTGTGATTCTATAAACAATAACCCAAATTAAATAATATTGACTCCAAGACAGAGGAAAACAGATAACAAAATCCATATTGATTACCTCCTTTTCCATTCAGGCAAAAATCTTTGGATACAACCCACTAGGTCTCATGTGCTCAACTTAACTTGTTGACACACCAAGCACTTGGCCACAAAATCAAATATGTCCCTTTTCATACCATTCCACCAATACATCTCTTTGAGATCATGATACATCTTCGTCAAACTAGGATGTACAATATAGCATAGTTCATAATCTCAGCCAAGATCCTATGTTGCAACCCATCGATATCATGAATGCACACCTTTCGTCGGTACAGTAAAGTATCATCGCCACTGATCTCAAACACCATTACCTTTTGTATTCCCATATTACTCTAGATTTCTATCAAGATAGGATCTAGCACTTACTTCTCTATAATTTTGCACTAAGAGATGATTGAACCACTTCCTATACCATCACCCCACCATCCCCAGAGTCCAAGTCCAAAAGATGAACTAAAAGATTAGCTAAACAGTGAATATCTTTCACCAATTTTGCTTTCCATCCTCCATATGAGCCGAACTTCCCATGGATAACCTGCAAAGAGTATCAACAACCACCATAGAATTACTTGGGTGATAGTGAACATTCATTCATAGTCTTTGAGAAGCTCCAACCATCTATTTTTCCTGAGATTCAGCTCCTTTTGAGTGAACACATACTGTAGACTCTTATGATAAAAAAAGATTTCTACGTGCACTCCACACAGATAATGCCGCCAGATTTTTAGAGCAAAAACTACTACCAATAACTCCAAATCATGATTAGGATAATTCCTCTCATGCACCTTCAACTGTTTGAAAGCATAGGCAATCACCTTCCCATGCTGCATTAAAACACAACCATGTCCTGCCTAGATACAACATAATAAACCACAAACCCCTCACTACCCTTAGGTAATGCTAAGACTGGAGCCGAAGTTAGCTTATTTTTCAACTTTTCGAAACTCCCCTCACAAGCATCTGACCAAGAAAACTTTACCTTTTTCTAAGTCAACTTAGTCAAAGGAACAACTATTATCGAAAAGCTCTCTATAAATCACTGATAATACCAGCCAAACCCAAGAAACTCTGAATGCCAGTTAGAGTCATAGGTCTTGTCTACCTTTTAACCATAACCACCCCTTGCAGATCCACCATGATCCCCTGGCTAGAAATAATATGACCAAGAAAAGTCACAGCGTTCAACTAAAACTCACACTTGGAGAACTTGGTATACAACACTATTCCTTCAAGGTCTACAATATCACACGGGGGTGATTAGCATGATCCACCTCACTCTTGGAATAAATTAGAATGTCATCTATAAACACAATGGTGAAGAGATCCAAGAACTGCCTTAAAACGTGTTCATCAAGTCCAAAAATGCCATCAAGGCATTAATCAAAGAAAATGACATCACCAATAATTCAAAATGCCTATACGGAGTATGAAAATTCATATTAGGGATATCCGCCTTCCTAATGTTCAGCTGATCATACCTTGAATGAAGATATATCTTAGAAAAGAACTTGGCGCCCAGCAATAATCAAACAGATCATCTATCCTTGGAAAGGGATACTTGTTCTTAATCGTTACCTTATTCAACTGCCATTATTGAATACACATCCAAAGAGAACCATCCTTCTTGTGCACGAACAATACTGGTGCACCCTATGGGGATACACTAGGATGAATAAACCTCTTATCCAGAAGTTTCTTAAGTTTATCCTTGAGTTCCCTCAACTCAGTCGGATCCATTCTATAAGGAGTAATACATATTAAATGCATGTTAGGAACTAAATCAATACCAAACTCTATTTCCCTCTTCGGAGGAATGCCATGAAGATCGTCCAAGTAGACCTTGAGAAACTTATTTACCAGCAAAATTGACTATAAAGAAGGACCTTTCAAGTTAGAATCTTTAACTCATACCATGTGATAAGACAACCTTTAGAGATTAACTTTCGAGATCTAAGATAAGAAACAAACCTCCCCCTTGAAGCTAGGGATCCATCCTCCCACTGTATTATGGATTCACTAGGGAACCTAAAGACAACCTTACAGGTCCAAAAATCCAAGGAAGTGTAACAAGAGTTCCATCCCTAGAATAATATTAAAATCTACCATATCAAGTTCAAATAAATCCACCAAAGTCTACCTACCACCAACAGATACCGCACACTTCTTGTAGACTCTCTTAGCAATAGCCGAGTCACCTATTAGGGTTGAAATAGAAAAATAATCCAAAACAACCTCAGGATCAAAACCAATACATACAGTTATAAATAGGATCACATAAGAAAGAGTGGACCCTAGATCAAATAGACAATACATGTCACGAGAAAAGAGTTATAACATACCTGTAAGGACGCTAAGTGATGCCTTAAATTCCTACTGAAATAGAAGAGCATTCAACCTATTCCAGCTAGTGTCGGGCACTGGAAGCAGAGCAGACATCAAAGCCACACCACTAGGCGTTAGAGCATAAGATGAAGCAACCAAAGCTTTGACCTCTCCTGAAGATCCTTTATCAACTGGATAGTTCTTCAGCATATGGCCTGGATGGCCAAATTTAAAACACTTGTCCCTTTCTTCATCATAATAACCTCGATAAATAAGACCACAAAACTTGTAAAGAGGATATGAAGAACCTGACTGACTCTCACTCATATGAGATGGGGCACCCTATGCCTGGAAATTATCATCACTTTGTTGACTTCTATCATCAGACTGCCTCAGGTATGGAGCGATAACAGTACATAAGGAACTAGAACTCCCCTACTACTTTTTCAACCATTTACCTTTATCGCAACCATCTTATGAGTGAGCACCTCCCTGACCATAAAACCTATTTATCTTACCCTGCCTATCTCCAAACTTTGCTTGTTTCCTCTTCTCATTCTCCACCTGTTGTATATGGATAACTAACCTTGAAATGTCTATATCCTTAATCAGAAAATCAATATTTCTTTCTAAGATCAAATCCTGAGATAGCCCAGAAGAAAACTTTCTCATCCTCGCTCTTATGTCAGCCACAAAATTAGGATCATAACTTAATAGCTAATGAAACTTTAAGGTACATTCCTCAACAGACATTCTTCTTTGCTTAAGATTCACAAACATCTTCATATTTGCTTCCCTTAACTCTTGAGGAAAGAAATAATTTAGAAAAGCACCAAAAAAGGCATCCCATGATGAAAACTCCTCCACATTACCTTTATCCCTTTCCCACTCTTTGTATTATTAATATGCAATATCCTTAAGTTGATAAGCTGTAAAGTTTACACCTTCCATAATTGTTTCCTAGATCACCCTAAATATATTCTCTATTTCATCCAAGAAATCCTGAGGATCCTCCTCCACCTTTGTACTCATAAAAGTAGGATGATTTAGTCATAAACTAGCCAAATAGTATGGCCTTTGTAGACAACCTACCGGACTAGCAACAACCAATTAAGAAATAATATGAATAGACTAGTGAAATTCACTATTAGTCACCTCACCTTCAGGAGGACTAGTGGTAATGAAGAAATACTAAAATAATCAGGGATTGGACCTTGATATTGAAGATGAACTCCATACGTAGGATGTACCTCATCAATATTATCCCTATATGGGGCTGATAAGTTTTATGTTTTCTAGATCATTGAGGCATGATCTAAAAAGTTAACAACCAAGGATTAGAGAAGAATTCCATGACTTAGACTCCAAGATTGAAAATAGAATACCAAGAAAGTAAAACATTCCTAAATACCTTATAGCCTCTCTCTTATGAGTGTGGAGTGCTACACCCATAAAAGAGACTACAAGATATGGCTTTGTAGACTCCTAATTATCTATGAACCTAAAATTATGATACAAACTTAACATGACCCAACTCGAGGCCTTGTCGTAATTGGGTGTCTCAAGTTTGATTGGGAATAAAGACCACCCTTGTTACCCAGCCCAACCTCCAGCCACCTGCCCTGAGTTGGATGAATTTTGAATATATAATAATATAGTGCTACTGTACAAGGACTGACTTTTGGATAGGGTGATGTTGGATGTATTTATGCACTTTAGCATTGTTATCTTAGCTTATTTAGCCTTATTTTGAGGGCAATTCATATTCTTTATGTATTGATGATGATATAAATAAGCATCTAAGAGTATAAGTATGTGATTACAAGGTTTAAAGGTGTTTTCAAACAATTTTTTATTCAAATCGATCATTTAAAGTCTAGATGAGAAAACTAGTTTTACTAGCTTGAACTAGGTGTTGTTCTAGTATATCGTGGTGGATTCTAATGTGTATAATAAGTTCCTAATGGTTTGAATGTGTATTTATGATTGAAAAAACATTTTTTTGTGTTTAAATTTTAATTGAGTCAATCCAAGAGTCAACATAATAAGCTAAAGATTAATAGGACGAGACTAGGTATAGCTTGAGTTTGTAGCTTATTGTTCTTCATGTTTTGTTGTGTTCAACTATAATATATGGTGTTTGATGATGTCGTATGCTTGTGGAGTAGATTATTTTGATATATTAATAAGGAACAAGCTGAAGAGCAAGTTGAAATAATACCGAAAGGCTTGGGATGGACAACAAAGGCAGAAGGAGAAGTTTAACATCAAAATGGTAATTCCATTGAGGGTGTGTAAATGACCCCATAATGCCCCCTTTACACTATAGGATTAAGGTAGATGGAGCCTCTCTTATAGTGGAGGACTAATTCCCATGTCTCCATAAGTATTTTGGGGGTCCATAGGAAGTGACACCAACTCTATTCCCACACGGCCAATTTGCTTCCTACTATATATATAATACTTTAAACACATTTTATTCACTTTGTGACATCTTTGGGATCTTTTGGAGTTTGATTAACATTAAAATTAGTTTTTATTATTCATTACTTTAGATTTTTAATAGATTTTACTATGTATTCAATTAGTTGGATCAAGATTATGTCGATTAGTGGATAAACGCCTCTTTTCTGGGGTTAAAGACAAGGACATGATTACTTTCGTTTTGAATTGAGTTTGTTTGAATTACCAATAATAATTGGTTTTGTGTTTAACCATGTTATCACTATTTTAAGGATTCATGACACTTAGAATACATACATTGTCGACTTTATGATCTTAGGAGGGGAAATAGAACGATAAAACATAGGGATGAAGGTTAATATTCTTTTATGAAATAACAAATTTGAATAAGAATCTAGGATAGGGATATACCTAGAAGCCTTGCTTCGTTAACATGTAGGATAATAGCTTTATGAACCTAATTAGATTATTACATCCTCTCTCAATGATGTTGTTGTAATGTCCAAATTAGGTAGACGATTAGAGGTCGGGAGACCATGATCTCCGGATAAACCCTATGAAGAAATAACCAAGATAAGAGAATTAATGAAAGAAGTTCAATAGGATAGTAGGATTTTTTGTACTGCTTTAAACCTGGGATTTAATCCATTGGTTGTCTCATGTTTTTTATTTTATGCACTGTTTACTTTACTTTAGCTTACAAATATTCAAAACTCTTTTGATTACAGTTTCACTAGATTGATTTTAACAATTAACTAGAATTTAAGAGTTGTGAGAACTAGTATCTGAGGGATTGATATTCGACATTCTTTTAAGGCCACTATATTACTTGGTAGAGAACGTACACTTGTGTGTCTCTTGGGCACTATCAAGTTTTTGGCGCTGTTATCGAGGACTTGTGAATTGGCAACTATTTTTGTTTTAGTTACACTTTTTAGATTTCTTTGGTGCTTTATGCTTGTTCTTAGATATTGAATTTGCAGGAAACAAGTTGACAAATTAGTAGGATGACAAGGGATAGGGAATTCTTTCAACCAAACCCCAAACTCGGGCAACACTTCTATCAACAAAGGAGAAAAAAAATCCTTCTCCCCTTATTCCAAAAATTCAAGAGGAAGAAGATGATCCTTCTCTCATGGCTGAAGATCAACTAGCCCGCAGGATAGTTTGTGAAGTGGCAATCCCACTTCTGAAAAATTTGACATTTTTTTTTTTGAAACCAGCTGTTGGAGGTAATTTTGAGCTAAACTAGAACATGGTGCAACTATTGATTAGTAGTGGACAGTTTATGGGGCTTTCACATAAAGATCCATAAGTCCATCTACAGAACTTTCTAGATATCAGTGACATATTCATCCCTATGGGCGTGTCAACTAATTATGTAAGGCTGACACTATTTCCCTTTTCAATGTGGGGGGAGAAAAAATGTGGTTAAATGATGAGCCGATAAGTTCAATCACAATATGGAATGACTTAGCTCATAAATTTCTCATCCAATTTTTTCCATCTAACAAGACTTCAATACTTCAAGTGAGATTGTGTGTTTCAAATAAAAGCCAGATGACAATTTGTATTAGGCTTGGGAGTAGTTTGAAATACTTCATCAGGACTGCATTAGTAGTCTAATGAGGTATTAACTCACACTTTTGTTAAGGCACTTGACCATAACATAAAAATTTTGCTAGATTTAGTTGCATGTGGTCATGCTTTAGAGTTGACATATGATGAGCTTTATACGTTGTTGAATTGGATTTCACAAAGATATCTCGAGTGGTATTCAGACTCAAGAAATGCACAAAGAAGGTTGCAGATGTATTGGAGGTGCAATAATTTACTACTATATCCACCCATATATCTACTACAACAACAACAAACCCAGTGTATTCCCACAAAGTGGGGTCCAGGAAGGATTGGATATACATAGTCCATACCACTACTTCCATACTGCAACATCCACCCAAATATATGCTTTTAGAAAATCAAAAAAGCAATATAAAGTTGGGGTCTGTACAGCTTGCAGCCATAGTTAATATAATCCAACAGTGTGAGGTTTGTGGTAATAGTGGGCATTCAACGGCCATGTATGATACAAACCTGAGTCTGTGATGCTTGTGGGAAATGTTCAAAGGCCGAATTATGGGAATGCCTACAATCAAAAGTGTCATACTCAACCACTAAATATCTCATAAAATGCCCAATAGCTGTAATTTTAGTAGTAACAAGTTTAGAATAATAAGGCCACAAACCAGAATAGCAACATGGAAGAGATGTTAAAGCAAATTATGGCTACTCGAGAACAATTAGTAGTAGATATAAAGAGCCAGCAAGTAGCTACAAGGACCTTAGAGTTGCAAATTAGTCAGTTTACAAAACACAAAATACGAAGCCTTAAGGTGGTTTTCCAAGTGATACAGAAAATTCTAAACAAGTAATGGCAATTACTTTGTGAATTAGTAAGGAGTTAAATGAAGAACCTTTAAAGAAAACTAAGGAGGTAGATGCAGAGTTTATTCCCCCACTGGTATCTGACAAAGTTGCTAAAAATTCAAAAAATTACTCAAAATCAAAAGTTGTTGAACAGGTGAAGGAGAGACCACCACTACCTTTCCCATAAAAGCATATAAAAGCAAAGGAGGATGCTTGCTTCAAAAAGTTCCTTGACACATTCAGAGAGCTTTATATTAACAGTTCTCTCTTAGATGTGTTGTAGAGAATATCCATGTATGCCAATTACTTGAAAAAATATGGTCACTAACAATGTTAAGTTATATAGGATATTGAGGTAGTATTAGTGAGTGTAGCTCTATGGTGATGCAGAATTTTCCCAAAAAGATTAAAGATCTGGGGAAGTTCACTCTCCCTATTCAAATTAGGAAGAGTGAGGTAGTCTACACACTTAGTGACTTAGGGGCAAGCATCAATTTGATGCCCCTTTCTTTGTTCCATACTTTGTACTTGGGGAAGCCGAGACCAAGCTCTGTGTTACTGTAACTGGCAAACGGGACCATAGCCCATCCTGAAGGAGTCATAGAGGATGCTCTCATCAAGGTTGGTAAGTTTATTATTCTTGTTGACTTTATTGTATTAGATTTTCAGGAAGATGAAAGAGTACAAGTTATCTTGGGACATCCATTTTTAGCGAGGGAGGAGCTTTAAGAGATGTGAAAGAGGGCACGCCCCTAATGAGGCTAGATTATAAGGGTGTGGTTTTCAAAGTGTACAAACCTCTCAAAATAATATCCCATTATAAATATTTATGTATGATTCCTGTGATTGAAGGGGATACGTATGGGTTTGTAGAGTCTATTCCACAAAAAACTCTCTAGACTTCCTCATTGAGGAACCCAAGCCTCTAATACCTAAGCCTGATATGATGGAGATTGATGAGCCTACAAGGGCTAAAGTTGAGAAAGCTATTGGCGTTGAGAGTTCACACTCAAGAGTTAAAAAATTAATAAGAAGATGGCATCTTAGTATGAGAAAGTAGATAAATAAATATGGTTGAGTTAGAGATGGGGTCATACCACGACACTAAATCAGGTGCTGGTTGGGAGGAAACCCAAGTTAATGTAGGTTTTATATTAAGTATTTTAGTTTTTACTTCACTAGTTTTATTTTTTTTGAGTCACAGGTTGATGGGAAATCTAAGTACCAAAACCTAAGCTAAGAAGCATAGAGAAGACTAAGTATGGGCTACCCAAACCCTTTTGATGTATAAAAATGCTACTAGCTAGGCCTAGAGGCCTTAAGAGTATTTCTATCTCTACTTTTAAAAAGTATACTTTGGGGACAAAGTAGATTTTTAAGTGTGGGGTGGGGAAATTCCCATTTATAGGGTAATTTTAAATTTTTTTGGTAAGAATACACGTGGGATGTTCTTGTTAGTGCTATATTTGACTGCACGATGCAAGTTTTTTGGTTGTAAAGAGTATGTTGATTGTGTCAATTGCTACTGTTAAGACTCCCAGGCTCATGAGTATGACTCTTGTACTTGTTGGTTTAATTTTGAATTCATGTGTTTATTGGGTAGTGAGTCAATGATTATACCACTTGAATTTAGTAAGTTCCATATGCGTGTTATGTGTTTGTATATTTCTTAATGGATGTGATGTCTAGAACTTACCTGGTGTGTGTGCAATACAAAATAAAGAGTGTGAGTTTAGGAAATGATATAGGCATTTCTTTGATAGCCTTGTTTCAGTTTCTTTTTTACCTAACCTTGTGCATAATACTAGTTAAACCCCGTTGAGTCTTTAGCTTTTTCTTTGGCAGCCTCATGTGTAGCCTAATCCCTTCTTTGATTGACCTGAATTTGATCCAAAGATCCAAAGAACTTTAGTGAAAAATTAATGAAGTTAAGGAAATGGAAAGTAAAGTAGGACGAAAGGTGAAATTGAAACCCAAAAGTGATAGTTACTGGTGTATACAATTGTTATAAGTTATGGTTGGGAGTTGTGTAATGGAAATAATAAAAATTTATTCAAATTAAATAATTTGTGAATAGAGAATACTCCCACCATAATGTATGTGAATGATCTTAATGAGATGGGGAAAAACAAAATATAACGGTAACTAAAAGGGGTGTAATTTAGTTGTTAGAGATTGATCTTAATTGTATAATGTGATGTATTAAAGCGCTTAGGGAAGATAGTCACTATTCTTGGCCAAAATAGTTCCTAACCGTACCTTAGCCTACATTATTACCTATAAAGACCTATCTGATCCTAAGCTTTAACATTCTTATATTATTTGAGTACTACACTAAGGGAAAGCTTATGGTTCATCTTGTGTAACCTATGAATTCCTTGTGAGAGTGAGCTTAATTTGATTCTTGTACCTATTCTATATAAACTGCATTTATGTGAGTCATATGGGTAACTCTCTTGTTATGAGGGCATATGTTTAATGATAGTTGGGTGATTTATATTACATATGTAATTGAATAATATGCATGAGTTTGCTAACTAGGTGAGTCAATTCCTGAGGCTAGGATATTTTGGAGTAGTGTTCATGAACTTTCAATTGTGTACGTAACATTCTTAGTGTAGAAACATGCATTTTGTGTAGTAATTGTAGTACTATCTTGAGTGTATTTCTTGTGGTAGAAGAGTAGATGCACCTCATCTTATGATGCTTAGAGTAAAGATTTGTTTGAGGAAAAAAAAGGCTTTAAGTAGTGGGTGGTGATGTTGGGTGTATTTATGCACTTTAGTGTTGTCATATTTTCTTATTTAGCCTTTTTGAGGGATATTCATATGATTTATGTTTTTATGATGATATAAATAATAATATAAGTGTTTAAGTATTTGATTACAAGGTTTAAAGGTGTTTTCAAACAAGTTTGGGTTCAAATCGATCATTTAGAGTCTAGACGAGAAAACTAGTTTTAGTAGTTTGAGCTAGGTATTGTTCTAGTCTATCATGGTGGATTCTAATGTGTCTAATGAGTTCCTAATGGTTTGAATGTGTATTTATGTATGTAAAAACCTTTTTCTAGCGTTCAAAGTGTAATTGAGTCAAGCCAAGAAAACACAATAAGCTAAAGATTAATAGGATGAGATTAGGTTTAGGTTTAGTTTCTAGCTTGTTGTTCTTCATGTTTTGTTATGTTGAGCTCTAATATATAGTGTTTCATGATGTAGGATTCTTTCGGAGTATATTATGTTGATATATTGATGAGTAAAAACCATAAATTCAAGTAGAAATAACACCGAAAGGCTTGGGATGTACAACAAGTGCATAAGGAGAAGATTAACTTCAAAGTGGCAATTCCAGTGAGGGTAGGTAAATTAGACCACGACGCCCCCTTTAAACCATGGGACCTAGGATGGAGGAGCCTCCCTTATAGTGGCGGAATAAATCCCATGATTCCCTAAGTAGTTTGGAGGTCTAAAGGAGGCTACACCCCTACTATTACCACACGACCAATTTCCCTCCTACTATATATATGACACCTTAAACACATTGTATTCACTTTGTGACATCTTTGAGAGCTTGTGGAGGATGCTTAACATGAAAATTAGGTTTTATTATTCTTTACTTTATCTCTTTAATAGATTTGATTATATAATCAATTAGTTGGATCATGATTATGTGGATTAGTGGCTAAACGCCCCCTTTCTGTGGTTAAAACAAAAAACATGATTACTTTTGTTTTGAATTGAGTTTGTTTGAATTTCTTATCATAATTATTTGTGTGTTTATCTTTGTTATAAATATTTTAAGGATTAGCAACCCTTATAATACATATATTTTTGACCTTGTAATCTTGGGAGGGGGAATAGGAAGATAGAATGTAGGGATAAGCAAGGTAAGGTTCTAATTCTTTTATGAAATAAGGAATTTGAATTAGCTTTTAGGATAGGGATATACCTAGAAGCCTTGTTTGGTTAACATGTAGGATGATAGTTTTATGCACCTAATTGGATTATTACATCCCCTCTCAATAATTTATTGTAAATTCCAAGTTTGTTAGACAATTAGAGGTTGGGATACCTTGATCTTGCAATAAACCCTACGAATCAACAACCAAGATAAGCAATTTAACGAATGAAGTTCAATAGCGTAGTAGGATTGTTCGTTTTGCTTTAACCCTAGGCTTTAATACATTGGTTGTCTCAAGTATTTTATTTAATGCATTGTTTACTTTACTTTAGTTTACAAATATTCAAAACTCTTTTGGTTACGCGTGCACAAGATTGATCTTAATAGTGAACTAGAATTGAATAGTTGTGAGAATAAGTCTCTGAGGGATCGATATTCGGATTTCTTTAAGGCCACTATATCACTTAGTATACCACGTACGTTTGCGTGTGTGCTTGGAGATTGTCAACAGGTCTATTCATAGACCAACCCTACCAAGTTTCCTGTTCAATGAACCATACCAACCAAATCACCATGCCAAACCAATACCGAACCAAGGGCCATAAACCAAGCCATAATAAAAATAAGTTCCAAAACATAATTATGATTAATCCCAAAATGAAATACGATGGAACAACCAACAATATTATCAATCGGTATCAGCCCCAATACTAATACCAATGCCAAGGCTGACACCAGTACCGATCTTGCCCATTCTATCCCATAGGAGTACCACAAAGCCTCTAACCAAAAAAAATACCAAAATCTAGTTGGGACATGCCCCCAACCATAGCCAAAACCAATGTCCATAAATAAATCAAAGTATGAAATAACATCCATGAAATGGATCCTTCTGTAAAGATGAAAGCTCACCACTTAAATCCAAATGCTGACCTCGGAGTTCGAATCGCTAAGCAGGAGGAGTAGAATGGCCTGTTCCTACATCGCGTATGGATACAGTGCCCAAAGACGGGTTAGTGGATAAACTCTAGCATGAACTGAGGATAAGGATATAATAGGGCCATTTATAAAACTAAGTAACACAATCCATATGCACACAACTATATATATATATATATAAAACCATGTCGGGAAAAAGAAGTGGATTTAACATGCCATTAAAACCTTTACCTAGGTTGTGTAGATTTGCCATCCTAAACCACCCATAGGCTATGTTAGTTTTACTCCCCCTGCTAAAAAGGACTCAGTGCATGAAGCCGCATGACTGGGGAATAAAACCTGGGATGACTAGTACATCACCCAAAATATAAAGTGTGGCATCATGCACACGGTCACTATGACTAAACCTCAAATCAACAAATATGAATATCATGTTTTGATCCCCCCCGGTACCTCTACCATCCATGGATTTTCTATGCATCCCCTCCTTTAATCCCAATTAAAACCATTATTCCATTATTGTTAACCAAGGCTATTAGTAGTGGTATAGTCATACCGACAAAAACTTGCAAGTATTGTCCTTAGCCAATCCTTAGGGGATTCCCATGCACTCCACATGATTTCCAATTAAAACAAAAACCTGTCCACCAAGGCCTTTTTAATCCATTAAAAACCATTTAAACCATTCATATCATTTAGGGTTCCATTACTAGGTTTAAACCATGCATAAGTTCCATTGAAAAATCAATATTATAGTAAAAGTACTGTTATAAGCATTTTATCAAACACTTTGGGGCATAGTATTTTTCTAAACCAAAGTCCATTACCAAAGAACTATTCCCATGCAACCAATTATCCAAAACCACCATTAATGTATATAAATTCATAATTAAAAACATGGGGAAAAATATAACCAAGGATTTGTAACCAAAACCACCAAATCATATTTGAAAACCCAAAATCATGCAATATTCAAGTCATGAAAACATTGTATAAATCCTGTCTTTAGTTGGAACTCATAATGATGGGATAGAACATGCTTTAGACCAATATGATTATGGAGATAAATCTCCAAGACAAGCCCCAATTTACTCCTCAAGATAAAACCCTAGCTTCCTTTTCCCAAGAACTCTAGAGAGGATTTAAGAGTGTCTTATAAATGTTTAAGGATAGAATAATAGGGGAAATAATCTCTTAAGCACAACATAAGTCATGGGACCTTATTAGGATAAGTGGGGAAATGTGCAGATTTTCCTCACTTAAAGTGCATTAAATTCCCATCATAAGATATGACTAACTCTTATGAGTCGTACCCATCCTATACGAATGGTACCCACCTCTCTTACCTTAGGATTTCCCAATTAGACCCAACACTATCCATGGTATGAAACACCTAAACCAAATCCGTATTCAAGTGTATGACTAGTACCCATAAACCATACCCCTGGAAGAATAGAATCCAGGAGAATTGAACACTGACCACTATACGAGTCCCCGATACAACTTGTACCCTAGCTTACAACTCATGGTGAGCCACTCGTTCTCAGTTCCAACTTAAGTTACCAAGTGTAAGGTTAATTAAATTAACCAATCAACCTATACCCAATAATATGACTCGTACCGCCCAAATTGTACCTATTCCATTGTCTATATCCATCCCATTAACAAACACTGGTCAGCATACGACTTGACCATACCACCCATACCAAAGTGTATGACTCGTTCCTATAAGTTGTATCTTGTCCAAAAACCAGAAATCAAGGAAATTTTTTAAGGTCCAGAAACCAGGGTGTTTAATAACTCTATATCTTAAGACATTCCACCAGGCCTCAAGTGTACAACCTTTACCTAGTCATAGACCATACACTTGGTTACAAAACTTTCCATATCCTTCTTCATATTACTCAAGTAATAGATTTCCTTCAAGTCATTTTACATCTTTGTTGATCCTAAATAAATTGTATATCTAGTCTCATGGGCCTCAAACAAAATCTTTCTTCCAACCCATCAACATCAGGAACACACAACCTATCTTGATACCTCAATATATTATCTCCCCCAATCTCGAATGCCATGACCTTTTAGAAACCCACATCATCCTTAATCTACATCAGAATGGGATCTAAAGCCTACTTATCCTTCAATTTAGCATCAATGGATGACTTAACCTCCTCTTAAACAAACACTCTTCCCTTTTTAGATTCCAAAAAATGAACTCCCAAGTTAGCAAACTGATGAATATCCTTTACCATTCCTCTCTTCTCCTTATCCATATAAGGTCATCTCCCTATGGACAACTTGCTAAGAGCTTTAGCAACAACATTAGCTTTACCTAGATGGTAGTGGAGACTCATATCATAATCCTTAGATAATTCAAGCCACCTCCTCTGACTAGGATTCAATTCCTTCTAAGTAAACGCATACTACAAACTTTTATGATCTAAAAAGATATCCACATACACCCCATACAAATAATGGCGTCAAATCATCAAGGAAAAATAACAACTTCAAACTCTAAATCACGAGTTGGATACTTTCTCTCATGAACTTTAAGCTTCCTGGAAGCACAGGCCACAACCTTACTAAGCTACATCAGAATACAACACAGTCCCACATGGGATGAGTCACAATACATAACAAGACCAACACCATCAGCACCGTTGGGCAGGGTCAAAATAGAAGAAAAAGTCAACTTACCCTTTAAATTCTTAAAACTACCCTAACAATCAGTGGACAGTGAGAACATTATCTTTTTCTGAGTCAGTATTGTCAATGCAACAACAATAGAAGAGAAAATCTCCACAAACCTCCTATAATACCCAGCCAATCCTAAGTAACTCCTAATATCGGTTGGAGTCGTGGGTCTAGGCCATCTCTAAGCTTTCTTAATCTTGTGTGGATCCACAATGATCCCCTCAATGGAAATAATGTGCCTAAGAAAAGTCACAGGATTCAATCAAAACTCGTACATAGAAAATTTCACATGCAATATCTGATCCTTAAGAGTCCGTAACATAATTTTGATATGATTGGCATGATCCTCCTCACTCTTATAATAAATCATGATATCATTGATGAAAACTATCATAAACAAGTCCAAAAATTGTCTAAACACTAGGTTCATCAATCCATAAATATTTTTGGAGCATTAGTCAACCTAAATGACATAACCAAAAACTCATAGTGACCATATCAGGTTCGAAAAAGAGTCTTGGTAGCATTAGCCTCCTTAATATTCAACTGATAATACCCCGAATAAAGATAAATCTTAGAGAAACATTGAGCACCCTAAAGTTGGTAAAAGAGATCATCAATCCTAGGAGAAGGGTACTTATTCTTCACTGAAACCTTATTCAACTACTAAATATCTATGGACATCCAAAGAGACCCATCTTTCTTACACACGAAAAGCACGGGAGCACCCCAAGAAGAAATACTAGAAAGAATGAAACCCTTATTAAAGAGATCTTTTAACTGCTTCTTTAGCTCTTGTAATTCAGTCGGAGCCATTCTATAAGAAGAAATAGAGATAGGACGTGTATTCGATAGAAGATAATCCCAAAGCCTATTTCTAATTGGAGGAATGCCAAAAGGTCCTTAGGAAATACTTTAGTAAAATCATTGGCAACAGGGGTAGACTGTAAAGAGGGGCCCTCAAAACTAAAATCCTTAACCAAAACTAGGTGATACAAACACCCCATAGAGATCAACTTCCAGGCATTAATATAAGAGATTAACCTCCCTTTAGGCACTAAGAAACTTTGCTCCTATTTAATTCCTGGTTTATGAAGAAATTAGAAACTGACATTTTAGTTCCTACAATTGAGAGAAGAATAGCATGAATAAAGCTAAACCATCCCCATATATAAAAATCGACCATCTTAAGTTCTACCAGATCCACCAATGTCTCCTTATGAAGGATAGACACCATATAGTTCCTATACATCCTTCTAGAAACTACAGAATCACCCACTGGAGTAGGCATAAAAAATGGTCGAAAATACTTTTGAGATCAAAAACAAATGCACAACCACACAAAGGGTCACATAACAAAGGGTAGACCTCAGATCAAGCAAATAATACACATCTCAAGAGAAAAACTTTAGCGTATTGATATTAATATCAAAAGATGCCTCAAATTCTCTAAGGGTAGCAAGATCATAAAGATGATTTTAGTTGATGCTGGTACCATATATATCATCTTTTGATGCCAGAGCTAAAGAAGTGGTGACAGGGACTTATTAGCCCCAGTGGCTACCTTAGCTGCAGGACAGTTCCTTTGCATATGTCCAGGTTAGCCATAATTGAAGCATAAGTTCATTCCCTAATCAGAATAACCATGATGATGCTATCCACAAAATCAACAAAGAGGATATGATAGGGCTTACAGAGATCCACTAGCCTCAGACTAGGCACCCTATGCATTAGGACCTCTACAAGTCAGAAAATGATGATTACCAGATGGCTTACGGTAAAGAGCACTAGCTGAAAAATGTAAACTAAAATTTCCCTAAGTCTTTTTCTTGACCAATGTCTACCATCTCTCCCACTTTTCTACTGTCTCATACCCTGCTCTAAATAGTGAACCTCCAATTTTACCTCTCTCCCTCTGCCTATCCCTTTTTTCTATTTTTCACTAGTTGCATATAAACCACAAGCCTAGAGATATCTATGTCATTATTCAACATAGCAACCTTACACTCTAATACCAAGTCACGAGATAACTCAGAAGAAAACCTCCTCATCTTGGCTCTCATATTAGACACCAACACAGGGAAATATAAGACAATTAATGAAACTTTAATGGATACTATATGATACCCTTCTTCCCTTGCTTCAGATTCACAAACAACTTGGCCTTATCTTCCTTCAACTTTTGTGGGAAAAAATGACATAGAAAGTCACCTAAAATCTCAACCTATAAAACTAGATCTGCATCATCACTTCTCAACTGGTCTAAATCCTTATACCACTGATAAGCTACATCCTTTAACTGGTATGTAGCAAACTCCACATTCTCAAAATTAGTATCATGCATCACCTTGAAAATATATTATGTATTTCATCGACAAACCCTTGAGGATCCTCCATAACATTAGAGCCTATAACGGTTGAGGGATCTAACCTCATGAACTAGCCAACCCTAGTAAGCATAAACAAGAAAGAAATAGAACCAAAATAATCGGATTGATAAGACTGAGATATCACCAACTGAGTAAGCAAATGCATGAACTAATAGAACTGCACATTAAAGATGTCCCCTTCAGCCAACTTATCATAAGTATAACTAGCCTAAGAAGCTTGAGAAGGACTAGTAAGGACCAATGGAACTCTACGTAGGGAAGTACAGCCAGGAGAAGGGACCCTAGATCGGGTCTGCACTCCATAGATAGGGCAAGTTCTATTAATATCATCCTAAGATAGGATAGAGGTTCTAGAGGAGTTTCGATGCGCATAAAATATTCGAAGAGGTATGATCTGAAATGG
Source organism: Capsicum chinense (assembly GCA_026120095.1). Taxonomy (NCBI): domain Eukaryota; kingdom Viridiplantae; phylum Streptophyta; class Magnoliopsida; order Solanales; family Solanaceae; genus Capsicum; species Capsicum chinense. The sequence goes on from JAPEIP010000009.1 coordinate 106,898,579, forward strand.
GAGTAAATAAGAGATTAGAGAAACTTAAGGACACCAGAATTTGTAGCAAACACAAGAAAGGGAAACATTCCTAAATGCTTTATAGCCTCCATCTTATAAGTGTGATATGCTATACACACATAAAAGGGACTTAACTTGGCACGTCTTTGTGGCTACTCAAAGACCCTGAAACTATGCTCTTATACAAAGCTTGTCATGACCCAACCTTGAGCCCAGTCATGATGGGTATATCAAGCCTACCGAAGGTCAGAGACTGCTGCTTCTGCCTAGTCACCTAAGCATCATTAATATAATAGCAGAAGAAAGCCAAATATAATATGAAAGATAAATAGATAACTTAAAAGATACTAAGGGTCAATAGATGGTAACCACCCATAATTTGTCCACAAAAGCCTCTAAATTGAGTTACCAAGTTAGGCTGAGACACGCCCCCGACCAAGGCCAAAGATAATTCAAGAGTATGAAAAGAAACTGGTGGGATTTCTTAAAAACATAAAGAAAGTAGTAAAATGTTTGGCCTTTTGGAAGATGGAGGCTCACCACTTTAAGCTGACCAACGGACAAATCCAAACTACCTAACTCTACACAAAGTAACCGAAGAACCCCTAGGACCATAATAATGAAATGATGTAGTATCCAAGGATGGTTAGTGGGATGAATACTTGCATATAATTCAGGGAAGGGATAAGACAATGTCAAAATCAAATCAGTCCCAAACTATTCAAAGAAACTATGAACACATTCATATATACAAACATATAATATTTATATATATATAAGATGCCGGGATAGGGAACAAGGTTTAAGCATGAATTTTTAAAACCATTAGCTTGGACTGTGCAGATCTAACAGTCCTAAGGCCATCCACAAGCTATATGGGTTCAGATCCTCCTAGTGAAAGGGTCCTAGTGTATTTTAGCCTCATGAACTAGGAAAATCTAAGGAAGGGCCAGGAAATCCATGAACCTAGCCTTTCCAAAATATATATAAAGTGTGAACTATGCACTTGGTCATAAGGACCCTCACACTGACAAATATGGTCTCCAGCATTGGTCCCCCTAAGACATCCACCTTCCACGGTGAGCTACATAACCCCCCTTTACGCCCAAATTAAAACTATTTACATATTCTTATCTATTAACTAAGGAGTTTTTTAGTTAGGAATTTACCATTGTTATCATTATACCAAATAAAGTTAAGCATGTAAAATAATTCCACTATGCCATTCCTAAACTAATTAATCAAATTTACTCAAAAGTTTCCAAATTAAAACCAATATATAGATATCAAGGCCCTACCAAAAACCGTTTTAAGTTCCATTAACCTCTTATGCAATGTAAGGTTCCAAAGTGAGTTAAGCCATATGTATTTCCATGTTTAAGACAAATTTCACAAGTTGGGTTGAGGGTAAAGCCAATTCCAAACCTTTAAACCATGAAATTTGGGGAAAATCATGTTCCCCATTCCCATTCTCCCACTAATGCTTTTATTTGGTTTAAAACCACCAGATGAAATATAAATAACCAATTCAAAACCATGGGGAAATCAATTTATATGGTAACCATTTAAAGCCTCCTAACCAACATTCAAAAGGTAACAATTAAAAATATATGGACAATTATTTAAACATATGTTCTATATAAAAATGGTTTGGGAAAGAGATACATGCTTGAAAACACTTAGAATTTTGGAAGAGAAATCACCAAGTAGCTTAGATAATCAATCCCTAGAAACCCTAGCTTGTTCTTTACTTAGAAGATTGAGAGGAAAAAGTAGTTTATGACTTGATGATTTTATGATTAAAGGGTCAAAACAAAGGTTTTAAGTCATGGAAATTAGTGGGATAAGAGGAAAAGACCACAAGGAGCTTAATGAAAATGGGCAGGAAATGACTCATGGTCATTAGCCACAAGTCATCACCAAGACTCATAGACTAAGACCTTAAACCATGAACCCTTACTATTATGGTCATGAGTCAAACCCTAAGACTCTTGATCTCACCCTATGAATCATGAAGGCTAAATCATAATAAAAAAAACACTAGCCCATCCTACCGGTCAGACTACGAGTGGATCCTACAACTCATGACGACTGGGTACAACTCATCACTAGAGTCATTACCTTGGAAGTGAGGGTAAAATTCAAGAAATATTTAGAGTCCAAATTATTACACTAGTACTACCTCTGGATAGGGTAGATCATCGTGCCTATCCTCTACCTCAAGGATGTCCATGATTCACAACTCACTCTCTAGACTAAGCTTTCTCCTCAAATAATAACTCTACATTTGTAACCTCACAGGATCTAGTCCTCACCATCTTCATAGAAAGGGTAAAATACTATTTATAATACAAGATATAAAAGATATGTATGATATAGAATTAAATAAGAGAATTTTTCAAAGGATATCTTATAGTTTCTGAAAGATAGATGCGGAAGTATACCTATCGATCCACGAGACTCTATTAGACACCCTGTTCTTATACCAATGAGACTAATAAAACCTGAATGCTCTAATAGCAATTTTTTATGACCCATAAAAAAAGGTCATGATGGCACCTGGCGCGGCAAACCTTGACAAGTAAGCCTATCACCCAAACTAATATATAATGAGATATTAATACAAAGAAACCAAGGCAAGGATTTTAGAACAAAGTCAAACAACATAAATATGATAAAAATAGCAAAAGTACATAACCAAAAATACCATAAGAATATCCCTAAACCTGTTGTCATAGTGTAAGAATTTCTAGATACATCTCTTATGTCAAAACATACAATAGCAGTCACAAATGATCATAATCTATATTAAAATATAAAATAAGACACGAAATAGATAGAAAGAGATAGTAGATCAACCATGAAAGCATAGACCATCCATTACCTTAAATATACTCTAGATATTGCTTGAATTAGCTATCGTGCAGCACACTCATACCTGAATTGACACCAAAAGGGTGTACTAAGGGTGAGTATGGTCCACTAGTACTCAGTAGGTATTATAGGTCGACTGAGAAAAGTAGAAATAAAGCATATAAAATATACATTTTGGACATATCACCTGTTATAAAAAATTGTCTCAAACAATAGCTTATAGTGTCTCTACTAATAATACTATAGTATACATATATTATATATATAAATATGTAAAACAAGCACAAATATACATGCATACTAAATATAATCATAGGAAAGAAGTAAAAATAGATAGATATCATATCAACAACAATAATACAATATAGAATAAGCACACTATGTATAAAATGTAAGGAAGATGATGATGATGATGTCATTCTTAAGATTGTTTCACAACATCCATATACACCTATCGAGCTATGATTCTGAGGTTACACCCATGGGGAGTTCACAACCCATATATAATTTGATAACCAATACCAATGTTCATGACTCCTCACTACTACATCCCTTGGTAGAGGGTTTATAAAGATGTCACAAGCCAATCTTTCTAGTATTTCTAGAATGGTTCCAATGTTTCACAAGTTTATATAATATGAGGATGAAATATCACAACCCACCAAAATGAGAATTTCTAAAGCCAATAAATATACCAACTATGTAAGATAAAAACTCCACTCAATATGACAATAATCCATGAGTCTAATGTAATCTTATGATAATAGAGCAAAGTACACAACAATATTCTATTGATGCCACATAAATTCTAATTTAGGATTTTCACCAGAAAGATATCACCAACTAAACATACATAAGGCCCACAACATCATACAAGTCTTCACACGATCACACAAAGAAGATAATGACTCAATACCACCAAATAACAATAACATAAGCCCTTAGATGGGCAGGACAAAATATTAATAGCCATTTCCATAGTTGGTTCCCACACCCTTAACATGATTTCATTCTATTATTAACTACCTATCCAAGTCTAAGGAAATTTAATCCATTACCTACCTCAAATGGAAAAAAAGAAACAACAAAGCCTTCAGTGCTGAGCTTTCATGAAATATCCGAATTTCTGGATCTTAGAAAATTTCTTTGATTTCTAGTTTCTAGGCAACATACGACTTAGGGGAATGGCTCATACACTTGGGTATGGGTGGTGTGGTCCAGTCGTACACTGAGCAGTGTTGGTTGGTAGAATGGATTTTGATTACTCTAATGGGTACGACTTAGTGGTATGTGTCATACTTATGGATACGGGTCATTTGGTTCCTTAACTTAACCTTAGACTTGGTAACATATGTTTTATCTATGTATGAGTGTCTTACCATGAGTTGGAAGCTAGGGTACGAGTCATACCCAGGACTCGTATGGTGGCCAGTGTTCAAACTTCCTAGATTTTATTCTTCCTGGGGTATGATTTATGTGTACCAGTCTTGCACTTGATTATTACTTGGATTGAGATGTATCATACCATGTACAGTTTTGGGTCCAAGGGAAATCCTAGGGTATGAGAGATGGGTACCACTCATATACGATAGCTAGGACTAGTAAGGGTCAGTCGTACCCTGTGATGGAAATTTAATGCAGTTTAAGAGAGAAAATTTGGATATTTTTCCACTTATTATAATAAGGTACCATGAATTATATTTCTCTTGGAAGTTAATTTACCCTATTATTATATTCTTACACACTTGGAAAACACTTTTAAATGCTTTTTAGAGTTCTTGGGCAAAGAAAGCTAGGGTTTCATCTTAAGGAGTAAATTAGTGCTTGTCTTGGTGATTTATCTCTATCATCATATTGTTTTAAGGAATGTAATCTTCCTTTGTTGTTAGTTCCAACTAAAGAGATGGTTTTATAAAAAAAATTTATGATTTGAGTGTTGTATGATTTGGGGTTTTCAAATATAATTTAGGGATTTTGGTTATAAATGTTTGGTTATGGTTTTCCCATATTTTAATTGTGCTTTTATATGCATTAATGGTGGTTTTGTATAATTGGTTGCATGGGAATGGTTGTTTGGTAATGGAATTTGGTTTTGGAAATACTCTGCCCCTAATGTGTTTGATAAAATTCCTTTAACAATGTTTTCAATATTATATTAGCTTGTCAATGGAAAATATGCATGTTTTAAATCTGTTAATGTAACCATAAATTATATGAATGGTTTAATGGTTTTAAATGGATTGGAAAGGCCTTGGATGCCATGGTTTGGTTAATTAGAAATCAAGTGGGGTATAGGGAAATCCCCTAAGGATTGGCTAAGGACAATACTTGCAAGTTATAATTTGTATGATGATACCACTATCTAATATCCTTGCTTAATAAATGATTAATGGTTTGATTGGTTGCTTTGTAATGGTTTTAATTGGGCTTAAAAAGGGGATGTATAGTAAAGCCATAGAAGGTAGAGGTCCCGGTGGGATCATATTTGTTGATGTGAGGCTTGGTCCTAGCGATCTTGTGCATGATGTCACACTATATATTTTGGGGGATATACTTGTCATCTTAGTTTTTTTTCCCTAGTTGTGCCGCTTCATGCACTGGGGCCCTTTCAGCAGGGAAGCTGAACCCATATAGTCTATGAATGGTTTAGGATGGCAGAGCTACATAGCCCAGGTAAAGGTTTTAATGGCATGGTAACCCTGATCCCCTTTCCTTACATGGTTATATATATATATATATATATATATATATACACACACACACATACTAGATTAGTGTACATGCTTTGCACATGTCTCTCACATCAATCAATAAAATATACATAAGAATGAAGAACAATATAATTAGAAAGTAGTAATATATTAAAGTTTAAAAATGATATATATATTTAAATTATATAAA
>JAPEIP010000009.1:106906670-106921511 GCA_026120095.1 Capsicum chinense
TAGGCAGGGTAAGATGAGTAGCTTTTTGGACTAGGGAGGTGCTCAGTTGCAAAGTTATTAAGAGGGAGGTAAATGGACAAAAAAAATTAGAGTGTTTTGGTTCTTTTTCTACTACTAGTGCTTCTTACCTGAAGAAGTTGGGTGACAAACATCCATAAGGTGGTGATAACTTCCAGGAATAGGGTGCCCAATCTCATGCAAGTGGGGGTTGGTTGGATTTTGCATGCCCTTTTTATTGGTTCTGTGGTTGTCTTTATTAGGGTTATTATGCCGAAGGCAAGGAAAAGTGTTTTAAATATGGCCAGCAAGGCCATATATATAAGAATTATTCAGTTAGTAAGGGACCTTCGAGAGGGATCGAAGCTTTGGTTACTTCATCTTTTGCTCCTGCACCTAGTGATACAGCTTTGGTGTTTGCTCCTACTTTTAGTATAAGTGCTAGCCGGAATAAGTTTTATACTCTTACATCTCAATAGAAATCTGAGGCATCACCAGATGTTATTACTGGGACATTACAACTCTTTTCTCATGATATGTATTGTCTATTTGATCTGGGGTCCACTCTTTCTTATGTGACCCCATTTGTAGCTGTATGTATTGGTTTTGATCCTAAGGTTGTTCCAGATCATTTTTCTATTTCTACCTCTGTAGGTGACTCGATTATACTAAGAGAGTCTATAGGAGGTGCGTGGCATCTGTGGGTGGTAGGCAGACTTTGTTGGATTTGTTTAACCTTATATTATGGAATTTGATATTATTCTGGGGATCGATTAGTTACACTCTTGTTATGCATCCTTGGATTTTCAGACCCATAACATTGTCTTTAGGTTCCTTGGTTAATTAGTTATAGAGTGGGATGGTGGTTTCCCAGCTCCTATAGGGAGGTTTATTTATTATGTTAGAGATCGGAGGTTAATCTCTAAAGGTCATCTTCATCACTTGGTTCGGTTAAAGATTCTAACTTGAAAGGTCCTTCTTTACAGTCAGTTATGGTGGTAAATGAGTCTCCTGAGGTCTTTCTGAATAATTTTCCTGGTGTTCCTCCGGATAAGGAATAGAGTTTGGTATTAATTTGGTTCCAAACACTTATCTAATATCTATTCCTCCTTATAGAATATCTTTTACTGAGTTAAAGAAACTCAAGGAGCAACTTAAGGATCTTTTAGATATGGGGTTTATTCGTTATAGTGTATCCTCATAGGGTGCATTGGTGTTGTTAGCGCGCAAGAAGGATAGTTCTCTTCGAATATGCATTGACTATCGACAGTTGAATAAGGTAAAAATCAAGAAGAAGTATTCTCTTCAAAGGATAGATGACTTGTTTGATCAATTGCAAGGTACCAAGATCTTTTCTAAGATAGAACGTTGGTCTGGTTATCATGGGCTTAAGATTAGGGAGGAGGATATCCCTAAGGGTGATTTTCATACTCCGTATAGGCACTCTAAATTTTTTTTATGTCATTTGTTTTGTCTAATGCCCGACGGTATTTATGGACTTGATGAACAGGGTTTTCAGGTAGTTTATAGATCTCTTCATCATTGTGTTTATTGATGACTTTCTAGTTTATTCCAAAAGTAAGGTGGATCATGCTAATCACCTTCGTGTGGTATTGCAGACCTTGAAGGAATAACATTTGTATGGTAATTTTTCCAAGTGTGAGTATTAGTTAAACGTTGTGTCTTTTATTGATCATATTATTTATAGCATAGGGATCATGGTGGATCCACAAAAGGTGGTTATGGTTATAAAGTGGCATAGACCTACGACTCCAATCGATATTCAAAGCTTCTTAGGTTTAGCTGGGTATTTTTAGCAGTTTGTGAAGAGATTTTCGGTGATAGCTGCTCGTTTATCTAAGTTGACTAAGAAAAAGGTGATGTTTTCTTAGTCAGATGCTTTTGTGTGGAGTTTTGAGAAGTTGAAAGATAATCTAACTTTGGCTCCGGCCTTGACATTACCTAAGGGCAATGATGGGTTTGTGGTTAATCGTGATGTATCAAGTGTGGGACTTAGTTATGTTTTGATGAAGCATGGGAAGGTAATTGCCTATGCTTCCTGTCATTTGAAGGTGAATGGGAAAAATTATCCTAATCATAATTTAGAACTATTAGCAGTGGTTTTTTCTTTAAAAATATGGCGATATTATCTATATTGAGTATAGGTACACATCTTTTCTGATCATAAGAGTTTACCGTATGTGTTAATTCAGAATAAGTTAAATCATAGGCAAATAAGACTCAAAGACTATGACATGAGTCTTCACTACCACCTAGGTAAGGCTAACGTGGTTGCTGATACTCTTTATAGGTTATACATAGGGAGTTTGATTTATATAGAGGAAGGAAAATAGAAATTAGTAAAAGTTATTCACCTCTTTGCTAATCTAGGAGTTCGTCTTTTTAACTTTGAGGATGGTGAGGTGATGGTACAAGAAGTGGTTCAGTAGTCTCTTGGTGCAGAGATTAAGGAGAAGCAAGTTCTAGATCTTATCTTGATGAAAATAAAAAATAATGTAGGTATCCAGAAGGTAATGGTGTTTGAGATCAGTGGCGACGATTGTTTACGATATAAAAGGAGGTTGTGTATTCTTAAAGTCGATGGTTTATGGCAAAAGATCTTGGCTGAGGTACATGAATCATGTTACATTATACATTCCATCTCGACAAAGATGTATCATGATTTCAAGGAGATGTATTTATGGAACGGCATAAAAAAGATGAGGCTGATTTTATGGCCAAGTGCTTGGTGTGTCAATAAGTTAAAGTTGAGCATATGAGACCTTGTGGGTTATATCAAGAGATTGTTTTGCCTGAACGGAAATGAGAGGTAATCAATATGGTTTTAGTTATCGGTCTTCCTCGGTCTCAGAATCAATATGATTTGATTTGGCTCATCATGGATAGGATGAGAAAGTTTGCTCACTTTTTGCCAATTAGGACTACCTGTTTAGTGAAGGATTAGGTGAAGTTATACCTTCAGTAGATTTTAAAGTTTCATGGGGTACCCATTTTGATTATGTCTGATAGTGGTATGCTTTTTTTATCTAATTTTTGGTGGTCTTTACAGAAGGGATTGGGTACTAAGGTAAGTCTAAGTGCTACTTGTCATCCTCAGATGGGTGGGCAAGCAAAAAGAACTATTTAGAGGATATGGTTTGGGCCTGTGTGGTTGATTATGGTGGAAGTTGGGTTGAGCATCTACCTTTGGTAGAGTTTGCTAACAATAATAAGTACCATTCTAGTATTAGAATGGCCCTTTTTTAGGCTTTGTATGGTAGGAGGTATAGATCTCCTATTTTTTAATTCGAGCTTAGTGAGGCGGATATGTTTTGTATAGATTTAGTCTCTCATGCTATGGAAAAGGTAAAGGTGATTCGGGATAGGCTTAAGGATGCCCAAAGTTGCCAAAAGTCCTATGTAGATGTAAGATGCAGAGACATGGAATTTGAGGTTGGGGATAAGGTGTTCCTCAAAGTATCTCCCACGAATGGAGTAATGTAGTTTGACAAAACAGGGAAGCTCAGTCCTCGATATATTAGATGTAGTTTTATGGAGAGTTGGAAATGTTACTTATGAATTAGAGTTTCTTTCTAGTTTGGACTCCATTCATCCAGTATTTCATGTTTCTATATTGAGTAAGTATCTTGGTAATCCTTCTTCGATTGTTCCTTTGGAGAGGTTGGATATCTTGGACTCTCTGTCTTATGAAGAGGTTCTGGTTGAGATCTTGGATAGGCAGGTTTGCCAATTGTGAACCAAGTATGTGTCTTTGGTTAAGGTTATGTGGTAGAACTGTAAGGTGGAAGAAGCTACATGGGAAATGGAGGAGGATATGAATTCCAAGTATCTGCATTTATTTTCTTCTCCTGGGGTTCATGGAAAAGGTATGTGTCTTCAACACATCTTTATTTTTTGAATTTGTTAAAGGAAAGATTAACATCCTTTCCTCCTTGTTTTCAAACTTTGTTAAAGATTAAAAATATATTTGATAATGCAAATAACTTGTGTGTGTGATCACCCTTACCTTATCCTTCATTCAGGGATAAATGTTCATAGTTGGGGACGCTAAAACATCCTGATTTTTGGACCTTATCAAATTTCCTTAATTTTTAATTTTTGGGAAAGATATAATTTAAGAAAACGATTCATACACTTGGGTACGGGTGCTATGGCCTAGTCATATGTTGACCAGGGGTGGTTGGTAGAATAGATTTTAGTTACGGGAATGGGTATGACTTGATGGTATGAGTCATACTAGTGGATATGGGTCATTTGGTTCTTTTAGTTAACCTTAGACTTGATAACTTAAGTTGGATCTGAGTACGAGTGGCTCACTACGAGTCGTAAGCTAGGGTACGAGTCGTACCCAGCACTCATATGGTGGTCAGAGTTTAAATCACCTGGATTCTACTCTAGTAGGGGTAAGATTTATGGGTATCACTCTTACACTTGAATACGACTTGTGTTTAGATGTGTCATACCTTAAACAGTGTTGGGTCCAAGGGGAAATCCTAGGGTACAAGAAGTGGTTACCACTAGTGCATGATGGGTATGACTCGTAAGGGTCAGTCACACCCTATGATAGGAATTTAATGTAGTTTAAGTGTCTGCAATCTAGGCATTTCCCCACTTATTCTAATAAGGTCCTATAACTTATATTTCTCTTGGACTGTTACTAGCCCTATTATACTATTCTTAAATACTTGGAAATCACTCTTAAATACTCTCTAGTGTTCTTGGGCAAAGGAAGCTAGGCTTTCATCTTAAGGAGTAAATTGGGGCTTGTCTTGGTGATTTCACTCCATCAGCATCTTAGTTTAAGGCATGTATTCTTTCCTCATAGTTAGTTCCAACTAAAGGCATGGTTTTATACAATGTTTTTATAATTTGAATATTGTATGGTTTTGGGTTTTCAAATATGATTTGGAGGTTTTGGTTATAAATGCTAGTTTATGGTTTTCATTATGCTCTTATATGCATTAATGGTGGTTTTGGATAATTGTTTGCATGGGAATGGTTCTTTGGTAATAGACTTTGGTTTTGGAAATACTATGTGTCCAATCTGTTTGATAAAATAACTTTAAGAATGTCTTCACTATTATATTGATTTTTCAATGGAACTTAAGAATGGTTTAAATCTGGTAATGGAACCCTAAATGATATGAATTGATTAAATGGATTAGAAAGGCCTTGGTGTTCATGGTTTTGGTTATTTGGAAATCATGTGGGGTACATGGAAATCCCCTAAGGATTGGCTAAGGACAATACTTGTAAGTTATAGTCGGTATAGCGATACCACTATCTAATAGCCTTGATTAATAAATTGTTAATGGTTTGCTTGCTTGCTTGGTAATGGTTTTAATTGGGCTTAAAGAAGGGATGTGTATTAAAGTTGTGGAAGGTAGAGGTACTGAAGGGATCTAAACTTGAAACTCATATTTACCGATGTGTGGTTTGGTCCTAGAGACCGTGTGCATGCTGTCACAATATATACTTTGGGGAATATATTAGTCATCCCAGGTTTTTTTCCATGTTCGAGTGGCTTCACGCACTGGGGCCCTTTCAATAGAGGGAGATAAACCCATATAGTCATGGGTGGTTTCGAATGACAGAGCTACACAACTGTGGTAAAGGTTTTAATGTCATGCTAAACCTGGTCCCCTTTCTTTACATAGTTATATATATATATGTATGGCTGTGTGCTTATAACTGGTTTTACTTGGTTTTATAAATGGAATTATTTTATACTTATTCTAAGTTCATGCTAGCATTCACGCGCTAACCCATCTTCGGGAGCTACATCCCCACGTGATGCAGGACTCGGCCGTTCAACTCTTTCTGCTTAGCATTAGAATATTCAGGGACAGTTATTGTATTAAAATGGTGAGATTCCATCTTTCCAGAAGGCTACATCTCATGGATGTTATTTAATACTAAAACTTATTTATGGATATTGGTTTTTGCTATGGTTAGGGGCATGTTGCAATCAAATTTTGTATCTTTCGATTTGAGTCTTTTGTGGTACTGCAATGGATTGGAATGAGCGGGATCGATATTGGTGTCTCCTTAGCATATGTATTTGCATTGGGGCTGATACTGGTTGATGATATTGTTGGTTGTTTCATAGTATTTCATGTTGGGGTTAATTATATTATCTTTTAGAACTCATTTGGTTATGGACCTGTTTATGGCCCTTGGTTCGGTATTGGTTTGGCTGGGTGGTTTGGTTGGTCTAGTTTGGTGGATGGGATGACTTTTTAGGGTTGGTCTTGGAATAAACCTATCCCAAATTCATTCCTTGTCCAGTTACGCTATCTTGTTATATGTACGAAATTTAGCCAACTTAGGGCAGGCGACTGGAGGTTGGGATTGGTAACTGGGTAGTCTCCGATCCTAGTTAGACCTGGGACACGCATTACGACAAGGCCTCTGGGTTGGTTCAGACCATTTCACCTCACGAATGAATCCATAATCAACTAAATTACCTAAATATATAATTAACGTATCAAAAGAAAGCCAACAATACCCATATTGCCCAGTTTTGGTTCGGAGTGAAAACAGACCCCTAAAAATGGTATTTGAAAAAACAAGGACAAAACAAAAATTTTATTCCACAATTATGTTTCCCATGATTAATGTAATTCATATAAAAGAACCCAAGTAAAAACGGTTTGAAGTTGGGGTTTAAATTGCAAAAATTACTAATTTAGGCCTTTGGGGCTAAAATTCCCAAATCCCACCTTTGGTTTTGAGTTTTAAAAGGAATTAAATTATGAGAATTGAAGAAAAGTGATTGACATAGCAGTTTTCGAGCTTAGCCAAGCTAAAAATGGAAGAAATTGCTCAAAAGCTCAAAACCCTATGTCCGAAGTCTCAAAAATGGTGAACAATTTATAAAATGTGGAATTTATATCACCCAGGCATCCCTTAAGCGATCACTAGGCTGCTTAATCGGTTATCACTTAAGAGACCAAATGTCTCTTACATAAGACCCACTAAACATATAGACGTCGTGTCACTGACCCGACTGTGGCTTAAGGGACGGTGTAAATCTTAAGAATGCAAATTAACTATGCTACCCTATCAAATTTGATGCATCAGATTCAATGGCGATATTAGATTTTTGGAAAAAAAATATTCTTTTCACAAAGTTGTCTCCCAAAACCCAATTCCATAACTTTCCAAACTGAGAGACGAAATGAGATTAAAAATCATAAAACCACACCAACTATGTTACCAATATAAAATAAATCTTTTGGATTTGATGGCACAATCTAATTAGTAGTATGATGCACAGATCAATAAATATTGATTAAAGTCAAATAATAAGCCATTATAACCACCAAAAACCATAATCTCTCAGGAATCACATTGAAATGCATTATGAACCATGCTAATCATTCCCATATTGCATAAATATCATGAAGAAGCTAAGTGGGGGAGTAAAATGGTAAAATTACATAGAAATAAATAATTTGCATAAATAAACAAAAATCAGGTCATTATAATATCGAAAGCGGTTTGGTCTGTAGTTTCATACAAAGATAAGATTTAGACTATGTGTAAATGTTTCTCAACCTATTTAGAGATTTAACCACCTAATTCTTTCAAACTTAGGGAATATATATTTCATAACGGGATGTTATCTCAAGTTAATTAATCTTGTTACAACATTAATTATTAAATGAAAGTTTGATGCTTCCAAGTCCCTGTTAATAATTCACTTCTTACTAGTGTTGATTTCTTATCTCAAGAAAATCACCAGTAAGCAAGCCCTATTGTTTGCAACAATCAGTCAGAGTATAAAATAATGGAATTAACAAGAAGTTTCTACCACCGTTATAATCTTGAACATTTAGTTACGTTACAAACCCAAACCCATAGATCCCACAACTCGGGTTAAAGGAATTTAGCTACTCATAATAAAATAATCAAGACAACAAGTTGAATTCATAGTTTGATATATGAACTTACAGCAAGATGAATAGCAACAAGTGTTTCTCAGATTTGATTCACAGTAGAAAATCGCAAAACAATTGTAACAATCTCTCAAAAATTAAATGTAAAGTTCAAGTCAGAAAACTAGAGAGAAGAGATTCTCAAAATATTAGTTCCCCCTTTTTATTAAAAAACCCTAACATGTGCTTTAAATAATTCAGCCTAATTATGGAAACAAAATGATAGATCATAGTATTTTCTCGGACAGGCGATGACGTCTGTGACAGCTTATCAGGCGTGTGATGACTTATTAGGAATGTTGTCAGCTCCTCTTAACTTTTGACAATCTCTGCCTTAGGTTGATGATGAGACGTGATGGTTTATCATACATGTGATGACTTATCAAAATTGTCATTGCTTCTTCACTTCAAATCCCATTCCTTGTCTAAGCCTAATGACGAGCCCGACGACTTATCATACTTCTGACAACCTATCACAGATGTCATCACAAATTCTAGCTGAAGCTCTTTCTCTGTCTAAGGCTGACGTCAACTCTGATATCTTATCACTATCCAAACAAGCTAGCAACTAGCAACATAACTAGTGTGTCCTCATTACAAAGAAGTCCCATTCCACTTATATCAGACATTGCATATGTAACCATGGGGAAAATCAAAAGACACTTACTGTTAGAATGAATTTCCAATCGATGTATGCCAAATACCAAAGGCTTGCCCTTATTTTCATTTCCAAGAAATTTAGACAGGTCATCTAGGATCACTGTAGGTCTTCTGTTTGGATTGTAATGTAGGCTAGGGGATGGTATGATGCTCGTTGATATTTAAAGTGACTAAAACTCCTTGACACTACACTAGCTTTTGGCGTCTCACTTATTAACCTTTATCTATTCTTTTTCTTTCCTTGATCACACATATTCAGGATGGGTGTGGTCTTTTCTACAATCACTTTTTTTTCACAACTTTTTTTTCTTGTTCTTTTTCACTGCACCCATCTTTTTATTCTTTTCTTTTATTCTACCTTTTTTCATACTCATTTTACATCATGCACCCCTATAATAACCACCCTCAAATTAGGCCATTTGCCTAAGTCAAGGTGCACAGTGTCCAAAGAGGACCAGGGCCAAAATAGGTTCATTATGATATAAATGAGATGGTGATAGGTATCATTAAAAAATAAATAGACTATTCAGGCTCAAAATAGGGATCAAGGGATATTATGCATACAAGGAAGGTCATTTAGGCTAAAAGTGGCTAATATCAAAACGGCCTATGATCCTTTCCTAACCTCTATCCTTCAATCTAGGTAAGACTAACCGGGTAAGTTCTGGATTCAATATACAAAGGGAACTAAGTAAGATATCACACGCACATGGCACACAAGTATATCACCAGTTGCTACTTATCCAGTTCATGCAATTGTATAGCAATGATTATCAAGTCATTAGAACTGATACCATAACTAAGATGCACAGTGGTCACAATTAGATGCAAATCACATAGTTAAATAATCAGACCATTTGAGAGGTGTTCACAGTATAAAAAAACCACATTAATTGCCTCAGGTACTTGTATTTCTCCTAGTCAACTACAAAATATTACAATAATAACTCACCCTACAGCCTCAACTTAAAATCAAATAAAAGCTGAATTAAGGGTTAGGGTATACCTGGAGTAGATCAAGCACGGGAATCATAGGTTCCTGACCTTGCTGTTGTATCCTCAGCAGCCTTATCTTTATCGGGAGCCTCCCACTATTCTGATACATTTGGCTTAGTAGTTTTTGGAGGCCTACTAGTTGAGGAACCTATAGCTCTCACTCGTAGCGCTTCCTCCCATTTGTCATTGTTAGCTAGGGACTCGATCATCACCTTCTTCATATCCTCTTTTTCATCCTTCTTTCGTGCCCTCTTCTTTACTTTTCCTTCTTTGTCGCTATCAGGCCTTCTCTCTTACCCTTACCTTTCTTCTTGCCCTTCTTCTTCTTTTTTTTTATTGGTTCCCCCATAAGATCAAGCAATAGGATTTCACCCTCCGACTCATTAACAACAAGGTCTGCCAACACCATAAGTTGGTGCTGCTGTCATACTCCAATATCCGCCTTTACCTTGTCCTGGGCTGATCTAAATTGTGCAAGGTCTAAGCCCAAAATTTCTCTTAACCGTGTATTGAAATGATTTTCTAACTCATCAATCCAATTGGGCAAGGCTCGAAAGGGCTCAAGTGTGACTTTAATCCTCTTGTCTACTGCAGAGAGAAATTTCTTGGCAAAAAGTTATAGCTGAGCCTCGCACCACTTGGCTTGTTTTACCACTCTCCTAAAATTCATTGAGTTGAAGGAAAATTCTATGCTAATCACAGTAGCTGAAGGATTTATTTTATTTCTAGGTACTGAGTCTGCTAGGGATGGGGATGTCAGTGGTGCATCGTCAAAATCTAGTACCTCTACATTAGGTGTTGAGCTAGTATCTGTAACTGGTGGATCTATTGTAACCCCTGCTCCCCTATCAAGTGTAAGCCTTGACTAATTTTTATCATATCGGATGGGGTTATGGGTCTTCTTGGCGGCAGTTTATTGTCTATCCCTACAACCTCAGGTACATTGTCTACCTTACACAACCTCGTAATTAGACATGGGAAAGGATATTTTGTGTCAGGCCTTGAGACCCAAATTTTCATCTCTTTAGCACTGATTTATCCAAATTTTAAGTTGAGTTTAGCCATAAGACTTGTAACCAGTATTGCTCTATCATCTCTAAGGATGTTATCTCCCTTAGTAGATGTAAAATAGGTGAGCACTACACCCCACTAGAACCTTGCCTCTTGAGGCAAAGAGGCCTTAAAAATCCTTTCATTTGTGTTGGTCAGCCACTCAGGTTTTTCTTCATCTATGAGGTTGGCTAACCAAGATCGTTGATTTAAACGATGCTTCAACTGAGTGTCGAATATAGGTGAAGTGGCCTGAGGAGTGAATTCGGGGCCATGAAGAAATCTATTGATTATTCTTTCTGACAGATCCACCGTCACGCCCCATATTGTAACTTTATCCAATAAGGGTTGATCTACTGATTTCTCCCTTTCTTTGCACATGTTCTCCAATCAAGCTTGATAGTTTGCATAGAACTCTCGAACAAGTGTAGGTTAAAATAAGCTTCCTTCTTTCGTGATCCATCCCAATTCGTAGTCTCAGAATTTCTACTCCGCTTCAGGATATCTGCTCAACCTAGTTGATGAGCTTATTTTCTTCAAAGATTGGCCTTTTAATGGTCCTTCTTTTAGTTCTGGGAAGCCCATCATAGAAGATTTTCTGTTCCTTTGGAATTTGCCACCTAGCACTATCTCGGACCATGGGGTTCTTGAATTTAACCAGAGTTCCCCGAATCGGATATTCTCCATCATCCTATTACTCAATAGAAGGGGACTCAGATGATGGTCCCCTAAATTTAGGTTGCTCAGATTCAGCATGTTCTGACTCAGGCTCCCCAAACTCGGAATGCTCAGACTCAGGCTGCTCATAAGCTGTACTGTCAGGTGGTGTTTTTGCTTCAGTATCACTTTCTTCACTCTTCTTCACCTCAAATGGTGGAGATGGTGAAGGATTTTTTAGGAGTTTATTTTTCCTTTGCTTCCTGAGCAGTGGCTCCTTCTCCTTGTAATCATACTCCTCATCGAAGAGTCTCTGAGGTACGCTCCTCTTTGTAACTTTCTTTGTAGGTTTGGGAATTTTTCTTTGGGTATCATTATAAGACCTGTAGAAAAAGAAAGCACTCATTTAGCACTCATGGTCCTCCAACTTTAGAAGTTCAGTCATTATAATTACATATCCCTCAAAAGAGGTTCACAAATATATCAGATCAAAGTTATTATGACATCTTCTGATAAGTCGTCACAAATGTGATAACTTATCATTCGTGTCATCACCCTTAAATAGAATAGGCTTATTTTTCTCAACTTGTGATGACATAGTTTAATAAGTCGTCACAAATATGATAGCTTATAAAACACATCATCAGCTCAATATACAACCTCCAGCTCAGTTTTAGTCTTGATTATCAATCACTTTCTTCTTAGACTCACATGGAGTTGTGTTCTTGAGATAAGCCCTAAGTTCTTATGCACAATGTAGTCGTGTATACCCTAGATTCTTTTTTTCACATAATGGTAAGTTAATCTTGCCTAAATCCCTTTTAAACTAAGATTTACCTCTGTTGCATCAATTACCTAATAAAGAGGAGAGTTAAGTTATGAGCATACCTTATAGGCGACTTCACTTGGTTATGTGAGTGAGAGGAAGTAGTAGATGGAAGAAGAGTTCTTGATCTTGATTTCAGACCCACACTTCACAGGGAAGAATATTTTTCTTGTTTTACTTATGAATTAATTTTGAAAAAAGTAAGTAAATAAACTAAATATGGAAGGAAATAAAACTTAAAGAAAAGAAAGGAGATACGCAGGAAGGTGAAAAGGTTTGACTGTGGGCCGGGTTGAATTTTTTAATATTTGGGCCCAAGATTACCTGATGGCTTATCAGATGTCTGATAATTCATCGCAGATGTCATCAACTAGGAAAAGTGTTGCATTCTTTGGGATTTTCTGATGACATATCTAACGACTTATCACAATTGTGATAACTCATCACATCTTTCATCAGGGTCCCTTGGCTAACTTAATCAATTATAACCTAGATCCCTACATACCTCTTCAGTTCATTATTCTTCCTATCTAAATAAATTAAATCACTTGCATTTAAACATTAAAATTTTGGGTTGCTTCCCAATAAATCCTGATTTAATGTCACGACACGACTAGTTTATCATGACTACTCAGACTTCATCAAGACACTATGCTACTACCTTTTTCCCATATTTATTAAACACATCCACTATTAAGAAGACACTCATATCCTTTTGCTGTGTCATGGATGAGGGAATTTTGAATTATTCTTATTTGTCATTGAACCAAAACTTCAGCTCATTCTACTGCATGTCCACTACTACTCTCCCAGTAGCAAGGAATGGTCTACCTAAAATGATGGGTACTTCAAAATCTACCTCACAGTCTAGGACTATAAAATTAGTAGTAAATATAAAGTCGGCCGCCTTTACTAATGCATAATGTAATATTCCTACTGCTCGCTTTACAAACCTATCCGTCATTACCAACCGCATGATTGTTGGGGTAGGATCCCCCAAACCTAGATTTTTATACATGGCTAGCGGCATAAGATTTATGCTCCCCCAAATCACATTGGGCCTTAGCAAAATTAAGAGACCCAATTGTATATGGAATAGTGAATGCTCCAGGGTCAGCCTTCTTCTGTACTAAGGATCGTGCAGAAATGGCACTACAATGGTGGAGATTATCCTCCGGTTTTTAGCTCACCTCTTTTTTCTTCATCACAAGGTCCTTCATGAATTTAGCATACACTAACATTTTCTTGAGTACCTCCACCAAAGGCAATTTATCGTTAACTGCTTTAATATTGCCATAAATTTATTAAATTTTGTGTCGTCAACCTTATTCTTCAAT
Organism: Capsicum chinense; assembly: GCA_026120095.1. Taxonomy (NCBI): domain Eukaryota; kingdom Viridiplantae; phylum Streptophyta; class Magnoliopsida; order Solanales; family Solanaceae; genus Capsicum; species Capsicum chinense. The sequence goes on from JAPEIP010000009.1 coordinate 106,920,155, forward strand.
CTTTGAGGAAAGAGAGGTGGTGGAATTGGTAGAGTTTTCACCACTACTTTTTTTTCCTTCTTCTTTCCTTGTTGCGGAGCATTATCAGAACAATCCAGCTTCCCAGACTCCACTGGACATTCTTCTTCGGGTTCATCATCTGTTTCAGACACATCTTCAACTCCACCTTTGCCCACAGAAAGTCCAGGTAATATCTTACTATTTCTAGTAGTAATCACCATACATGAGCAATCATTCTATAGATTTTGAACCGTATTACTAAGTAACATTCAATTCTTTCTTTGGTTCAACACTACGGAGAGTTGGCTCATTTGCTATTCCAGCTGTTTGATCAAATTAGAGTGCAAGTTTAGCAACTGAATCATAGAGGACAGATTAGTCTTTATGGTAGCCACCCCTGAGTTGGTAGCCTCTACTCCCTTAACAATTTAACCATCATGTTCTCCAGGGATATTTTTTCAGAACTTGTTATAGCAGCCTCATGATTTCCAGGAGGGACATATAACCTGCACCTACCATTATTGCTCCTCTAATTACCTTTCTCCTGGTTCTTATATCCAGCCTTGTCATAATATATTCGACCTTCATTTTCTTGGCTATTACCTCGGAAACCCCCTAATTATTTACATAGTTTGCCTCTTATTCAGATTCAGACTCTACTTTGCTCTGCGACCCTACAACAACCACTTTCTCAGTTTTACCTAATAGTAAATGCTTGGTTAGCAAGTCCATCTGCGTTTTTAGGTGAGCCATGTCTTGATACAAGAATAATCATGGACATGAACTTATAAGAGTATGCATCAAACCCGAGACTCAAAGTGTACAAATGAAGTGCAAAGGAACACCATATCACAGACCAAGAATGGGAAATACACTACACTGCATAGGCACTTTTTGTTGTCCCTTCATTAAGGGCATTTGACACATTTCACTTATGTTTGTAATAAGTCTATAAATAGACTAGTTTTAGGTCTTTAGTTCTTTAGTTTTTTATTGATATTGAAAGTTATGACACTTGAAGAAAACTCTCTCTAGCATGAGGAGTGTAATAACTTAGTTGTAGGGCTTGGAATAGCCACCTAACTGAAATGAGGGTGATGCTAGAGTGGAATCACTAGTATTGCAAAACATTGTTAGAATCCTTGTTGTTTGAGTGGGACACACCCTCTTGTGTCATGGTAAAAGAGTTGGTGTTTCTTTTACAATAGTTAAGGGTCTTAGTGTTTAAGATACACCTAGGTTCTTAGTTCTTGTAAGGGTTAATGTCTCACTACCTATCCCTTTCATTCTTGTAATTGTTTGTTGTTGTTCTAGTGAAAACCATGGGTTGTTGTTATCTCTTGTTGCTGTTCTTGTT
>JAPEIP010000009.1:106930314-106945353 GCA_026120095.1 Capsicum chinense
TTACTGCAATATTGAATAGAAAATAATCAAAAATGACAAAATTTGCTTATGACTTTGCACTTATTCTTGGTTAAAAACCTCAAATGTGTTAGCATCTTCTCACACATCAAAGAATCTAGTATAGCATTACAATCGTGATCGACCCAACCAATTTTAGCGGTACCAAACCAACAACCCAACCATCAAAACAAAACCAAAGGCCATAAACCAAGTCATAACCAAAGGGAATACGAAAACATAATATGATAATCAATCCCAAAATGTAATACGATGGAAGAACTAACAATATGGTGTCTGATGAGGCCAATCTCCCAGCTTATTTTAATCTAAGGTGGACACCATTACTGATCCCACCCAAACCAACCCCTAGATATGCCATAAAGCCTCTATCCAAAAGAGTAAGAATATCTAGTTAGGACATACCTGTCCCTCCAACCATGGCCAAAAGCAATATCCAAAAAAATATATCCTTCCGAAAGGATGAAAGCTCACCAGTTCAGTCCAAATGCTGATACCAAATCTGTGGACTAGACAAAAGGAGTACAATGACCATCTCCTGCATAGCGTGGGTATACAACCGCCAGTAGATGGGTTAGCGAGTGATTGCTAGCATGCATGCAGGATAAGGATAAAATAATGTCATTTATAAAACTAAGTAAAACCATCAATAATGCATATAATCATACATATATATATAAGTTCCGAGAAAGGGAATCTGGGTTTATCATGAATTTAAAACCTTTACCTGGGTTTTTTAGCTTTGTCATCCTAAAGCAACCGCAGGCAATAAGATTTCAGCTCTCCTTACTGAAAGGGCCCTAGTGCATGTAGCTGCATGAACAGGGAAGTATCCCATTGGGATGATAGTAGATCCCCTAATATAAGGTGTGATATCATGCACACAATCCACCTAGAACAACCTTATACCGATAAATATGAGTTTACAGTTTGGTCCCCCTAGGACCTTTACCTTCTACGACATAGCTACATCTCCCCCTTTAATTGCCAATTAAATCTGTTTCCAAGCAATCAATTTACCATCTATTAACGAAGTCCATTTATTTGTGGTATCATCATACCAACCATACTTGTAAGTACTATCCATAGCCTACCACATGCAGTTATAGGGGACCTTAGGTGCCCTTCCAATTAATATGTTAAATCCACTTGGGGGAATCTGTACCCCAAAATCATAAACATTTAGCCGTTTACCCTTTCAAACCATTTAATACATGCATAAATCAATTACAAAGTTAAAAACAAGAAAGAGTTCCATTTAAAAGAAGTCAATACAATAAACATATCTTTATATGCATTTTGTCAAACACATTGGGGGCATAGTTATATCCAAAACCAATTCCAATTACCAACAACCATTACCATATAATAGAATTATCAAAACCACCATTAATACATAGAAAATCATAACTAAAACCATTGGAAATCATAAACAACAATTTATAAACAAAACCCCCAAATCATAGTTAAAAACCTAAAGCATTCAATAATGAAATCATAAAAACCAATAGCAAGATCATGCCTTTAGTTGTAACAAAAGATGAGGTAAGAGAATATTCCTTATACCAAAGAATTTTTGGAAATACATCACCAAAGAAAGCCCAAAATTAGTTCTCAAGATGAAATCCTAGCCTTCTTTCCCGTAAGTTTTTGAGAGGATTTTAGATTGCTTAAGAGTAGTTTCTAAGTGGTAAAGAGAGAAATAATAAAGTAAATAGCCTCCCAAGTAGGCTATAATTAATGAAATCATATTAGCATAAGTGAGGAAATGTCCAAAATATCCCAATTAAGCTGCACAAAAATCCCATCACCGGAATACGACTGACCCATACAAATCGTACCCTTCCAATATAAGTCATACCCGCCACTCGTGTCCTACCCCAACCCCTGAACCCAACACTGTACAATATACGACTCATCCAACCATGTCCTATCGAAAGTATACAATCTGTACCTTCTGTCCTTATCCTTGGTAGAATAGAATACCAAGAGGATTGAATAATATCCCCTATACGAGTACTAGATATGACTCGTACCCAACCATACGAATCTTATCCCCTAAGTTGTATCAATTACAGTAACTATCCATCCCACCAACCAATACTGGTCAATATACAACTGGACCATACCACTCATACTCCAATATACGGCTCATACCTATGAGTCATATTGGGTCCAAAGAATAGAATTCTAGGATAAATAGAGAAAATTTCAAGACCTTAGACTCTATAGCCCGACATATAGATTACAAAGAAGGGAAACATTCCTAAATTCTCTATAGAATCTTCCTTATAAGTGTGGTATACTACACACCCTATTCTACACACCCATAAAACAAACTCAACTTGACATGACTTTGTGGACACCTAATAACCATAAACCTAACTCTAATACCAAGCTTGTCACGCTCAAACCAGGGCCTAGCCTTGATGGGCATCTTAAGTCTACCAAGGACCGAAGACCACTCTCTTTACCTTAGCTTACCATAACGCATTACAACTAGTAGTAAATGAATTTGGAGCATATAAAAGGATAGAGCTGAGCTATGAACATATAACAAGATAGTTAAGCAACTAGCTTAGAAAGAAATATAAGAACTTTAACATACATCCCAATCCATAATAATCTATAAAAAACTCCAATAACCAAGAACAACCTAAGAAAGGACATGCCCCCGACCATAAAAAAAATAAGTCCAAAAGGAATATCCCAAAATATGAATAAAATAAGACCATGATATAAGGGCTTTCTAGAAAATAAAATCTCACCACTTCAATACTTGATTCATGAGATATCTAGGAATTACCTATTACTGCTAAAGAAAAGTAGAAGTATCTCTATTCCTGCATCACGTAGGGATACAACATAGAGATGGTTAGTGGGCTGAGTTCTAGTATGTAACTCAAAATATGGATAAAATAATGCCAATTCAAAATTTAGTCCAAACACAATGAGCATGTTCACATACATTGATATATATATATATACATATATAAAAGATACTGGGATAGGGAACAAGGTTTAGCATAAAATTTAAAACTATTAACCTAGATTGTGTAGCTCTAACCACCCTAAGGTACCCATAGGCTATATGGGTTCAACTCTTTCTACTGAAAGGGTCCTTGTGCATGCTAGCTACATGAACTAGGAAAATCTAAGGATGAGCCAGGGACTGCCTCAACCCCAGCCAATCCAAAATATATATAAGTGTGAACTAATACATATGGTCGTAAAAACCTCTATGTCGGTAAATGTGGTTTTTAGTATTGATCATCTTAGGACCTTTACCTTTAACGCTGATGTACGCAACCCTCTTTAATCCCATTAAAACAAGTTTAATATAACCCATTCATTTAACCAAGCAATTATCCATTGAGGCATCAAACATAGGTAATTTTATACCATTATACTTTAAAGCTTGTAATTATGTCGTAATAATTCCATTAACTTGGGGGAGTACCATGACCCTCTTTATCCATTAAATCCGATTTAAAATAAAAAAATGACTAGCAATGCGTTCAAAATCCTTTTTATCCATTTAACCCTTTATGTAATGCAATAGTTTATGGAAGTAAGCTAAATCACATGATTAACCATATTTCAAATCCAATTATGAAATTGGTTTAAGGGAACACAATTTCTAAAACTAAATTCCAAACCAAAATCATCAAATTAGGGTAGTACCTCAACCCCCACCCCATTAACCATGTCCATGTACCCCAACAGTTTTAAAATACATAAATAAAATATGAAAACTTGTATTAAAACCATGGGAATATAAATCAAGTAACAATTATTCCAAAACCCTTAACCCAAATCAAAATCCGTATTCAAATCCGCATGAATAACTATTTAAACATATGTAAGTAAAATAACTTTAAGAGGAAAGGTACATGACTAGTAGTATTAAGAATTATGGAGGGAAATCAGCCTTTGAGCTATAGATAATCAACCTTGGGAAACCCTAGCCTTATTCTTGGTTTGAGGAATTTGAGTAAAGATAAATGTATTTTTGTTTCTTTTAGAGTGATATTAAGACCCTAAAGTGTTTTTAAGTTATGGGTCACAATTGGGGAAAGAAGGAAATGAATGATGTGCCTCTAATTAAAACACAGTAAAAACTATCGCAAGTGACTATGAGTCACATCACAACTTGTGATGTAAGGTCACGAGTCATCGCCATGACTCATAGTCTGGGCAGAGATATGAGGCCTCTTCAATGTTAACACTATGATTCATACCCTATGACTCGTATATAAACCTTATGAATTGTAGGGTTCTTGTCATTACCACAGTAATGACATTGGGCACCTACTCTAGTCTGGCTACGAAATACACCCTACAACCCATAAAGAGTCATTATGACTTTGACATCCCAATCATAGTCACATCAAAAACATGAGTAGCCATCACTGGTCACCCTATGTCTTGAGCCCTACAACTCGTAAGAAGGCCTTATGACTCATTAGGTGAGCCGTCGTTAGAGTAGTAAGCTCAAAACTCAAGAAATTTGTAGAGGGAAAAATTTAGCATGTTACATAAATGAATAAGTGTTACATAATAGGTTTTTTGCCTTAGAAATTCTGCATTTCTGATCATGCCTCCCTGAAGATCTGATGCTTTAGAAACTCCTATGTCCAACTGAGGATAATGTGGATGGAACTCATTCTACTTATAAAGTACAAACCTAGTTTAGGGCCTCTTCTCCTGACTGCTCATGTGGAGTTCCACCGATCCCTACCAGTCTTTCTCGAGCTTCTCAAAATAATGATATTCATCCCACACCATGCCAAGAAGTTACCTCTAATGTTGAATTCTATAAATCTATTCATCTGCTGACCCAATTGTTGACTTCGCAACCTTATCAGCAGACTATGTTGGTTTTATTGCTCAATATTTCAAGGTTGTTAGAGTTGGCCAATTTATGAGGCTGAATCCTCCAACCTTTATAGGCTCTAAGGTTAAGAAGGATCCTCAATTTTTGTTGATAAAATAAAGAAGATATTTAGGGTGATGTTTTTTTACTGATGTAGAGTTTGTTGCATATCAGTTGAAGGATATGGCCTACTAGTGATATAAGAAGTGGGAGAAATCTAGGAGTAATGATGTTGTGTAGGCTATATGGGAGGATTTTGTTGGTTCTTTCCATGATCGTTTCTTTCCTCAGGAGTTGGGAGAGGCTAAGGCCGAATATTTTGTGAACTTCAGGCAACGTAGGATGAGAATGAAAGAATATGCCTTGAAGTTTCACTAGCTGTCTCATTATGCCTCACAGATTGTATACAGTATGAGGGAAAGAATGAGGAAGTTTTCTTTGAGTTTTCCTTAGGACCTGGTATTAGAGTGTAAGGCAATGATATTGAATAATTACATGGATATCTCTAGGTTGGTGGTGTTCATGCAGTAGATTGAAGATAAATTTTAGAAACAAGAAAAAATAAGAGAGAATCAGAGTAAGAAATTTAAATATTTAGAGTAGGGTGGAAGCCAGCAGAGCAGTAGTAGAGATAGTATAAAATTGGGCAAGAATAAGACATTTGTAAATTCTAGTTCTTATTCTACAGCTAGTGATCTTTATCATAAATGGTCTGGCAATCATTTCTTTTAGGCAAATGGTGGGTTTATGTACTAGGGTGCCCAGACCCAGGCTAGTGGAGCTTAGTTAACTCAATCATATCCTCTTTGTATATTCTATAGACAAATGTACCATGATTATTGTAATGAGGGAAAGAATTTATGTTTCAAATATGGCCATCCCTGTCATTTTAAAAGGAACTGTCCATCAGCAAATATTGCTACTAGAGCTAATACGATTTAAATTTCTACTTCTTCAACTCCTATGCCAAATAGTGGTACTTCTATTACCGGTACGGGTTGGAATCATCTTTATTCTCATTCCACTCTCCAGGAATCTAAGGTATCTTATGATATTGTCATTGGTATGTTATAGTTTTTTTCTTGTGACGTTTACTATTTAATTGATTCAGGGTCTACCTTTTCTTATGTGACCCCTTATGTGGCTGTTCATTTTTGTTTTAGTCTTGAGGGCATTTCCAATCCCTTTTATATGTCTACCCCAGTAGGAGATTTTGTTGTGGCTAGAAGGGTTTATAGGTTTTTTTGATATCTATTAGTGATAGAGAAACATTGGTGAATCTGATTGAATTGGATATGATAGATTTTAATATGACCTTGTCAATGGATTATCTCAATTTGTGCTATGCTTTTCTAAATTGTCAAATTCATAGGTCAGTTTCCTATTCCTAAATGAACCGGAAATAAAATGGGAGAAAAGTTCCTTAGTTTCTAAGGGAAGGTTTATTTAATATCTTAGAACTCAGAAATTGACTTACAAGGGGTGTCTATACCATCTAGTTTGCATCAAACATTTTAGTTATGAGGTTCCCTCTCTACAATCTATCCCTATAGCTAACAAATTTCCTTAAGTGTTTGCCGATGATCATCTTCGTATTCCTCCTGATAGAAAATAGACTTTGGAATTGATCTTCTACCGGATACCTGTCCTATCTATATTCCTTCTAAAAGAATGGATCTAAATGAATTGAAAAAAATTAAGGAGCGGTTAAAAAATCTTCTTTATAAGGGTTTCATCCATCCTAGTGTGTCCCCATGGGGTGCTCTCACGCTTTTCATGTGTAAGAAAGATGGTTCCCTTTGAATGTGTATAGATTATCGACAACTGAATAAGGTGACAGTGAAGAATAAATATCCTCTTCTTAATATAGATAATCTCTTTGACAACCTTTAGGGTGATAGATGTTTTTCTAAGATTAATCTTCAGTCGGGTTATCATCTGTTGAAAATTAAGGAGGCCGATATCCCTGAACTATTTCTGAACCTGATATAGTCATTATGAGTTTCTACTGATATCGTTCGGATTGACTAATGATTCAAACACATTTATGGACTTGATGAATTAGGTATTCAAAATGTTCTTGAATTTGTTTGTGATTGTGTTTATTGATGACATCTTTGTATATTCTAATAGTGAGAAGGACGATGCCAATCACCTTCGAGTAGTATGGTAGACTTATAAGGATTAGAGATTGTATGCCAAGTTTTTAATGTGTGAGTTTTGGTTGAATATTATTACCTTTTGGGGTATGTTGTGTCATTTGAGGGGATCAGGGTAGATCCATACAAAGTTGACGCGGCTAAGAAGTGACCTAGACCCACAACTCTAACTAATATTTAGAGATTTTTGGGTTTAACTGGATATTATAAGAGATTTTTGGAATGTTTTTCCTCTAGCTTCTCAGTTTACTAAGTTGACTTTGCTTCTCCATTAACAAAGTTGACTCAAAAAATAAAAACTTTCTATGGTCCGATGCTTGCGAGGGTTGTTTTGAGAAGGTGAAGGATAAGTTGACTTCTGCTCTAGTTTGACACTTCCCGAGGGTACTGATGGGTTTGTTGCTTACTATGAAGCATCGCATATGGGACCAGGTTGTTTCATTTTTCTTATTTTTTCTTATCTTCATCATTAGGGATTCTCCATAGCTGCCCCAAATGATTTGCTGGGATCGACGTTTTGGTTATCAGGCAGTTTGTTTAGTTTTTTGAGCTAATTCCCTATTTTGAAGTCTTTGCTGGATCTAAATGGCCACCAAGTAAAAACTTCAGTAAGATAACCTCAGATTCAAATTTTGACTGAGTGGATCCAGAATATCGATATTATGCTAGGTAGACCTTTGGTTTGGGCCCCAATGCACCAGAACTCATTTCGACCTATTGGTCAAAAATTGGGAAAATTCGTAGGTATGGGTGTGGGATCCACAATTGGTCTACAATATCTTGGATGGAAAATCCTAATTCACTAACATATTTGGAACATCAAATTTAGTGGGGTTACATAGTTCGTTTGCAAAAAATGAAGTCCAAATGAGTTTTGCGGGTCAAAAACATATTTTGACTTTCCTGGTGCTGGTGTATTGTAATCGCATAAGGCCTATTGCAATCACAGTAGTGCGATAATGGTCTATAGGATCGTGATGGAGACTACCCTATACCTGCATCGGTATATAAGGACCCTATAGGCCGTCTTCTGTCCATTTTTGACCCATCTTTGAAACCTTGAACCCTTAAATGAGTGTAATTACTCAAAATTGAGTATTGTGGTTGTCTTGGGAGCTTGACTAACATCTTTTATTGTGAATATCATCTAAATTAAGGTAAGGTTTCATCACTTTATTGATGCATTTCTTTATTCTTGATTTAAAACCCCAGCATAGCTTAGGGCTTGATTTTATCCCAAAATTTTGCTTTGTTTTCACCCATTTCTTGAGGGTTATGATTCTTTATTCATGTATAAATGTTGGGTTGACCTCAGAAATTTGTTTTTCATAAGGGGGATCTACTTGGGTTTTTTAGTGTCGTTCTTGGACCCAAAGCATATTAGTGCAATATGGGTATCGTTACACTCATATTGATGAGTAGATTGTAGTTTTTATAGTATGATGGCATTTTGGGATTATGAAGTAATGATGGGCATTGGTGAATGATATGAGGTCTTGCAGTTTGACTCTGAGGTAGTCTTATACCTCCTCTCTTTGTAGATGATTTGTATTGATTATGAGTAGAACGACTTAATATTTACTTTTAACTTCTTTGGGATTAGATGAGGGTTTTGTACCCGTAACATGATATGCTTAGTACCATTTTAGAATCTTATTGCCTTCTCCCTAGAATGGACTAATTTGTAGCATAGATAAATTATAATGCTAGGTTTAGGATATGATTTAAGTATGAGAATCATGCTTAGTATGAATAACCTTAGTTGGGGTATTCTAGTGATCTTGAAATCATAATTCAGGTAGAGTTGACTTGAATACCCATGTTTCTAGATTAAGTTCCTATCTTAGACTTGATTATTGCTTACTCGACATCTAGAAGTTAAACTAGATACCTTAACCTAGTTTGGGGCATAGTTTGCCGAATTATGAAAATTAAGGATTAGTAGTGGGATCGTCCGACCCAATTAGGTTAAGACTCATGTTAGCCATTATGGACTTAGTTGCGGATATTGGGCCAAGTTGAGGCTAGTGATCCTTTAGAATAAGCTTACCTCATGACTTGGTAAATTATGATGATATTCCCTGGATTTATGACTTTTGAGTTATGGCGATGATATTCATTATGGTAGTGATATTGGACCTTTAGAGATGTTATTTCCTCCTTGTTATGATATTGGGCCTGTAGAGATAATATTCCTCCTAGATATGTTATTTGGCCCATAGAGATGCTTTCCTCTCTTAGACTTGATATTTGGCCCATAGAGATGTTATTCCCTCTTAGACTTGATATTTGGACCATAGAGATACTATTTTCTCTAATACTTGATATTTGGCCCATATAGATGCAATTTCCTCTTAGATATGACAAATGGACTTTGGAGGTGATATTTCTCATAAATATGATGTATGACCTATAGATACGAGATGCTTATTGATATTACTCCACCTAGATGTGAGATGCCTCCTATATGTGAGATGATTATAGATATTCTACGGCTTATAATATAATTATCAATATGAGTTTTGGATATGTATCTAGGACAAGTGCCATGTTAATGATGTTGTGATTATTCTGGATATATTATTGGTCCAAAGGTTGTGTTATGATATGAGTTAGATATCCGAGAAGTAATTAACCATGTAAAGGATGCAGTTGTAATTATGAATGCGTATATACGTATATACATCCATCTCTCCTATGTTGGGGTGGAGGAAGATGAAGTATGATGCTTATGAGTTCAGTGATTTTAATAGTGGGTGATTGCATGCATAGATTTGGAACATTAAAGATCATTGTATCTGTAAATTATGTAATTCTAGTTAAAGTATGATCTAATGACTATTCTTCCAAAATAAGAGATTAAACCCCATTTTTCTCTTAAAAATAGATTCTTTACAATAATAACTTCCTAACTAAATGGATAACTTATATAAATAAAGAGGGTTAATATTGATCTTTTAAATATTGATCAAGGAAGATTTTGATCCACGATTTGACACTATTACTTACTTTGATCATGAAATATTCCTACCCTTTTTACATCTTTATAATGATTTAGTCCCGAAGATCACTCTGGGCAACACACTTACAATTTTACACTCTTTTATCCACGGCTTGAGTCCGTGCACCTATATATATATATATATATAATTATGATGATATTTATACCCAGTAAGGCTAGAGGATACTGTGATAATAATGTTGATACTCGTTAAGGACGGAGAATGTTGTGATGATGATATTAATACCCAGTAAGGGTTGAGGACACTGATACGCCCAAATTACACCTCTCTTATGAGAGAGTAAGCGGTCGCTTTCAAATATAGAACCCAACCAATTTGGTTGTCGAATCCCACAGGGAATACTGTGTTACTAAGTATTGTAGTTGTTACTGGACTGTTGGTCAGAGGTTCCTGAATGGGGGGTTTTTGTTTAAATTTGAAATGATAGTTACAATATAACAATGAAGCAATATGTGTGTTAATATTTGGTCACAGAGAATGACAAGTTAGGGTTATGTCCACCATGTAGCTTTTACTTCTCTATTAACTATGAGTAATAAGGATTTATACATGCATGCACTTATAGAGAGATGTATTCTAATTCTAAATCCAAGTGTTTCTCAACCATCAAGGATTTATTCACCTTAGTTCTGTCGAATCCAAAGTGTACAACAAATCATACGAACTCTCCAAGTAGTTAATCCTGCTAAGGCATTAACGTGTAAAATAGAGGTTGGAAACCCTATTTTCTTTTCACTACTCTCTTTTCCAAATAGTAACTTTTCTATTGAATAAGTTATTGCTATAATGGCACATTCCCTATGTTTGCAACCATGAGAATTCAATCATAATAAAGAGAGTAATGATATAAGTGAATTAACGCATCATAAATTCAAAAACTCATATCAATAGAGAGTATACTACAAGGTTTCCATAACCCTAACAAATAAAATTAGCTACTCATGAATGAAATGGAGATAAGAATAGAAATATTCATCATGCCAAAACTTAGAACGATCTTGGTGGAGAAGATGAATAGAGAAAATAAGAGAGAAAAATGTTTCTCTCTTTTTCTCCTCAAGCTAAGCCGTTTTCTCTTGTTTTCAAAATAATAAAGAATAATGAATAATCCCTAAAAATTCAGCCAAAAGGCTTTTAATAACATCCTTCTCTAATAAATTTCTACTACATTCTTAACTATTTAAAAATATTGAGTTTGCCTGGTAAAAAGTTCCCATATATCACATTCAGTCCAAAAGCTGCTTTCCTTTTATGTGAAGTTTCCTTTTCTATCTACAGGTCCTTAAAGTGTCGTAATCTTCCTCATTAGTACTTGAAAAGCATGCTAATCACATAGGTCAGCTCACTTAACTTAAAATAGACAAAGTGTAAGAATTATATATTTTAACCTCAAAACTTAGCTAAAACATGGGTAAGTTATGGTTCTTAGACGTATAAATATGCCCAACATCAGACACTGTGATTATATATTGATACCCGGCAAGGAAGAAGGTTGATTATAATGGGATAGTTATGATGATGAGATTGTGATATTGATTGTGTACCTTGTATTCATTCTTAAATGTGCATCGCCTATCACCAATATGCACCTATGTTTATCAGTTGTTAAGGAACAGTTGCATAGATATAGGTGATGCCTATGCCTTCTGTTATTGTATGCTGATTGAACCTTCCGATTCTAGGGTGGTGGAGTAATGCATAGGCTCAGTTACATATTTGGTAGTCTAAAATAGTTGGTTACTCATGTTGTTATTGATATTGTTATTATTATTGATATGATCATTATTATGGCTAGTTTATGACAGATTGTTCATTGATTCGATATACAGATTTGAAGTATGTTTCTAGACTCTTCTATCATAAAATTGCATTATTATGCATGATTATTTCATGTTTATCCATGTGGATGAAGAACCTTGAGTATGATTGTATTAAATCCTGATAGTATTATAATGAGGTCTTACAATAAAGGCATGATGATTTGGGGTATGACTTGAGTTAACCTTATATCTATATACATATGGGTACATCTAGCTATATGTAGTTATGGTATTACCATATATCCCATCTTTCTTTTGTTGTTCACATTGTTTATTCATTTCTTGGCCTTGTATACAACTATATATCCTTCTTTCTCCCATTATTTATACATATTGGTCGGTGATATACGGTATAGTGATGAGATCCCTAACTATGGATAGTATAAGATAGTGCACCTATATGTATTACCTTGCCTTATTAGATTGGTCTATTGGACATGAACAAGATAGTTGTTCCTTATTATCTCATTGACTTGTTATATGATTTCTGGACTTTTGAATGTAGTTTCCATTCTGTTTATATGCTAAGTATATCTACTTTATCTTTGGAGCTCCGTTTGGAGTTGCTTATTAAGTACCATTGGTTTGATACTCATGATATACTTCTGTAGCCTGCAGATCATAGTACGAGTTATCACCTTTTATCTGTGTGTCATGAAAAACAACCATAGTTCAGAGACTTAGAGTGCGCTCTTGATGTTTGGAGTATTACTTATCTCTGTCTTATGTATTAGAATAGTCTCTGTATTATATATGAAGATAAGTTGAATCAGCGTAATTCCTTTGATATTTCACTTCTGTACTCTTACTATATTAGTAGCTCCTATACTGATAACCTAGGTTTCAGGGTTTATTTATGTTTTGATCTTTATTTCAGATATCACACATTTCTTTCCTTTATCTATTTGAGTAGTTTACCATTTAAAACTATATTTTACCACCACAAGAATCAATTTTTTATTTTTTCACAACAATGGGAATATTTCTAACACTATTTATATCACTCTCAACCACCACACATCAATTATCAACACCAACAACTATTTACTTGAGGCATCAAGTTAACCTTTTTCTTCTTTAATTTCTCAAACTCCTTATTCAATTAATTTTTCATTAAAGCTCCTAGGAACTCTTTGGATCAAATTATGGTCTATCAAAGAAGGGATTAGGATACTTATGAGGTTGCTAAATACTTAATGGAGGTTAACTAGGATAATGCACAAAGGGTAGGATAAATAGAAGGTATAAAACAAGGATATCAAAGAAATTCCTATATCATCTAATAAACCCACGTTCTTTATTTTGCTTCACACAAATACCAGGCAAGTTCTAAAAATCACATGCAACAAAGAATATACAAAATACCTCACACACATATTGCACATCCTCAAAACATATAGGATCATCATAGAATCCCAACCAAACAATAGCACAAATTCAAAAATTAAGCCAAAAAGTACAAGAGTCACAAAATGGGCCTAGGAGTCTAAAAAATAGTAATTCACACACACTCAACATGGTTTTACAAACAAACCCACTTGTATCATGCAATAAAAAATAGAACCAACAAGAACATCTCACATAAATACTTCTAAATTGAGCCAAATTTTTGGAATTTCCCCATCACTCCATACTTAAACTCTTGTTAGTCCTCAAAAAACTCTTTACTCTAAGCATAAAACTCTGAGGTGATGCTACATTTCTACTAAAATAAAGACACTCAATCTAGTACTACAATGACTACACAAAATGCAAGTTTCTACACAAAGCTTGTTATTTATACAATTGAAAGCTTATGAATACCACTCCAAAACATCCTAGCCTCAATAATTGACTCTCCTAAGCGGGAAACTCATCCATATTATTCAATAAAGGACATCATACAAATCAGCCACAGTCATCAAACATGTTCCCCTCAGAACAAGAGAATTACCAATAATCACTCACAATAATGCAATTTATAACACAATGGGTTCAAGAAACTTTTTGGATTAAATTATGGTCTATCAAAGAAGGGATTAGGATACTTATAAGGTTTCCAAATAAAAAGCAAGATACTTATGAGGTTTCCAAAGAAAAAGCTAAAGGCTCAATGGGGGTCAACTTGGATAATGCACAAAGGGTAGGATAAATAGAAGATATAAAACAAGGCTATCAAAGAAATGCCTATATCATCTCCTAAACCCACATTCTTTATTTTACTTCACACACACACACTGGGAAAGTTCTAAACATCACATGCAATAAAGAATATACAAAATACCTCAAACGAACATGGAACGTGCTCAACTCATATAGGATCATCATACACTCCCAACCAAACAATAGCACAAATTTAAAATTAAACTACTAAGTACAAGAGTCACAAAATGAGCCTAGGAATCTCAAAACTAGTAATTCACATAATCAACATTCTTTTACAAACAAACCCACTTGCATCAAGCAATTAAAAATAGCACCAACAAGAATATCTTACACAAAATTTTTTAAATTGAGCCAAATTTTGGAAATTTCCCCACCCCACACTTAAAAATTTACTTTTTCCCCAAAGTGAATTTAAAAGGTAAGAGATAAAAATACTCCCCGAGGCCTCTAAGGCTAGATAATAGCATCATTACATATAAATGAGATCCATAGGATCCTACACTCAGTCTTTGCCATACTCCTTAGCTCAATTTTATGGTATTCAGACTTCCCATTAACCTGTGACTTAGCCAAAAACAAAAATTACGTTAATAAAAACTAAAAAAACTGATAAGAGAACATACCTAATTAACTTGGGTTGCCTCCCAAGAAGCACCTGATTTAGTGTCGTGGCACGACCCAACTCAACTCAACCATATTCCTTCATTTTTTCCCTCACACTTGGAGGACATCTTCTTATCCCTTTTACCCCTTTTGGGAGTGAATTCTCAAAAGCAGTAGGTTTCTCAACTTTTGCCTTTTCAGGCTCATCAACTTCCATCATGTCAGGCTTAGAAGATAGAGTCTTAGGTTTCTTAATCAGGTAGTTTGAAGAGGTTTTTTTGTGGGCTAGCCACCCCATACTTGTCTCCTTCAATAACATTGATCATATATAAATCTTTAACTTGGGACATAATTATGGGTGCTTTGTATACATCAAACACCACCTTTTCATCTTC
>JAPEIP010000009.1:106945453-106983711 GCA_026120095.1 Capsicum chinense
TACTTGTCTCCTTCAATAACATTGATCATATATAAATCTTTAACTTGGGACATAATTATGGGTGCTTTGTATACATCAAACACCACCTTTTCATCTTCTACCCTCATTTTAAGCGTGACTTCTCTAACATCAATTAACGCTCCTCCAGCTGCTAAAAATAAATGACCCAAGATGATTGGTACCTATTCATCTGCCTCAAAATCACAAACAATAAAGTCAGCATGTATAATAAATTTATCAACCTTTATGAGGACATCCTTAATTATTCCATCTAGATGTGTGAATGGCCCGTATGCCAACTGCAACACCATGGTGGTTGGTCTCGGCTATCCCAAGCCTAATATTTTAAATAATGATAGGGGCATCAATTTGATGCTTGCCCTTAAATCACTCAAAGATAGACTGCTTTACTCCCAACTTTGATTGGCATGGGAAACCTCCCCTGATCTATTAATTTTTTAGGGATTTTCTATGTCATCACAATGCTATATTCTTCAGCGAGTGTTATGGCTCCCACATCTGGTAATTTTACCTTTTTAGCCACCACACCCCTCAAGTACTTTGTGTACTTGGGCATACTCTGCAAAATATCTAATGAAGGTAAGTTAATGTGAAGCTCTCTGAATGTATAGAAAAACTTCTTAAATAGTGCATCCTCCTTCGCTTTAATTTTTCTCTGAGGGAAAGGTAATGGCAGTGTCTTCTTCACTTTTTATTCAGCTACTTTTTCTTTTAAGTACTCATACTTCCTTGATTTTTCAGCAACTTCTTTATTTACCTTTTGGGTCACCACATCAGTATTTACCTCCATTGTTACCTTTGGAGGTTCTCCTTGAAACTCTTTACCATTTCACAATGTGATTTCCATGACTTGCTTTGGATTTTTTTTGTCAATTGGCAACCCACCCGGTGGCCAAGTATTTACTACTTGCTGATTTTTCCCTACGTGAAACTCTAGACTTCTTATTGTTGTTTCCAAATTTTATAAGTCTGCAGCAAACTGTATTTGATATGCTAAGACCTGTTTCATCATCTCCTCCGTATTGTTACTTGACTGATTGGGTTAGGCTTGTGGTTGTGGGGCATTCCATGGTTGAGTCTACCACTTCATGTTATAGGCATTACCATAATTTGTCCTTTGAGTATTACCTACATACATCACTGATTTTGGATTTGAAGCACACATGGCCGCAGAATGGTCACTATTTCTGAATACCTCATGCCAACCTCTAATTTACTGAACTACATTGACGGCTGCGGTAGGCTGTGGAGCTCCTAATTTTATGCTGCTGAATTGAGTGTTGATTAAATTCTATAATACAGACACCTGTACTGATAGGGCTGTGAATTGGTCCACCTCTAGTACTTCTGCAACTCCTTTTATTGAACTTCTGGAATCTGGATGCCACTCGCGATGTCCTTATGCTATGAGATTCAACAATGTGTACAGCTCATTATAAGTCAACTCCAGTGCTTGACCACCTATAGATGGATCTAGAAAAATCTTCATATTGTGATCAAGATCTTCTACAAAAGTATGAGCAAGTACCTCATTCGAATGTTGGTTGTGTGGACAATCTCGAAGAAAGGCCTCGAAGCATTCCCAAGCATGATATAGATTTTCATCAGACTTTTGTTTGAAGCTGACTATCTCGCTGTGAAGTCTTGCATTCTTGCCTGATGGAAAGAATATGATGAGGAAACTTCTGGATAAGTCATCCCATGATATGATTGAATTGACCGGCTCTATATTAACCACTTTTTAGCTTCTCCAATAAATATATAGGGGAAGAGTTTGAGCCACATATAATTAGCATTTATACCTATCAAAATATAGGTAGCAGTGAGCTCAATGAAATTCTACAAGTGAACCTGTGGATCCTAATGTGAAAGCCTTGCAAATTATCCAATTCTAATCAATAGTTGCACCATGCTGTTCTTAAGATCAAAATCCCCCCCAGCAGTCGGTCTTTGAATGGGGGAAGTTAAATTTATCAGAAGTGGGACTGGTACTTCCCGAATAGTCCTGCGCGCTACTTGTTGTTCCTCAGCCATTTGCGCAAGATTTTCTTGGTCTTCTTGGATTTGAGGAATTTCTAGGAGAGGGATTGCTTCTCTCTTTCGTTGATGGTAAAGTTGCTCAAGTTCGGAGCTTGGTTGAATCAACTCCTTATCCCGTGCCAGCTTACCACTTTAAAAACTTTTTCCCTGTAACAACAAAACTAAGACCAAGCATAAAAATACCAAATAAATCTAAAAGTAAAAATAAAATAAACAATTGCAAAAATACAAGTCCCCGGCAATGGTTCCAAATACTTGACAGTGCCCAAGCGCACACGTAAGTGTACGTGGTCTACCAAATAATATAGTGGCCTTCAAGAAAGCTGAGTTATTGATACCACAGAGACTTGATTAAACAATGATTTAATTATAGTTTAACTTCGATGATTAGTTTGATACAAAGGTAACCAAAAAGAGAGTTTTTAATTTTGTAAATTAAAAATAAAATCAAAAATGTGTAAATTAAAGTATTTGAAATAATCGACGGATTAAAACCCAGGGTTAAAGCACTCCTACCAATTATACTATGCTATTTAATTTCATTCGTTAACTTGCTTATCTTGGTTGTTTATTCATAGGGTTAATTGCATGATCATAGTTTCCTAACCTCTAATCTTTTACCTAATATGGACATTACAACTACATAGTTGAGCGGGGATATAATAATCTAATTAAGTAAATTAAAGATATCGTCCTACATTTGAATCAAGTAAGGCATCTTAGTACATCTCTGTCCTAGATGCTAAGTTTAATTATTTATTTTATAAAAGAATAAAAATCCAAACTTTGTTTATTCCCGTGTTCTATCTCCCTATTCCTTTTTCCGGGATCAAAAGGTTAACAATATGATTTTATGGGTGATCAATCCATAAAATAATTAAAACAAAGCAAAATTAATTGAATTTAATTCAAAACAATAGTAATTGTGTTCTTAGCTTTAACCCAGGAAAGAGGACATTTAGACGATAATATTCCTAATCACAATCCAAATTATTGAATACATGATATGATAATTAACAACTAAATAAAAATTATAAACCCTAAATAAGTAGAATCCATGTAATAAGCACCTCACCGCTTCCACCAAATTCCAATTATCCGAAGTTGTCCAAACTATTTAAGAATTGAGTATTTATAATATTCTATTCGTAATTATGGTGGGATTAGAAAATTATCACCAGGCTCTACAAGATTCCCACATAAAAAGATTCCCCACCAACCAATCACGTTGAAGCATCACAATTTTGTACAATTGAACCCAATCACGTGCAGCATCATAATTTTGTACAATTGAAATTGTAAACGATGGGATTTATCATCCGTCACATGCATTAGTTCGCCGAAATGGAGGGTGCGACGCACACTAATCACGCAAACCCCCTGGAATTACATCGTCTTTAATTTTCTAAGGCAGTGGAGCATTAAACTGAAGCATGCGACACACGCTTATCGCATGCACACACTGGAAGTTGCATCAAAAATTTTAGTTAAGAGTTGAACATCCTATTCTTTGCCCATGTCTTTTTTAGTGTATTTCAAATAAATTTTGAGCCTTTTTATCATTAATATATCATTGTATTCAGCTCACAAATCCCCCTACAATATCACACACCACATATTATAGATCAAAACAACACAATATTCTCAACGGCGAATCAAAACAAGATTTAAGGTAAGGCAAATTTGAAATGATCTTCCACTTATTATTCCGCCTCTTGACTTGACCAAATTAAACTTTGCACATTAAAAATAAGTTATTCCACTCATAATTACACATATAAAAAATTTATAAAAAATTAAACATAGTAGAATCCATCGAAACCAACTAGACACACACCTAGCTCAAACTAGTAAAACTAGTTTTCCGGGTTGAACTCTAAATGACTCAATTAAATACAAACTTGTTTGAAAAATACTTTGGACATTGTAAATACACACTTGGACACTTAAATGCTTATTTATATCAATATTAACACATTAAGCCCATGAATTGATCTCAAAACAAGGTGAAATAAGCTAGAATAAGGACACCAAAGTGTATAAAATCCCGTATGATCATTACTCCTCCCTCATTGTTAGTTAAAACTATAATCATATTTTACTTAATGATTTTCATGACATGATTGTTGGTTTGTATTGGTTTTAAAATATGTGTTGGGGCTTTGGTTATATATAGTTGAATGACTTTTTCCCGTGATCAATTTATGTTTTTTTTTTTCATGTTATAATGTTGTTTTGAACATGTGGAAGCAAGAGAATGATTAATTGGTTCTTGGTTTTGGAAACTATATACCCCCAACATGTTTGTTAATATTCAAATGAGAATGTTTTTGTCACATAGTTTGACTTTTATTGAAAACCTTTCATTGCATAACATGGTTTAGAAAGGTCTTTGTGATATAGGAATCCCTTAATTATTGGATAATCACATTATTTGTATGGTATAGTTAGTATGAAGATACCACTTCATAATGCCTTGGTAATAACACTAGAATTGGTGTTTTGGTTATGTGCTAATGGTTTTCATTGGGCAATAATGGATGGTTGTGATCACTAGTCATGAAGGTTTGAGTCTGATGGACGAAACTAAAAACTCTTATTTGTTGACATAAGAGTTGGTCATGGTGACCATATACTTGTTGGACACATGGGAATCCCCTAAATTTATACTTTTATATATGTATCATGGAGAGCGAAGGGTATCCAGAAATCTCCGACCCCTATGATATCTCTGGTTTGTATGGCTATATATACTGGGGCCTATTCAGGGGATAGCACTTTACCCATATAGCCCGTGGGTTATTTTAGACAGCCAAGATACACAACTTAGGTTAATGATTTAAATGCCTGCTTAACTTGGTTCCCTTTTTCGGCATAACATATATATAAATGTATCTATATGCATGTATGTATATGACTGCATTTTGATATTTACTTTGGTTTTGAATAATGGCATTAATTTATCCTTATTCCTGAGTACATGCTAGCATTTACCCACTAACCCATCCTCAGACACTGTATCCCCACAAGATGAAGGAACCAACCATACTACTCCTTCTACTAAGTGACATAGATTCAGGGATAGCACTTATGTAAGACTGAAGTGGTGATCTTCCATACTCTAAAAGACTTTATTTTATGTGATGGATATCTTTTTATACCTTTTTTATTTCTTGGAATTTATTTTTTTCTATGTTCGGGGGCATGTCCCGACTGGATGTTCTTTGTTTTCAGTTAGAGGCTTTGTATGACTGTTATAGGCATGGGTAGTGTCGGTATTATTGTCAGCCTTGGCATTGGTATTTGTAATAGTGCTGACACCAGTTGGACATTTGGTTGAATATTTGGATGTTGTGGTTATGGATTTTATTATTGATTTTGATTATTTATTATTCTATGATTATTTATTATTTTATCTTGTTATATGCTCAAAATTCATCTGACATAGGGTACAGGGCACTTATGGTTAGGTATTAGGGGTAATCTCCAGTCTCGTTTAGACTTGAGGCACTCGACATGACTAGGCCTTGGTTTGGGTCGTGTTAGATTGGTATTACAACCCTAGGTTCATAGTTACTTAGGAGTCTACAAATTCATGTTGAGTAAAGTCTCTTTTAAAGATGTGTAGTGCGCCACACTAATAAGGGAAAGGATATGAGACATTTAGAAGTGTTGGTCTTTTTTTATTTCTATTTTTAAGCTATAGAGTCTAAGGTCCTAAATTCTCCTCTAATCCCTATTTGTTTACTTTTTAGATCATACCTCCTCGATGATCTGGAGCTCATGAAAACTCCTCTATCCCAACTGAGGACTATGCTGATCAAACTTATTCTACTTATGGGGTCAATACCTGATCTAAGGGTTCCATTTTGCATTATTCTAGAGTTCCACCGGTTCCTTCTAGTCTGTCTCAAACTCCTCAGGCTGAAGTGATAATGCCAAGTTTGGTCAGCCCATTCATATATTGGCATAGTTGGTAGCTACTTAGTTTGAGTGTGGTGTTCCTATTAAATAATTTTTTGAGGCCACAAGGGTCGGTCAGTTCATGAGGTTGAACCCTCATATCTTTACTGGTGTTAAGGTAGAGAAGGATGCTCAAGGTTTTCTGGATGGTATGGAAAAGATATTTTTTATTATGCATGCCACTAATGTGAAAGGTTTGGAGCTTGCCATCTACCAGCTAAAAAATATGGCATAGCAGCGGTACGAGGAATGGAATTAGTACAGTGGTGATGGTGATGATCCATCTCTATGGGAGAATTTCTATAATGTTTTCTTGGACTATTTTTTCCTCAGGCGCTTAGGAAAGCTAAGATTGAAGTGTTTGTCAATTTGAAGCAAGGAAAGATTTCTATCACGGAGTATGCCTTGAAGTTTCACTAGTTGTCTTAGTATGCTTCGGAGATTATTTCTAGCATGAGAGATAGAATGAGGAAGTTTACTTTGGGGTAATCCAGAGAGCTGATATTAGAATGTAAGGCTACCTTGTTGATCAAGGACATGGACATCTCCAGGTTGGTTATGTACATGCAATGTGTATGTAAAGAGAAGAAAAAATTGATTGAAATAGGGGAGAGGTAGAATAGGAAGTTTAGGTTCACTGAGCATGGTGGTGGCTAATAGTAGAGTAGCAAGGATGGCAGGAAGTGGCCAAAAAAGAAGTGGGGCAATATTGGGTCTTACTCAACAGCTAATACTCCTACCTAAATCCATCGTGTGAGAGCAATTTCCATGGTGGCAACAACTTTAGGGAATAGAATGCCCAATCTCAAGCTAGTGGGGCTCAGTCAGCTCTATCATATCCGATGTACAAGTTTTGTGGTAAATTACATTGGGGTTTTTGTGATGAAGAGGGGGACAAGTGCTCCAACTATGGTTAGCCAGGGCAGATACTTAGAAACTATCCTATTGGTAAGGTTTGTTTAGGGTAGAATAAAGTTCCATTTGCTTCATCATCAGCTCTAGCACAAAAGAGTGCACCATGTAGTTTTGGCACTGGTCAAAACTATCTTTATGCTCTCACTACATAATAGGAGTTTGAGGCATCGCTTGATGTCATGACTAGTATATTGAAACTCTTTTCCCATGATTCATACTGTTTACTTGATCCAAGGTCCATTCTTTCTTATATGACCCGTATTTATGGCTATGCTTTTTGGTTTTTGTGTGGAGTATGTTTTGGACCATTTTTCTATTTCTACCCTGGTAGTTGACTCTATGATTGCTAGAGGAGTCTATAGGGTGTGTGTGGTATCTTTTGGTAGTAAAGAAACTTTGGTGTATTTGTTTGAATAAGATATGGTGGATTTTAATGTCATATTAGGGATGGATTTAGTTGCACTCGTGTTATACTTCTTTAGACTTTTGGACCCATAAAGTTATCTCTAAATTCCCTAATGAACTGGTTATTAAGTGAGAAGGTGGTTCCCTATCTCTTAAAGGGATGTTAATATCATATCTTAGAGCTCCGATATTGATCTAAAAGGGAAATCTCTATCATCTATTTTGGGTTAAAGATTCTACCTTGGATGTTCCTTCTTTATATTCTATCTCGGTGGTAAATGAGTTTCTTGAGGTCTTCCCTAATGACCTTACTGGTATTTCTCCTATTAAGGAGATTGTGTTTTGGATGGATCTTGATTTGGACACTCATCCAATTTCTATTTCCCCCATATAGAATGGCTTTAGCTGAAATAGGAGAGCTTAAGGAGCAACTTAAGGATCTTTAAAACAAGGGTTTCATCCATCCTAGTGGGTCCCCATGGGGTGAACTGGTGTTATTCATGCATAAGAAGGATGGTTCCCTTTGGATATGTATTGATTATCGATAGTTGAATAAGGTAATATTAAAGAATAAGTGTCCTTTGCCAAGGATAGATGATTTGTTTGATTAGTTGTAGGGTGCTATGTTTTTTTCTTAGATTGATCTTTGATCTGGGTATTGCCAAATAAAGATTAGGGAGTTGGATGTCTCTAAGACTGCCTTCCAAACTCAGTATGGGCATTTGAGTTTTTAGTTATGTCATTCAGTTTGACCAATGCCCCTGCGACATCTATGGATTTGATGAATAGGATTTTTCATCAGTT
Source organism: Capsicum chinense (assembly GCA_026120095.1). Lineage (NCBI taxonomy): Eukaryota > Viridiplantae > Streptophyta > Magnoliopsida > Solanales > Solanaceae > Capsicum > Capsicum chinense. Next base: position 106,953,602 of record JAPEIP010000009.1, read on the forward strand.
TCTATATCTTTTTGTTATTATTTTTCTAGATGACATCTTGGTTTACTCTAAGAGTAAGATAGATTATGCAAATCACCTTCACATTGTATTGCATTCCTTAAAAGAGCAGTAGTTGTATGCTAAATTTTCAAAATATGAATTCTAGTTGAACGTTGTCACTTTTCTAGGTTATATCATTTCTAGTGAAGGAATCATAGTGGATCTGTAGAATGTTGAAGTGGCAAAGAAATGTCGTAAACCCACGACACCAACTGATATTCGAAGCTTCTTGGGTTTGGCTTGCTACTATAGGAAATTTGTGGAGAGTTTTTTGTGATAGCTACCTCATTGACTAGGTTGACTCTAAAAAAGGTAAAGTTCTTATGGTCAGATACTTGTGAGGGTAGTTTCGAGAAGCTGAAGGATAAGGTAACTTCGGCTTCGATCTTTACTTTACCTGAAGGCACTGATAGGTTTATGGTCTACTATGATGTATCTTGTATGGGACTTGGTTGTGTTTGGATGCACTATGAAAAGATGATAGCTTATGACTCTAGATAGTTAAAGGTGCATGAGAGTAATTATCCGACTCTTGACTTTGAACTATTAGTTGTGGTATTTGCATTGAAAATATGGTATCACTATTTGCATGGAGTGTATGTGGATATCTTTTTTGATCATAATAGAATACAATATGTGTTTACATAGAAAGAGCTTAACCTTAGGCAAAGGCGGTGGCTTGAGTTTCTTAAGGATTATGACATATGTCTTCACTATCACCCAAGTAAAGATAATGTGGTTGCTGATGCACTAAGCAGGTTATCAATGGGGAGTCTAGCTCATGTGGATAAGGAGAAGCGAGAGTTGGTGAAGGACATTCACTATTTGGAAATCCTTGGAGTTTGCCTCTTTGACTTTGAGGATGGTGGTGTGTTAATGTAGAAAGTGGCGTGGTCATCTCTTGGTTCTAAAATTAAGGTGCAGATATTAGATCCTTTCTTTATAAGGATTAAGGGTGATATAGGAAGGCAGAAGGTTATGGCCTTTGAGATTAGTGATTATGGTACTTTGCGATACCAAGGGAGATTATGTGTCCCTGGCGTAGATAGTTTACATGAAAGGATCTTGGCTGAGATGTATGAGTCACACTATGTTGTTAATCTAGTTCAACAAAAATATATCACAACCTCAAGGAGATATATTAGTTGAACAATATATAGAGGGATGTGGATAATTTTGTGTTCAAGTTTATGGTGTGCCAACAAGTAGGAGTTGAGCACATGATACCCAAATGATTGTATAAATAAATGAGCTACTGGAGTGGAAGTGGGAAGTGATCAACATGGATTTTATTACTGGTCTCCTGGTCTCAAAATCAATTTTATTTGGTTTGGGTCATCATGGATAGGATGAAAAAGTTGGCTCACTTTTTGCTAGTGAGGACTAGCGTTTTGACTGAGGATTATGCAAGGTTGTACCTCTAAGAGATTATGAAGTTTCATAGGGTTCCTATCTCTATTATATCTGATCGTTACATGAAGTTTTCATCTCAGTTTTGGCAGTCATTTCAGAAAGCTTTGAGGACCAAGGTGAGTCTTAGTACTCCTTTTCACTTGCAGTTGGATATGCAAGCAGAAAGGTCTGGAGAATATACTTCATGATGCGATTGACTATGGTGGTAGTTGGGTTAGGCACTTAACTCTTGTAGAGTTTTCTTACAATAATAGATACCACTCTAGCATTGGGATGGCTACATTTGAGGCATTGTATGTTAGAAGGTGTAGTCTCCTATTTAGTGGTTTAATCATGGTGAGGCAGATACGTTTGGGATGGATTTGGTTCATCAAGCTATGAAGAAGGTGAAGATGATTTGGGATAGGCCTAAAACTACCTAAAGTTGCCATAAGTCTTATGCAGATATGAGGTAAAGGTACTTGGAGTTTTAGGTTGGAGATAGGGTCTTCCTGAAGATGTCTCTAATGAAGAAGGTGATACGGTTTGGGAAGGAGGAGAAGATCGGTCCCCCATATATGGGTTCTTATGTGATTTTGAGGAGGGTTGGTAATATTGCCTATGAGGTTGAATTGTCTTCTAGTTTGAACTCAATTCACCCTGGTATTCTATGTCCCTTTGCAGAGGAAGTGTAGTGGTGGTCCATCATAAATTATGCCAATCAAGGATATTGGTATTTCAGATTTCCTATCTTATGAAGAGATCCCGATTTAGATCTTGGATCATTTGGTTTGTAGGTTGAAAACCAAGGAAGTGGCCTCAGTATAGGTTCTATGGAGGAACCACAAGGTGGAAAAGGCTACATGGGAAGCTGAAGAGGACATAAAGTCCAAGTATTCATTCTTATTTTCTTCTACAGAAATTTGTATGGAAGGTATGTGTTCTTCATAATTTATTTATTTTCAAACTTTGTTAAAGAAAAGATTAACTTCCTTGATATTTTTGTTTTCAAACTTGGTTAAAGATAAGGGTAGAGTTATTTGGGGTTTAAATCATGCTAGTCATTCCATGTTCCATTATTCGAGGATGAATGATCCAACAGTTGGAGAATTAAAATACCCTGGGTTCTAGTCTTTGCTAAATTTCTTGAGTTTGAGCCTTCTGTTGATCATACAACTAACCATACTAATCGTATGGTAAGGGTATACGTTAAGTGACCCAAATCGTAGGATGTCCAGTGTTTGGTTGTCAAACTTCTGTTGTGGTTACAGTTTGGTGGTATGGGCATATGGTTTGGTGACGGGTCGTTGGGTTGATCTTTCGCATAATATAAAACTTTCCTTCACATAATATAAAACTTAGTAACTTGACTTATCTCTGAGTACAAGTTTCTCACTATAAGCCGTGAGGATAGGGTACGAGTGGTAAAGTGGAGTCGTACGTTGTCCAGTGTCCAACCCCTTTGATTTTGTCTTGGATACAACTTATGGATACTAATCATATATTATGGATATGAGTGGGGAAAGGGGAGTCATATGGTGAATAGTATGTGGATGTCCAACCTTCTGTTCTAGGTACAACAGGATGGTACCACTCGTATGATGTGGTTACGAGTTGAAGGGTCCAATAGTACCCACGTTTGACAATTTTTTTAGTTTAAGTTGGGGGTATTCTAGATATTTCCCTCTTAACTTCTCTTAAGACCATGACTTAAAACACTCTTGGGACTTCATTAACCTGCTATTCCCAAAAATCACTCTCAAAACACTCTTAAATCTCTCTTAAGCTCTTGGTTCAGAAAGAGGGTAGGGTTTCTTCAAGGTGGTCAAGTAAGGCACTCAGAGGTGGTTTATCTCCATCTTCTTTGGTATCTAAGGCATGTTACACCTCTCTCATTGTTAGTTAAAACTAAGATCGTGTTTTACTTAATGGTTTTCATGTCATGATTGTTGGTTTGTGTTGGTTTTGAAATATGTCTTGGGGCTTTGATTATAAATGGTTGGATGACTTTTTCCCATTTTTTATTTATGATTTTTTTTCATGTTATAATGTTTATTTGAACATGTGGATGCATGGGAATGGTTAATTGTTTCTTGGTTTTGGTTTTAGAAACTATATGCCCTCAACCTGTTTGTTAAAATGCCAATGAGAATGTTTTTGTCACAGTTTAAATTTTATTGAAAACTTTGCATTGCATAACATGGTAATGGAACCATATATGGTTTGATTGAATTAAATAATTTGGAAAGACCTTGGTGGCCATGGTTTTGATTGATTGGAAATCTTATGGGGTACATGGAAATCCCCTAAGTATTAGCTAATTACATTGCTTGCAAGCAATAGTCGGCATCATGAACTACGTCATAAAGCCTTGGTAATAAACTCTAAAATTGGTGGTTTGGTTATGTGCTAAAGGTTTTAATTGGGCAATAATGATGAGTTGTGATAGTTAGCCATAAAGGTATGAGTCTGATGGATGGACACTGGAAACTCATGTTTGCCGACATGATGGTTGGTCATGGTAAGCATATATTTTTGGGGCACATGGTAATCCCCTAAGTGTATACTTGTATATATGTATCATGGAGGGAGAAGGTTACACAGGAATCCCTGGCATCTATGATATCACCTGCTTGTGCGGCTACATGTACTATGGCCCATTAAGGGGTAAAACTGGAACCATGTAGCCCGTGAGTGGTTTTAGGATGGTCAAGACACACATCTAAGGTTAATGATTTAAATTCATGCTAAACCCAATTCCTTTTCCCAACATAATATATCTATGAAACTGATAGCATTTGGATATTTACTTTGGTTTTGAATAAGGATATTACTTTATCCTTATTCCTGAGTACATGCTAGCGTTCACTAGCTAACCATCTGCGAGCGCTGCATCCCCACGCGGTACAGAAATCAGCCATACTACTCCCCTTGCTCAGTGACTTGGATTCAAGGACAATATTTGTGTCAGATTTAAGTGATGAGCTTCCATACTCTAGAAGACTCCATTTCATGTCATCGATATTTTTTAATAATTTTATTTATTTCTTGGACTTAGGTTTTGGCTATGGTCGGGGCCATGTCTTGAACGGATTTCTTTGTTTTTGATTAGAGGCTTTATGTGACGTTTATGGGCATGGGCGGTGTCGATATTGGTGTTATTACCGAACTTGAATGAGGGTTCTTGGAATTCTTGCACTAAGAACTAGGAATCTTGACTTAAGTCGGAGAATTGATGGATAAATCTTGAGATTCTTGGAGGAGAAGTTTGATGAACTAGGGTTTTTGGTTGAGGGATTTTGAGAAAAGTGGTATAAGATGCTTGTAATGACCTTAAAGCAGGTGTTTGGATGATTTAAGTGGCTTGAAAAAAGTCCAAAATAACCTTTTTAACTTCTGAATGAAACTGGAAAAAAATATAACTGGGAGCCCGATTTTATAAGCCACCGCGGCGCCCCACTATTATGGTGGCTCACTAGAAATTGATGAATAGGAATCTGGGGTTAGCCCCGACGCGGAGCCATCACGTTGTCTCACTGGCTGGAACCTGGAACTTCAGTGCGATGAACCACAATCATGCTAGGCTACTGGAAGACTATTGGGAAATTAGGATCCTCCACGATGCGCCACAATTTTGGGGTCCCACTGGAATTGGACAATTGTTAATTAAGCCCTCTCCGCGATGCGCTAAATACCAGAATGACGGTGTTTTATGGCTAGCACTTAAATTAGCCATAACTTCTTGTCCGGTTATTGAATTTAGGTGAATCTTATATCATTGGAAAGCTAATTCAATTTCCCACATGATAAAAAGTCAAAATTAGGAAAATTCTATATGATTTACACATTAATCTCTTTGGAAGTCATCCCTTAATCTTCTAGAGACAAAATTAGGCTTGAAAAAAGTTTGGTGTGTCATATACACACAAATCCCAAGTAAATCAAGCAAGCATTAGTAAAACCCATCATCAAAAACCAAGAATCTACACTAATACATCACAACCAGACATAATTTCACCCTATTTCAACATAATCCCAAGATAAAATACTTAGTTACTCATGAAGTTAGGGAGAAGAAATATGCCAAAAGGATCATTCAATGCTTCCATTGAAAATGCAAACAAGAACATTCTTCCATTTAGCTTCAATTGTACTAATCTTAAATTGGAAATTTAAACATAATATTCTTGCCCAAATTAGTAGGGTTTACAAAGTCTTCCTATTCAATTTTCAAAAGTGAATAATGCTAAATACAAAAGGGTTTTTTCCTTATGTGGAATTTGGGTTCGGCTACAGAAAATTACATAATTTCCCCAGGGAAAAAACCTGCTATGCCGTGATCACTGCAGTTTGCCCGCAATCGTGGCTATCACAACTGTTGTAAAATAATCATGATTAGCAATTTTTACCAATCTTGACTGCTTGCGATCACGACCCTCAGACCGTTATCTCAGTAACTAAGGGTCAGATCCTTCTCCTACTTTTATAGCTTTTGCACTTAACTTGTCTTTTTGATTTTTTTAAGCTTATTTCACTTATTTTTCTTTTTATCACTTGTATACCTGCAAAATGTGGGAAGTAGTGTATTCAAATGACAAAATTGTCTCATTCATATCATTAAATCATAGTAATGTGTACTAATTTAGACATAAATAAGTGGTAAATTTACCACTCATCAGGGGTCGAGGCATTCCCCTAATTTGATGATTTTTGTTTAGAATTTGGTTTTAGAAATTGTGTTCCCTCTACCCATTTATATAATTGGAGTTGAAATATAGTTAATCACATAATTTGCCTTACTTCCCTAAACTATTACATTGCATAAATGGTTAAATAGATAAAAAGGGTTTTGAAGGCCTTGTTGGCCATGTTTTTCATTTTAATATTGATTTAATGAACAAAAGGGGTCGTGACATTCCCCCAAGTTAATGAAACTGGTATGGCATAATTATAAGCTTACAAGCGTAATGGTATGATGATGTCTGTGGTTGATACCTTAGTCGATAATTCCTTGGTTAAATGGATAGGTTATGTTAAACTTGTTTTAATTGGGCTTAAAGGTGGTAGTCTCGCTCGCAGTGAAAGATGGTGGTCCTGAGGGGACCATGTACATTAGTTCATACATATATATATATATTGGATTGGCTGGGGTCGAGGCATTCCTAGGCTTATCCTTGGATTTTCCTGGTTTGTGCGGCTAACATGCACTGGGACCCTTTCGCAAGGGAATTTGAACCCATATAGAATGGGGTGCCCTTAGGATGGTTAGAGCTACACAGTCCAGGTTAATGGTTTTAAATTTCATGTTAAACCTTTTTCCTATCTTAAAATCTTATGTATATATGTGTGTGTGTGTTTGTATGCATGTATGTGAATATCTACATTGAGTTTGGACTGGATTTTGAATTGAACATGTTCATTGAGTAGACCTCCATATACTTCGAGGTAGGTTAGGTTTACTTGTATTTATATTGAGCTTTATTAGTGTATGACTTTGCTATATTGATAAGTTTGGGTGTGGTCCTAGATATTGAAATGATATATGGTAATTTTTAGGTTTAGTGGAATCACTTTGGCCTTTGAATACATTAAGAGTGATATTTGACTCGTAGTCTAGATCCTTGGTTAGTTTGACTTGTTATCTCATGAATAGAATGAGAATGCTCTAGTTTTGCTAGTTATATGGGAGTGACCTTGCTCACTTATTTTAAGAGAAATTTGACCTAGATAAGCCTAGTAGTGGAATTGACATTAGATGCTTTGGATGACTTAAGACTAATACTTGAGGAAGAATTTTCCTATAGAACTAGTGTGGATTGTTAAACCTGTGGGACATGATTTAGATAACGTAGACTAATTTCGGGTAGAAGTTAGACTTGAATAAGATAATTTGGGATATTAGAAGCAGAACTTGACCCACCTTAAGCTTAAACTGTTTAAATTTATTAGTAACCTCAATACTTGTTGAAAATATGCTTTTGGTGATATGATGGCTAACCCGGTAAATAGTTTATGCATGATGTTGATTTTTGGGATAATGTGTATACTTGATTGATTATCTTATTGTAATTATTTGGATAGCATTAGAAAGTCTTATGAATATAACCTATGGCTAGTCTATCATTTAACTTATTGGCTAGTTTACTATGTGAGTTTTGGATTATGTCATTACTTATATTATGCTTAAGCCTAGTGGTTAAACTTATGTTTGTGCCAAAGTATCTCTTTTGTACTAGTGTTATGAATCATGCCTAATAAGAGAGATTGTATATAGTATAACCATGACTTGTAATAGACCATGCTAATAATCATGTCAAACCCGGTAATATTTTAGTGTTTATACGATATTGATATGCCTGTTCAAGCACTTACTGTCATAGTGTATTGATAATGAATGATGAGATACTATGATATGTCTTTCCTTACCTCTCTTACACTCTATTTTTGTGAAGATTGCATTTGTCAATGTTTTGGCTACAAATTTATTTATACATATTAATGTTATGATGAATATGGATGTTACAAAAAATGTTGATGATATTATGATCCTCGATAAGTTCAGAGGATATATTAAAGACAGTGTGGTGTCCGGTACAACTAGAGGATATATTTATGTTATGATGATGCCTGGTACATTTGGTGGACATATTGATTATCTTATGATGTCCAGTACATCCGGAGGACACATTAATGTTATGATGATTCCCAGTTATTCCGAAGGATATATTGATGATATTATGATGCCCGGTAATCCAGAGGATATATTGATGTTATTATGATGCCAGTAACTTTGGAATATCTATTGATGATATTAAGATGTCGGGTACATCCAGAGGATATATTGATGATATTATAATGCCTGGTACATTCGGAGGATATATTGATAATATTATGATGCCTGGTATATCTAGAGGATATATTGATATTTTGTATAGTAAACATGTGTTTATATGTATATTTGTGATTATTCCCTTATATAATTACATCCGTGTGTGTGCCTTGAAGATATGACGCGAATTATGGGATATTGGTTATAATTCTTGTACCCTAATTACTTGTTTAGTGGTGTAGTTCTCACTAGTATTAAATGGTGAGTAGAAGTAGAATATGTCAAATAAAGAGTTAAGGCTAATTGGGAAGTGGAATATTTTGTAGAAATAAGAATTCACCTAGTGGGTATGTTTTACTTAAATAAAGGGATTAACCAATGAAAATTTCCTAGTTAAATGAGTTAGGTGGTAACTAGTAGACTACTAAGTGACTATTTTACTTGATGACTAGAAGTCTAGAAGACTTGATAATGGACCGTGTAGTTTAAATGTGATAACTAGCTATTGTGGTTGTTACATGGTCAATGGTTATAATAGGTGAGCATTGGTGATAATTAATGGCATAGGTGACTAAGTTTAATGTTGTTGGGTTTTAAAATATGGATTTGTAGATTTTGATGTTAGATAGCAAGAACATTGGTTGATAGTTAGATATGTACATTTGATGATATGTACCTTTTTATTATATAATGACTAGAGCGTCTATGATAGTTAGAAATAAGCTTTGGTCTAATGACATCTATAGATTAGTAATGCATGTTGACTAGGTGAGGATATTAGCTATTTAGTGAATAATAGTTAGTGCTAACTTATGGTTGAGGTTTAGTAAAGGATCGGATAGGTGATGATTGGGAATGCTATGACGACTAGTGAATTAGTAGCCTAATAATAATAAGTTTTTGTTAGTTAATAATGGCTTGATAAAGTGTATTGATATTGTAGATATCTAAATGGCTATATGACTATGGTTATGATTACCTTGGCATATATTATTTAAATTGTGGTAATTGATGATGATTATAGATCTTGGTAAATGACCGTTGATGGAAATTATGGAAACCATGGATAATGAAAAATTTGTTATATAACTTGATACGTGATGATTTGATCTATTGATGCACTCTCTGGTGGTATGAGACGCTGTAATGAGTTCTTTACTTTATATCCTTTTGGATGTATTTCCTGATGGTATGTGATGCCGTGTGAGTTCTTTTTCCTTATTCTCTAATGAATGTATATGTGTTGAATATGGTATTTATATGATTGTGATTGTATTAATGTTTTTTTACGCTTCCGGATTGCTTACTCATTTTATATGATGATTTTTGTATGTATTTATATGAGATGTCATATTATTATTCTAGTTAATTAGCTATTTTGTACAGTGATAATGAAGATGATTCAGGTTTGATTATGTGCCTTGACTTATTGATATTATCTTACTTTATATCATAATTTAGCTCAGTCGACCGATGATGTCTACTGAGTACCCATTGTTTTGGTACTTATGCTATACTTTTGTACCTTTTTGTATAGACCTGAGTACTAGTTACTGCCGTTGAGTTGAGATCGTGTAGTGTTAATCCTCCGAAGACAGGGAGAGCTCTTTAAGTTTTGAGTCACCCATTTCCCTCTTATCATTTTCCTGTCTTTTGTATTCAAGATGAATGTATTAGACTATTTAGACTTTGAGTTGTATTTTCCAATTGTCGTACTTAGATGCTCTTGTACTGATATTACCAAGTCATAAAATTAACATCCATAGTTGATTGTTAAATGTGGAACCTTATTGTTTATGATTGTGTTTATCTATTGTGGCCCTGCTGGGAATTTCAACTAGAGTTACCCATTGCCTTAGCTCTAATTATGATGTTTACTTACCTACTAATGTGTTTTAGTAGGTCCCATCAGTACTCGTGAATAGGGTCGTGACAAATTAGTACTAGAGCCTAGGTTTCACCGGTACTGTTGGTACAAGAGTAAGTGTCTAATAGAGTCCTACAGATCAAAATGTTGACGGTCGTTTCGTATCTCTGCAAGGCTATGGGATATTCTTAGGATTCATTTACTTCTTTAACTCATATCGTGCTAAGAGTCTTTGTTAGTTTTAGGATATTTTCTTAGCTTTAATATTTCGTAGATGCCTATGACACGGGCTACAACTATGAATGATAAGGGTCTCGAGACTGAGCCCTGGGATCCTACTCCTGCTCCAGGAAAGCCTCGTGATGTGTGCCCAATTAGGTATAAGGATGGGCCTCCCCCAAACCTCATTCCTACATAAGAGCTATAGATTTCTCTACCATAACTATCTATGGACCAGTGACCAGCCTAGGATCTACTATGTTTTATTACCTCTTCTTTGCTTAAAGTTGCCTTAGTTCAGTTGTTGGGTATTGTTGATAGGTCGCAAACTACTGGGTAGGAGTGCAACCTGCATCTGTAGCTTTTGGAGTTGAGATTTCTCCTATGCTGGAAGTTGTTCAGCTGATAGTCGCTCAGCCAGTTGTGACCCATCCTGCTATGTTTGCTAAGGAGTAGAAGATACTAGGTAAATTTTTAGGTTGGCTTCACCTAGGATTTCTGGTCCTCCTAGAGGGGATGCATTTGAGTTTCTTACTGCTTGTATGGATAGGGTTCATGGTTTAGGCCTTATTGAGTTTAACGCACCAAAATCCTATCCTGGAGCATCACACGGTGCTTACGGCTACAAGTTGCCCCAAGCTAACCCTTTGAACCTGCTACTTAGTATAAAGCTTACTTAAAGATAATGAGAGCAAAATAAGGAATCACGTCATATCATGTCTAACTGAAATCCGAATAAGTACTGTAAAAGTATCAAAATACTGCAAATCTAAATATACTGACCATCTAGTCTGACAAAGCCTCTACTACTCAACAAACTAAAGAGCCATTGGGACAGATCCTCAACTTACTCGAACTCAACTGAAAGTAGTAGAATAACTACTAAAAGTACTAAAGTTTCTGGAGATAGGTCCTCAAACCATGAGGACTCACCACAGTGGAGGTGTAGATAAAGGTACTCGGGATTAGTGAAGCTACTGGGAATGAGCACCTGAACCTACATTATGAGACAATGTAGCACATAGATGTATATGTGGATCAGCACTTGGGAATGTACTTAGTATATGGGGGTATATGCAACTAAATATCAATATAATAAATCTTTACGGAAAACATACATGGTTTTGTAGATGACCCGCATAGCTTGAATAAAACTCTTATAAATCATGAATAATGAAACACGTAGTATAATTCACGTGAGCCATTACACTTTATTCTAAATCTATATTCTTTCTTTGATCTCAAGCTTGTAAACTAGTTGAACTCTTAAAACAACAACTTTTGGAACATGGAATTTAGCCTTTTGAAAAAAAGGAACTTCTTTGAAACTCAAAGACTTAAAACCTTAAAACTTTAAGACTTTAGACTCCAGGAAACTTGGGAGTTTCTTCTAACCGACATAAACCATGTGAGCTAACATCTTGCCTACGTTGGGGAAAGCTGTTCTATCCTTGCCATTGAAGTAGAACCATTTACTTTTAGTGATCACTACCTTAACCCACTTGGAGTAAATAAAATCCCACGGTGGCTCGTAGTTCTGGGGCATGAGACCTTGGAATCAAGCCCAACTCGATGTAAATACTACTCCCTTACTTAAGCTTAGAACTTTTAAGAAAAATCCACCTTAAATAACTTAGAAATATGCAATGGAAGCGAACTATGCTTCCCTTTGGCTTAAATCAAATAGTGAGGATTTTCTTTCTTAGCTTAGGATTAAAATCAACTCTTTTCCTGAAACTTTGGTAGACTATCACCAATAGGCTTTAAAACTTTAATAGCATGGAAATGTCAATACACTTCTTTAAACACTTTAGAAAGTATCAACAATTCATTCTTGAACTTAAGGCATGTATATTCTTAAAGTATCACAATTTCACAATATATCTTAATTCATGACACCAATCTTGAAAACCCTTGAAAATATAACATCAATATAGGAATGTGCAATTTATAGCATGAATTATCAATTCAAATCATAAATAAGCGAAATAATCATGCAATTCAAAGCTTGAACAACTTATCAATTCTTATTCTCCAAAATAATATAATTTAGGTACAGACCCACTTGGAAAACTATAAAATTCATTAATAAAAATCAAATCTTTAAGCACAAGAATGAAAGAAGTGTTCTTGTTCAAACCCTACATACCTTGAATTAGGAGCTTTTCATAAACTCTAGCCCTTGGAACTCTATTCGTACTCTTGAATGGATATTCGTGATGCTCTTGGGTTGAGGAATCCAATTCTTGAATCAATTTGAAGAATTAATGGTGAACTTAGGAGATTCTTGGAATTGGGTTTAGATGCTTAGGGTATATAATTTGAGAGAATTTTGGATAAAAGTCGTATATGATGCTTGGAATGACCTTGGATTAGGTGTTTGGACTTAAGGGGCTTGAAAAAGGTCCAAATTGACCTTTTTAACTTCTGTACGAAGCTAGAATAATTGAACAAGAAAACCTAATTTTATGGGCCATCGCTATGCGCCACTATCGTGGTGGCTCACTAGAATTTGACAAACAGAATTCTGGGGATCACCGCGATGCAGTGCTATCGCGTTTCCCACTGGTTGGGACCTGGAACATCAGTACAATGCGCTGCTATTGCAGAGCTCCACTGGAAATTGACGATTGTTAAATAAACCTTCTCCGCGATGAGTCAAGCACTAAAATGATGTTGTTTTACGACTAGAACTTAAATTAGCCATAACTTCGTGCCCGGTTATCGGATTTGGATGGATCTTATATCTTTGGAAAGCTAATTAAATTTCCCACATGATAAAAAGTTTAAATTAGGGAAATTCTATATGGTTTAAAAGATATTCACTTAGGAAGTCATTCCTTAACTTTCTTGAGGTGAAATTAAGCTTCAGAAAAGTTCAGGATATTACTATATGTCCCCCTTGGGAATATTCGTCCTCGAATGTCGCTTGTTAAGATAAGAATATAGAGAAAACTAAGGATATAAAGCTGAAACAAATGACTAAACTGAATCTATATCTTTCTATACTCTTGAATACTTCAGAGAATGCGTGAACTTATATTAAAAATAACTATATAACTGAATCTTTGATTAGAAAGGGATTGAATTAAGAAGGAAAGGTACCTTTGGCTTGATATGAACTTGTGAAGAATAGGTGTGGGTACTTGGATCTCATATCTTACTTGGCTTCCCAAGTAGCACCCTCAACTTATTGGTTTCGCCACAACAATTTGACCAAGGGAACCTCTTTGTGCCTTAGTCTATGGATCTGGTGGTTTAGAATCTCAATTGGAATCTCTTCAAATGAAAGTCTAGTCAGGATATCTGGGCTCTCTGAAGGATCCATAATAATGGATTCACCAATATTCTTCTTAAGCATGGAGACATGAAAGATATGATGCACAGCTGATAACTCTGAGGGTAACCAAAGCTCATAGACTACTCTCCCCACCCGACTTAGGATTCTATAGGGGCCAATATATTGGGACTACGCTTTCACTTCTTGCCAAACCTTTTCACCCATGTCATAGGAGAGATTTTAAGAAACACCAAGTCATTAACATCAAACTCAAGGTCTCTTCTTCTCACATCTACATATGACTTTTGACGACTTTGGGTTGTCTATGATCTTTCTCAAATCAACTTTACCTTCTTCATAGCCTCAAATACTAGAACAGGTCCAATCAAAGTAGCCTCACCCACTTCAAACCAACCTATGGATGATCTACATCTTCTATCATATAAATCCTGAAATGGTGCCATCTTGATGCTAGCATGGTAACAATTGTTATACGCAAACTCAATTAATGGTAAATGCTTATTTGAACTACCTATAAAGTTAAAAGCACATGCTCTCAACATATCCTCCAAAGTTTGGATAGTCATCTCTGCCTGACAATCTATCTGTGGATGAAAAGCAGAACTCAAATAAACTTGGGTACCAAGACCCTTCTGGAATTCCCTCTAAAACTAAGAAGTAAACTGAGTACTCCTATCTGAGATGATAGACAAGGGAACTCCATGCAACCTAACCAACTCCTGAATATGCAAATCTAGTATAATCCTCAGCTGTATAGGATATATGCATATGCAAGAAATCCATTGACTTAGTAAGCCTGTCTATAACAACCCAAAGAGAATCATGGTAACGACGCGAAAGAGGTAAACCAGTCACGAAATCCATATACAATTTTTCCCATCTCCAAGTGGGTATACCAAATTCTTGCATCACACCACCAGATCTCTGGTGCTCTACCTTGACCTGTTGGCAAGTTGCATACTTAGCTATGAACTCAGCTATATTCTTCTTCAAACCACTCCACCAATAGATTTCCCCCAAGTCATGGTACATCTTGGTAGCACCAAGATGAATAGAATAATGTGTGCCATGCACTTCAGTCATGATTCTCTGCCTCAGATCATTAATATAAGGAACACACAATCTACCCTGCATTCTCAACACCCCATCTCCTTTTTGGGAGAAAACCTCTACTTTTTGGTCCTTAACTGACTTCTTCATTCTGACCAAACTATGATCTAAGTCTTGCTTCTCCTTTACTTCCAAAACTACAGAGGATTCATAACTACTCCACACCAAAATACTCCCTTTAGCAGAATCAAGCAACCTAACACCCAATCTAGCCAAGAAATGCACATCTCGAGCCAACTATTTCTTACCCTACTCTATATGAGTCACACTGCCCATAGATAACCTACTAAGGGCAACTTTCACTACATTGGCCTTGCCCGGATGGTATAACACGCTCATATTATAATTTTTCAGCAACTCTAACCATCTCTTCTGGCAAAGATTCAACTCCCTCTGAGAAAACACATACTGGAAGATTTTGTGATCTGTAAACACATCAACATGAACACCATACATATAGTGTCTCTAAATTTTCAAAGCAAAAACCACAACAGCTAATTCAAGATCATGGGTTGAGTAGTTATTTTCATGTGGCTTCAACTATCTAGAGTCATAGGCTATAACCTTACCTCTCTGCATAAACACAAAACCCAAACCAACTCTAGAGGCATCACAATACACCACAAAACCATCTGTACCTTCAGGCAAAGTCAACATAGGGGATGAGGTAAGTCGAGTCTTCAACTCTTGAAAACTCTTCTCATAGGAATCTGACCAAAAGAGCTTAACTTGTTTTAGGTCAATTGGGTTATGGGGGATGCAATAGAAGAGAAACCTTTAACAAAACAGTGGTAGTAGCCAGCTAAACCCAAGAAAATCCTAATGCCTGATAAAGAGATAGGTCTAGGAAAGTTTTTTTACAGCTTCTATCTTTTGGGGGTCAACTCTAATGCCTTCAACTAAAATGATATGACCCAGAAAGGCTACTAATCTTAGCCAAAATTCATACTTGTTGAATTTAACAAACAACTGATGATATCTAAGAGTTTAGAAAACAATTCTAAGGTGAGTTGCATGGTCATTCTCAATATGAGAGTAAACAAAGATATTATCTATGAACACTATAACAACATATCAAAATACTGCTTGAACACTCGATTCATGAGGTTCATGAAAGCTGCTGGAGCATTGGTTAGCTTGAAAGACATGACTAGAAACTCAAAGTGACCATAACGGGTTCAGAAGGCTGTCTTTAGAATATCACACTCCCTTACTTTAAGTTGATGATAGCCGAATCTAAGGTGTATCATTGAGAATTAACTCGCACCTTGTAACTGATCAAATAGGTCGTTAATTCTCAGAAGAGGATACTTGTTATTGATTGTGACCTTATTAATAGAACAATAGTCAATGCACATACGTAGAGAACCATCTTTCTTTCGAGCGAATAGAACAGGTGTGCCCTAAGGTGACATACTACGCCATATAAAACCTTTGTCTAAAAGATGTTTGAGTTGCTCTTTGAACTTCTTAAGATCTATAGATGCCATACGGTTGGGAGGAATAGAAATAGGCTGGGTATCAAGGAGAAGGTAAATCCCAAATTCTATCTCACTATCGGGAGATACACTTGGGAGATCTTCCAAAAAAATCAGGGAACTTATTAACAATGTTTGTTGACTGAACGGTTGGAGCCTTAAACCCAGTATCCTTAACTCAAACTAGATGATAAATAAAACCTTTGGATATTTGCTTTTTCGCTTCAAGATAGGATATAAAATGACTCTTGGGAGTTACTGAACTCTCAAACCACTCAAAGATTAGCTCATCCAAAAACTGAAACTTAACCACACGGGTACGACAGTCTATAGACATGTAGCAGGAATGAAGCCAATCTATACCTAGAATAAGGTCAAAATCCACTATGTCCAACTCTATCAAATCAACAAGTATGACTCTATGAAGAACAGTAACGAGATACTTTTTATATACTTGTTTAGCAATAACTGACTCCCCCACTAGAGTAAAAACTAGGAAAAGCTCAGTAATCTTTTTAAGACTTATTTTAAAACTCACTGATATGAGTGAGGTCACATAAGAGAAATTTGACTCAGGGTCCAACAACACATAAACATCAAAGTGAAAGATGGGGAGCATACCAGTAACAACATCAAGAGAATCCTCCTGCTCCTGATGGGATGGTAAGGCATAGAACCTATTCTGGTACTGACCACCAATAGTATTGGAAAAAGAGCCCTGAGGAGGTACTGGACGAGGTAAAGGAGCTGGGGTACTATTAGCCTGAGCTTGAGGTTACATATCTCTGTTCCTCTGCCTGGCATGCGAATACTCTCTATGTCTGTGGCCTAACTTGCCAGAACCAAAACAACCACTCTGTTCGGCCAAACACTCACCGGGATGGGTCCTACCATACTTAGCATAGGGAGGATAATTAGGCCTGTAACATACACTATTCTGGGACTTGCACATAGAAGGCCTGTTCCCTTCCTCTTACCTATTTCTGGGTGTAAGAGCGCTAGCTGACGAAGGTGACGGAATGGATGAATAGCTCTAAAACTGTGGACGGTTCCCTCCATGAGATATAGCCTAACCATACTCAAGTTGCTCGAATCTATCCCTCTTGTTTCCCCTCACTCTATCTCTTTTCCTTATCTGGTCTACCTTTATTTGTTGGGCATAAATCATTAGTCTAGGAAGATTCATGTCCCTATTAAGCATAGTAGTCCTACACTCTTTCAACACTAGTCCAGATACTCTAGTAATGAACTTACTCATACTAGCTCGGGTGTCAGAAATCAAATCAGAAGCATATTTGGCTAACTGGTTGAACTTCAAGAAGTACTCCTAAACAGTCATGGAGCCCTATCTTAAGTTATGAATTCCTCTATCTTTGCTTCCCTTATCTCTAGTGGGAAGAATTTGTCCAAGAATGCATCTTGGAACAGCTGTCAATTAACAGGAGCATCATCTTTCCCTCTATTCTTCTTCCACTCAACAACCCAGTCATAAGCAATGTCCTGTAATATGCCAGTTCAACACTTTCTTCCTCTGAGACATACATCACTTAGGTGATCTTCCTTACCTCCTCGAGATACAACTATAGGTCATCACCTACCTTTGACCTATAGAACTCTGGAGGGTTCAATCTCAAGAAATCACGAATCCTAAAAGCAGCTAATCATCTCCTTGCTGAGGAAAAACTATGGCCGTGTTATTCGCCTGAATATTCATGCTAAATACTTGGGCTAATGCCTGAAAGGCCGCCTAAAACTCAGCATGAGACATAGTCTCATTCAAGGGATCAACAGGCTAGGGTTGCTCGTTATTGTTTCTCCGGGAATTCACTCTTCAGGGGAGGAATTTTATGAAATTATCTAGCACGAATTAATAGCTGGGAGACATAATGTAGGCATGATAGAATCTGAAAGAAAGAAATAACTTTTTCCTAAAATTTCTTGTAGCCTCTTGCTCATAGATACGGAGTGCTACACACCAATAATCAAGACTCTACTTAACAAGGCTTGTCAGACTCCTGAAATCCTATCCTGGAGTGTCACACGGTGCTTAAGGCTACAAGTAGTCCCAACCTACCCTTTGAGCCTACTACTTAGTATAAAGCTTACTTAAATATAATGAGAGCAAAATAATAAATTATGTCATATCATTTCTAACTGAAATCCGAATGAGTACTATAAAAGTAACAAAATACTGCAAATCTAAATATACTGACCATCTAGTCTGACAAAGCCTCTACTACTTAACAAACTAGAGAGCCATTGGGAAAGATCCCCAACTGATTCAAACTGAACTAAAAGTAGTAGAAAAACTACTAAAATTACTGAAGTGTATAGAGATAGGTCCTCAAACCATGAGGACTCACCATAGTGGAGGTGTAGATAAAGGTACTCAGGATCAGTGATGTTGCTGGGACTGAGCACCTGAACCTATATTCTGAGACAATGTAGAACACAGATATATATGTGGATCAACACTTGGAAATGTACTGAGTATATGGGGGTGCATACAACTAAATATCAATACAATAAATCTTTACGGAAAACATACACGGTTTTGTAGATGACCCGCATAGCTTGAATTAAACTATGATTAATCTTGAATAATGAAACATGTAGTATAATTCATGTGATCCATTACACTTTATTCTAAATCTGTATTCTTTCTTTGATCTCAACCTTGTATACTATTTGAACTCTTAAAACAACAACTTTTAGAACAAGCACTTTAGTTTTTTAAAAACAAAGAAATTCTTTGAAACTCAAGGACTTAAAACCTTAATAACTTTAAGACTTGAGAATCTAGGAAATGTAGGAGTTTATTCTAACCGAAATAAACCATATGAGCTGCATGGATTCCAATGTTTTGCCCACGTTGGGGAGAGCTATTCTATCCAACCATCGGAGTAGAACCTTTTACTTTTAGTGATCACTAGCTTAACCCACTTGGGGTAAATCAAATATTATGGTTGCTCATAGTTCTGGGGCATGAGACCTTGGAATCAAGCTCAACTCAGTGCTAAATACTACTCCTTTACTTAAGCTCAGAACTTTTAAGAAAAATCCAACTATGCTTCCCTTTAGCTTAAATTAAACGGTGTGGATTTTCTTTCTTATCTTAGGATTAAAATTAAGTCTTTTCTTGAAACTTTGGTAGACTATCACCAATAGGATTTAAAAATTTAATAGCATGAAAATATCAATACACTTCCTGAAATACTTTAGAAAGTATCAACAATTCATTCTTGGACTTAAGGCATGTATATTCTTAAAGGATCACAATTTCACAATATAGCTTAATTCATGACACCAATCTTGGATACCCTTGAAAATATCACACCAACACAAGAATGTGCAATTTATAGCATGAATTATCAATGCAAATCATAAATAAGCGAAATAATTGCTTGAATAGCTTATCAATTCATATTCTCCAAAATAATATAATTTAGGTACATACCCACTTGTAAAAACATGAAATTCATTTATAAAAATCAAATATTTGGGCACAAGAATGAAAAATGTATTTTTTTTCAAACCTCACATACCGTGAATTAGGAGCTTTGGGTAAACTCTAGCCCTTGGGACTCTATTTGTACTCTTGAATAGATATTTGTGATGCTCTTGGATTGAGGAATCCAATTCTTGAATTAATTTGAAGAATTAATGGTGAACTTAGGAGATTCTTTGAATAGGGTTTGGATACTTAGGGTTTTTAATTTGAGAGAATTTTTTAGAAAAGTCGTACATGATTCTTGAAATGACCTTGGATTAGGTGTTTGGATGATTTAAGGGGCTTGGAAAAAGTAAAAAGTGCCCTTTTTAACTTTTGTAAGAAGCTGGAAAAATTAAACTGAAAAATCCAATTTTATGGGCCATCGCGATGCGCCACTATCGCGGTGGCTCACTGAAATTTGACAAATAGGAATCTAGGGGTCACCACGATTCGGTGCTATCATGTTGTCCTACTGGTTAAGACCTAGAACTTAAGCGTAATGGACCGCTATCACGAAGTTCCACTAGAAATTGACGATTGTCAAATAGACCCTTTTCGTGATGCGCCAGGCACTAAAATGACATTGTTTTGTAACTGGTACTTAAATTAGGCATAATTTCGTGCCCGATTGTCGGATTTGGGCAAATTTTAAATCATTGGAAATCTAGTTAAATTTCCCACATGATAAAAAGTAAAAATTAGGGAAATTCTATATGGTTTAAATGATACTTACTTAGGAAGTCATTCCTTAACCTTCTCGAGGTGATATTCTGCTGAAGAAAAGTTTGGAGTATTACATTGAGACTCTTGGTGTGGATTACACCATATATTAGTTGGATTTGACTTGTAAACACTGGTGGAGAGGTTTTATGATCTCTAGGCCAGTTGGATTTTCTTTCTTATGATGGACTTAGTTCTCTAAGATGTTCTTAGAGAAGTATATGTTATACAACCTTAGGGATTTGGAATAGGGTTCTATATCAATTATCGAGTATAAGGACCATTCTATGAGTTGTCCAGTCGTGCAATTTCTATTTTGGATACTAAGTTTGAGAGAGTTTTTTGCTTTGTGAGAGGACTGAGACTCCCTATTCATAGGTGTACTCAGAGTTTAGTTATTATGGATAGGACTTTTAATGAGGTCTCTAATCATGCTAGAATGATAGAGGACATGTATCATAGGGGTTGTGATAAGAGTCCAAAGTATCAGGTTAGATTTGGTGTGATCCGTAGTAGTTCTCATTTTAGAGGTGGCAGTTCTTAGATTAGGCATCCTCTGCATCCATCTTTGCTACCTCTAAGTCAAACTAGTAAACCAGTTTATGTAGCTCATTAGACTACTAACAGAGGTCAGTTTGGTGCTAGTAGCCACCCTGGTAATGACGGTGATCAATATTTGAGAGTTTCATCTGTAGGTTGTGCTAGATATGGTGGTTACTTTGATTCAGCCAGATCTATATGTTTTGGTTCTGCTTATGACTCTTGTTTTACTTGTGGGCTTCTTTGTTATTTTTGAGAGATTGCCCTAGTTGTGGGGCAATGGTTATTTTTGCTGAGGGTGCTACCTCTATTAAGGCAGTATATCCCTCAGATAAATATGGTTTGCGAGGTCGTAAGGATAGTTACCAAGGTACTTGAAGTGATACTCAGGCAGGTAGGATAGAAAGTCGATTAAGTTCCCATCTAAGTGGCGAGCGTGGTCAGTTATATGTAGTAATCACTAGACCTAATGCTGAGGCTTTGGATGTTGTAATTATAGGTACGATTTTGGTGTGCCACAAGTTGGCTCTTGCTTTGTTTGATCTTGAATCCACTTATTCTTATATATCTACTTACTATGCACCATGGTTGGACTTGACTAGTGATTTATTATTTGTGCCATTGCACGTATCTACTTCCATGGGTGATTCTTTAGTAATAGATCGAGTATTCAAATCATATGTTGTGACAATTAGTGATGTTGATACTTATGTTGATCTTATTATTTTGGATATGTTGGGTTTCAAGTTGTTTCTGGGCATGGACTGGTTATCCTACTATCATGCGGTCATGGATTATTTTTTCAAGTTTGTTACATTGCCCATGCCTAATGTACCCCTAATCATATGGAAGGAAGTGCTTAGCTATAAGTTGACAGGGATTATTTTATATATTTGTGCTAGGAGACTAATCTCAAGGGGTTGCCATTCTTATCTTACTTATATATATAATACTCATGTAGAGAGTCTGTCATTTGACTTCATTCCTATTGTTTGTGAGTTTTCTGATATATTCCCTATCAACCAGCCTGAAATTCCCCCTGACCGTGAGATTGAGTTTGCTATTGGCCTTGAGCCTTGCTCCCAACCTATTTCTATCACACCTTACAGTGTAGCTCCTATTAAGCTTAAGGAGCTGAATTCTCAACATAAGGATCTTTATGGTAAGGGTTTTATTAGACTGAGTATGTCCCCGTGGGGAGATCCTATATTATTTGTAAAACAAAAATATGGATCCATGCATATGTGTAGCGATTATACGTAGCTTAATAAGGTGATTGTGAAGAACCGTTATCCTATGCCTCGTATTGATGATCTTTTTGACCAACTTCAAGGTGCAGCCACATTTTCTATGATAGATTTGAGGTTCTATTATCATCAGCTGAGGATTTGGGGTGAAGATATCCCAAAGAAAGCTTTCAAGACCCACTATGGTCATTATGAGTTTTTTGGTGATGTCTTTTGGGCTGACTAATGCCCCAACTGTATTCATGGATTTGATAAAATATGTGTTCAGACCTTATCTATAATCTTTTATTATTGTCTTTATTGATGACATTCTTGGGTATTTAAGGAGTAATAAGGAGCATGCACAACACTCCAAACTTTGCAAGATCATGTGCTTTTTTCTAAGTTCTCAAAGTGTAAGTTTTAGCTTGAGTTAGTATCATTCCTTGGTCATGTGGTGTCTAAAGCTGGTATTATGGTGGATCCGACTAAGATTTTAGCGATTCATGATTGGGCTAGGCCTATATCTCCAACTGAGGTTTATAGTTTCATTGGTGTTTCTGGTTATTACAAGCGCTTTGTTGAGAGCTAATCTATTATTTCCGCCTCTATGACTAGATTTACTCAGAAACTAGTTCCTTTTTTATGGTCCAAGGGATGTGAGTTGAGCTTTTGAAAGCTCAATAATTGTCTTACTTCAACTCTAGTGCTAGCTTTTCCTGTTAAGGGTAAGGGATTTACCATGTTTTTTGATACTTCTAGTATTGGTATTGGTTTTGTTTTGATTCAGCAGGGTCATGTCATAGCTTATGCTTCTAGACAGCTTAAAGGGCATGAGCACAACTACCCCACTCATGATTTAGAGTTAGTGGCAGTTATTTTTGTGCTTAAGTTCTGGAGGCATTATTTGTATGGTGTGCGTTGTGAGATTTTCACCCATCATCAAGCCTTTAGTATCTTATGACCCAGTGAGAGCTTAATGCTTGCCAGTGTAGATAGATGAAGTTATTAAAGGACTATAATAATTCCATCTTGTATCACCTGGGTATGGCAAATGTGGTAGCTGATGGCTTGAGTCGCAATGCAGTGAGTATGGGTATCTTGGCAAGAATATAAGTTTCTTAAAGGCTCATGGAACGAGATATTCTATCCTTAGAGAATTTAATGGTCTTTCTTGATATTTTAAATCTTACAAGGATTTTAGCTTATGTGGAGGCGAGGCCCTCCCTATTTTGAGCGAATTCCTGATCGTTAGTATGAGGATAGCAAGTTGTATTTCTCTGTAATCAGGTAGTAAGTGGTGAGTCTGAGGGGCACACCATTGATTCTGAAGGTATTTTGAGATTTCAGGGTCATATTTGTGTTCTTTGGCTTGATGATTTGATTCATTCTATACTTCATGAGGCTCATAGCTCTAGATATTCTATTTACCCCGGTATAGCTAAGATGTATAGAGATTTGAGGTATTATTACTGGTGGGATGATATGAAGAGAGATATGGCAGACTTTGTGGCTAATTTCCTGTGTTGTCAGCAGGTTAAGGCTGAGCATCAACATCTCGATGGATTAACTCAGAGAATACCCATTTTTGAGAGAAAATAGTAAAGAATTACTATAGACTTCATTAGTGGTTTGCCTCATACTTCTCATGGTCATGATGATATTTGTGTTATTGTGGATTGTTTGACCAAGTCTGCACATTTCATTCCTATTTAGATGACCTTCAGTGCCTATAGATTAGCCCAGATTTATGTTGAAGAGATAGTTCATTTGTATAGGGTGCCCTTTTCTGTCATATCAGACCATTGTTTTATATTTGCTTTGCAATTTTGGAGAGAATTCAAAGATGAGTTGGATAATCGAGTGGATTTAAGTATAGCCTTTCATCCGCACATATATGGTCAGTCCAAGTGGACTATTCAAGTGCTTGAGGATATGTCCAAGCCTGCATTATGGATTTTGGAGGACAGTGGGATCAACACTTAGCATTGGCAGAGTTCTCCTACAACAATAGTTTTTATTCAAGTATTGAGATGGCACTTTATATGGCTTTGTATGAAAGAAGGTGTTCTTCTCTGATAGGATAGTTTAAGAATTTTGAGGTGAGACCTTGTGGTAAAGATTTGCTTTAGGACTCACTGAATAGAGTCATGGTGATTCAGGTTAGGCTGTGAGTAGCCCAGAGTAGGCTAAAAGCCTATGCCGACTATTGGCTCTGTGCCTTGAGATTCATAGTTGGTGACCAAGTATTCCTTCGTGTTTTGTCTATGAGAGGTCTAATGAGGTTTGAAAGGAAGGGTAAGCTCTGCCCTCGATATAGTGGTCTTTTTGAGATTCTCTCGCGATTGGCATGGTGGCCTATGAGTTAGCCTTGCCTCTAGATTTCACTGTTTTTCATCCAGTTTTCCATGTCTCTATGTTATAAAAGTATACTTCTAATCTATCTCATGCACTTATGTGGGATTCAGTCCAGTTAGATGAGCAGTTAACCTTTGTGGAGGAGCCCATGCTCATTTTTGGTAGTGATTGAGACAGTTCTGTACTAGAGAGATTCTTGTAGTTACGGTTCAGTAGAAGCACCTCCCAATGTAGGAGGACACTTGGGAGATCAAGAGAGAGATGTGGTTCTAGTACACTCATTTGTTCAAAACTTTAGGTATTTCATTCATCTTTAACTTTTGCGGATGAAAGTTCCTTCGTAGTGCATATTGTAATGACCTTTTAGGTCATTTCTCGTAATTCCTCTTATCTTTACCGTTAGAGATTTTCCATAGCTTCCCCAAGTTATTTATGACTTACTGGAACTGATAGTTTTGTTACTGGGCAGTCCATTTAGGTTTTAGAATGATTTCCCAAGTTAGAAATCTTTGATGGTTCTAAATGGCCATCGAGCAAAAAATTTAGTAAAATGATATCAGATGCAAATTTTAATTGTTCCAGCAACTCTAAAATATCAATTTTAGGTTGGGTAAACCTTTGGTTTGGGTTCCGCTAAACCCAAATACATTCTGACTAGTTGGTTGGAAAGTTGATAAATCAAAATTTAGGGTGTAGGGCCTAGATCGATTGAAACGACCTCAGATGGAAAATCTAACTTTTCCAACATGTCCAAAACATCAAAATCATTATATTTGCATATATATTTTGCTCATATTGGATTCTGAATGCATCTCCAGGCCGTTGTCTAGTGAAGAGGAGTATCGTGATCATGGGGGCATAAGAATGATAGCGATGTTGTGAATATGGCAAACATGTATGTAGGATTGAACTAACTAAGGGTCTGGGATGGGATTGATTAAATGCTCTTCTTGGTGCATAATTGGCCATTTTCTCCAATGACTAATGTCCTAAAACCCTTATGGAGAGTTTAGACATCAAATTGAGTCTTAGGTGTTAAATAGTAGCTTGGATACCTTGCTTAATTGTGACTCACGTAGAATCTAAGGTATGAATCCTTTATTTTTGTGTTGAATTCTTTATTGCTTGACCCAATACCCTAAAGGCTTAAGGCTTGATTTTATCCCAAAATATGGACTATTTGTACCAATTTTGTAAAGGTTATAACTCCCTAATGGTATTTGAGCAATGGGTTGGTCTCGAAAGCTTATTTCCGTATGTTGGACCTACTTAGGGGGTTTTGGTGTCATTTGAAACCCAAAGAAAAATGGTGTAATATGAGTGTTATTATTCTCATAATGATGCATCGACTATGTTGTTGATAGCTTGACTTATGGAAGAAGCTTCAAGGAAAATAAAAGTGACGATTGTTGGTTCGTGAGCTATATTTGGATTCAAGGTTGGTTAGTCTTACTTGTAGTTAGATTGACCTTTATTATTGTATGACTTTGATATGTTAATAATATTTGGTAGGGTCCTATATGTTGAAATGGTATATGGTAATGTTTAGGTTTATTGATGTTCCATAAGTACAGAGGATATATTAATGACATTGTGACGTTCGGTACATTCAAAAAATATATTAATATTATGATGATACCGGTACATCTGGAGGACATATTGATGATATTATAATGCTTAATACATTTAGAGGATACATTAATATTATGATGATGCACAATAAGTCCGTAGGATGTATTGATGATATTATGATGCATGGTACATTCAGAGAATATATTAATGTTATGATGATGCTCGGTTAGTCTTGAGGATATATTGATGATATTATGATGCCTGTTAGTCTTCACACTATTTTACCAAATTTTTTATAACTCGTAAATATGAGTATATATGATTATGTGTGATTTTTCCCCTATATGATTACATTCGTCTGTGTGCCTTGAAGATATGTTGCTAATCATGGGATGTCGGTTATAATTCTTACATACTAATTACTTATTTAGTAGTGTAATTCTCACTAGTGTTAAATGGTGAGTAGAAGTAGAATATGCCTAATAAAGAATTAAGGATAACTGACAAGTAAAATCTTGTGTAGAAATAAAAATTCACCTAGTGGGTATGTTTGGCTTAAAAAAAGGGAGTAACCAAGAAATATTTTTGTAATAGCCAGTATTTCCCTAGCTTAACTTAAATCTTAGTACATGAGTAATCCTATATAAATTCTTCTAAATACTCAGTATTTTTCAGTTTAGAGCTTACCATTTTGTAGAAAATTCAATCAGCTTTCCAACGATATAAAGTTCGACCAAATCCAATACCTGGGTGAAGAGTTATAAAAAATTTGGTAAAATAGTGTGCCACCTGGCATATCACCGCAACGCGCTAAGAGTCCAAATGGTAATTGTCAAAATCCCGTGAGCCATCGCAATCCCACCGCATCGCGCCACCAGTCATTTTCCCAATTGTCACTTTCCATTGTGACTCCACAATCATGGCGTGTCGTGCCAATGGGGAAATTTGCATACAGTGAAGCTCCGTAATTGTACCATATTTTGCCAAGCTCCTAGTTCCCAATTGTCAATTTCCAGTGACACGACGCGATAGCACTGCGTTGCGCCAGGGCCCAAAATCCAATTTTTCAGTGACAAATTTTTAAATCTTCCTAGGGGTAATTGGCTCTTTTTTCATGGCCCTAATCAGTCTAAACATGAAATTAAACCCCTAAATAACCCTTTATCTTATTATTTACTCACTTTTATCAAGATTAAAAACATTCTCTATCAAAGGGGAGGAATTCTAGCTTCAATAAATCAAGAACAAACTCAAGAATACCTCTAAGAACCTTCAAGAATTTATCTACACAGGTATCTGAGGTGTTCATTCATGGGTTCTTTTCACCCATGAAGTCCAAGAACTATTTTTAAACTTACAAGATCTCATATTTATGAACTTTATGCTTGAAATTGATTGTGTTCATATCCATGATAGTAGTTAGGTTTTAATTCATGATTAATTATAAGTTTCCATGAAATAAAAATAATTATGTGATAAACTATATGAATTGCATACTAAACCTTAAATTTGCAATTGAGTATTGTATTCATGATGTTCATGTGTTGGCCATTACCATGTGAAATAATTCATGTTCCCAAAGTGTTTGCTAAAATGCCTATGTGAAGTTAATAGTGAAATCATGACATGTCATTGTGTGGTCCAAATCATGTATAAGCTTATGCCCAACAAGTGTTTGATAAAATGTCTCTATGAATGAATTATTAATAAGTTAATATTGTTATGCTTTTCAAGATCATGTCATTCTTTATTTTCATGCAATCAAGTCCTGAGAGTATTCATTACCCAAAAATATAGTTTTTTTTTACCTAGAGCTACAGTAGTTATGGAATAGTCTCAGTCATGATGCGAAATAGTAGTAATCAGCCAGTTAATAGAACTCAGTGAACTCTGTTAGTTATAGAACTCAATGAACTTAGTTACTTACAGAAATCAATATCAGTATAGTTTAGCTCAGTATAATCAGTTCAGTGTCTATTCCGTTAGGAGTATGATTCTGAAACACCCCGAATCTTGTACCCAGAATGCTAGATGATGCTCATGACTCCGAAGGACAACAAGATAACTCATGAATGATATCTGTACCTGAACACTGCATAATATACAATGTAAAAGCAAAAATAAAGGCTGTAAGGCCATAAAGTTCAAAACTAACACACAATAGATAGTAAAATATAAAATCTATATGGGGTATGATATACCCAAAACAAACTAATAAACTGACTAAATATGATAGACTGAAAAGCCTTTAAATGTTTGAATAAGAAGCTGATGGGACATGTCCCCAACTACTTAAATAAACTTAGTACTAAAATGATAAGATAATGCTCATGTCCTCGAAGGATGAGGAGTCACTGCTGACTCTGACTTTTGAGCATTGGAATGATACTGATGCTCTAAAGCTCATGCATCTGAACCTATGGTATAAAAACCCATAGCGTAAATGCATCAGTATGATTGAATGTACTGGTATGCATGTGAGGTAGGATAAATGCAAACGGTTCACATGCATGAACTATACTAACTGACTGAACAACATGAACATGAGATTACATATATGAATACATAATAACTGTAACTGAGTTCATGATAACATGATTACTGAATCTAAGTACTGATAACATGTGATACTGATAACCGTATAACTAAAATAACTAATACTGAGCGACTGTATCTTATAGTCTAGTTTTTGATAGAACTAGCTGAGTTTTATTGTGTTGTAAGATGACTGCATCTGACAGTCCTGAATTCTATAAAACTATCTGAGTTCTATTAGTAAGACTGAATGACTGTATCTGATAGTCTTGATCTGTAACTGAAACTATGGAAAGTAGTCATCTAACTGCCATGCCCAATAAATATAATTTAGTTGCGTTGGGGTCCAATTTGTAACCATAATTGGAAAAGTGTTAATACTTTTCCACTGGTAAGGAAAAGTTATGGGTGACCCTTATCTGATAGTGTCCTCAAAAGAGAACGGTGGAACCCTTATCTGAACGAGTTTATCCACCTCAACAACCCTCATCTGACAGTGCTGATGTCTCAACCTATGTTGGTTACATAGTTCTGGAATGCAAGGATGACTTCTAAGAATCACACCTTCATCTGACAGTGTGTGTTCCCATCCTTGGTTTCACTCAGTGCTAATTCCTACTCCCATTTGAATAGACACTAAACATGGATTACCGAACTGCAATAGACTGAATTAACTGAGTTTTCGTTGGCTGATAAAATAGTACTGAGATTATTGTATTACTGATCTTTCCTGAATCACATGACTGACTGAGTTCTATGGATCATGGCTTGAATGAGGATATCATGAAAACATGACACTAAATACAGGCACACAACTATATTTTAGGGGTACAAGTACCCCCAGGACTCAATGGGATGAAACTGACAAAGCATGACATTCTTGAATACATGACCAACATCACAATTGATAATACAATAAGTTGGAGATTTCATGAAGTACAAGTTCTAAAGCACCACAATGGCTACACATATATCCATACTTCATTGACTAAGACATTACATCAAATACTTGACGTGCATAAACTTGTACATGAATGGAGATATTATATTATTATAATAGTATGGTAGTTTTCCTTCACATAGGCATTTAGTCAAACACATGGGGAGCATGCTATACCATCATCAATACATCTAATAATCATGGATACATCAATCAACTTGTAAATTTAAGGGGGTTTATCATAATTATTATGCAAATTTTCATATACTAGGGACAATCATTGAAATATGTAATTTTAAACATGAATCTAAACCCCACAACAACATGAACATGAATTTCAATTCAATTTAAATCATGATCGTTCATCAGTACATAAATCTTGATTTCGAAAAGAGTTTTTTTAGTTTTCTGGGTGAAAGAGGCCCATAATTAATATATGACATACCTTGATACTTGATTTGGGAAGATTCATGGAAGAATCCTTGAGATTT
>JAPEIP010000009.1:106983811-106994870 GCA_026120095.1 Capsicum chinense
GCTCATGACTCCGAAGGACAACAAGATAACTCATGAATGATATCTGTACCTGAACACTGCATAATATACAATGTAAAAGCAAAAATAAAGGCTGTAAGGCCATAAAGTTCAAAACTAACACACAATAGATAGTAAAATATAAAATCTATATGGGGTATGATATACCCAAAACAAACTAATAAACTGACTAAATATGATAGACTGAAAAGCCTTTAAATGTTTGAATAAGAAGCTGATGGGACATGTCCCCAACTACTTAAATAAACTTAGTACTAAAATGATAAGATAATGCTCATGTCCTCGAAGGATGAGGAGTCACTGCTGACTCTGACTTTTGAGCATTGGAATGATACTGATGCTCTAAAGCTCATGCATCTGAACCTATGGTATAAAAACCCATAGCGTAAATGCATCAGTATGATTGAATGTACTGGTATGCATGTGAGGTAGGATAAATGCAAACGGTTCACATGCATGAACTATACTAACTGACTGAACAACATGAACATGAGATTACATATATGAATACATAATAACTGTAACTGAGTTCATGATAACATGATTACTGAATCTAAGTACTGATAACATGTGATACTGATAACCGTATAACTAAAATAACTAATACTGAGCGACTGTATCTTATAGTCTAGTTTTTGATAGAACTAGCTGAGTTTTATTGTGTTGTAAGATGACTGCATCTGACAGTCCTGAATTCTATAAAACTATCTGAGTTCTATTAGTAAGACTGAATGACTGTATCTGATAGTCTTGATCTGTAACTGAAACTATGGAAAGTAGTCATCTAACTGCCATGCCCAATAAATATAATTTAGTTGCGTTGGGGTCCAATTTGTAACCATAATTGGAAAAGTGTTAATACTTTTCCACTGGTAAGGAAAAGTTATGGGTGACCCTTATCTGATAGTGTCCTCAAAAGAGAACGGTGGAACCCTTATCTGAACGAGTTTATCCACCTCAACAACCCTCATCTGACAGTGCTGATGTCTCAACCTATGTTGGTTACATAGTTCTGGAATGCAAGGATGACTTCTAAGAATCACACCTTCATCTGACAGTGTGTGTTCCCATCCTTGGTTTCACTCAGTGCTAATTCCTACTCCCATTTGAATAGACACTAAACATGGATTACCGAACTGCAATAGACTGAATTAACTGAGTTTTCGTTGGCTGATAAAATAGTACTGAGATTATTGTATTACTGATCTTTCCTGAATCACATGACTGACTGAGTTCTATGGATCATGGCTTGAATGAGGATATCATGAAAACATGACACTAAATACAGGCACACAACTATATTTTAGGGGTACAAGTACCCCCAGGACTCAATGGGATGAAACTGACAAAGCATGACATTCTTGAATACATGACCAACATCACAATTGATAATACAATAAGTTGGAGATTTCATGAAGTACAAGTTCTAAAGCACCACAATGGCTACACATATATCCATACTTCATTGACTAAGACATTACATCAAATACTTGACGTGCATAAACTTGTACATGAATGGAGATATTATATTATTATAATAGTATGGTAGTTTTCCTTCACATAGGCATTTAGTCAAACACATGGGGAGCATGCTATACCATCATCAATACATCTAATAATCATGGATACATCAATCAACTTGTAAATTTAAGGGGGTTTATCATAATTATTATGCAAATTTTCATATACTAGGGACAATCATTGAAATATGTAATTTTAAACATGAATCTAAACCCCACAACAACATGAACATGAATTTCAATTCAATTTAAATCATGATCGTTCATCAGTACATAAATCTTGATTTCGAAAAGAGTTTTTTTAGTTTTCTGGGTGAAAGAGGCCCATAATTAATATATGACATACCTTGATACTTGATTTGGGAAGATTCATGGAAGAATCCTTGAGATTTAGATCTTGAATTAGAAACCCCTCTTCTTGTTCTTGAGAGAATTTGAGAGAAAAGAATGTATTTTTGTGAAATAGAGGTTGAATTCAATGTTTATAGAGCTTTGGTTTGAAGGGAAAATAACAAAATACCCCTCCAAAACTGTTTGAAAAATTCTAAATTCTACGGCTGAAGACATTGGGCTGATGTCTTCACATATATGATAAGTCATCAGCTCATGTCATCACTTAATGATGGAATTTGTAACTATCTACCTAAGGCTGGCGACATTAGCTGATAAGTCGTTAGATATGTGATAAGCCGTCAGCTCATGTCGTCACTTAGTTGCCAGGTTAACAGGATGGAGTAAAATGGGTATAACTTTTTGCTCTGATATCATATTTGGAAAAATTGGTATTATTGGAAAGATAAGTAATTATCTATCTGTTGGTGGGTCATGAGATCAAAATTTCATAGTATAACAAGAGATATGCTCATTTGAAGTTGACTATGCCAATATCCTTCCCAAGAATTCATTCGGTAAGGAATGTTTTGATTTGCCTAATAGCTAGGACGTATTTGAGACCTTATTTGACATCAAAATTGATCATGAAACTACCAAAGAACCATGATGTACTATGCATAAGCTTGAAATATGGTGCTAATAGTGATTTGCATTTTCTAGGGTATTACAATATCTCCCCCCTGAGAACAATCATCCTCAAATAAGACTAATTAGACTGAGAGAAATGATAACTAAAAGTACATACTGCACATGCACAATCTGAAGCATGATTTCATTACTGAAATGACTAATAATCTATTTTTATCATATTGAACATGCATATCTGATATATGAATGCATGACTGAATATGTAATGGTACTTGGTACCAAGTTTATAATAAAAATTTGAACATGAAACTAAATAAGCTTAAGGAAAAATATTACCTTGAGATGCGTTTGAGTTTGTAGAGAAGAGGTGAGGATACTTGGTTCGCATGTCTGCTTCTGCTTCCCAAGTAGCTCCCTCAACGGACTGAATGATTTTGACTAGAATTTCTTTATAAAAGGGACTATTCTTAACATATATGCTCTGAATAGGGATTACATCTGCTGGGTCACCTATGCACTTTTTGAGCAAAGATACATGGATGACTGGGTGAACTGAGGCTAGATATATAGCCAATGTGAGCTCATAAGCTACTTTGCCGAAGCAACTGAGAATTTTGAAGGGACCGATATATCTGGTACTAAGTTTCCCCTTCTTGTTGAATCTCTTCACTCCCTTCAACGGATCGATCTATAGATAGACAAAGTCACCGATTTTGAACTCGAGATCCTTTCTGCATGTATCTGCACAAGACTTTTGTTGGCTCTGAGTATCCCAAAATCTCTTTCAGATCAACTAAACTTTTTCTAAGGAATCGAATACCAAGTCAGGCCCTTTAACTGAGGCCTTACTAACTTCGAACCAACTAACTGGAGATCTGCATCTCCTACCATAGAGAGCTTTGAATAAAGCCATCTGAATACTGAAATGACTGTTGTTGTTGCATCCAAAAACCAATCCAAGGCAAGTGGTCATCCCAACTTCCCTTGAAATCAATTGCACACGCCCTTAGCATATCCTCTAATGTTTGAATGGTTTTTTCTACTTGACCAATTGTCTGGGGATGAAAGGCTGTACTAAGATGAATTTAGGTACAAAGACCATTTTGGAATTCTTTCTAGAAGTGAGAGCTGAACTGGGTTCCTCTATCTAAAATGATGGACAACGAAATACAATGTAATATGACCAACCCCCTAAACTTAGGAGCTGGAGCACTAGCCAAAAAAAGAGATGGAACTGATGACATAGGACAAAACTGAGAATAGTTTCCTCTTTTTGATTTGGGCTGAGCAAAGATGAAACTACCTATCCCTGCTTTCTTATTCTACTTCTCCCTCATATTAATCTTTTGCTCCTCTATCTACTGATCCAGTGTCATATCACAATTCATTATTGCAGACCTACACTAGTTGAACACACTAAAGTCACTTTAGAAATAAACTTACTCATCTTAGCCCTGCGTCTGTAACCACATAAGGGGCATATCTGGCTAATTGAATAAACTTAAGAGAATACTCTTTCACCGTCATGTTTCTCTACCTGAGGTTGATAAATTCTAACACCTTCGCTTCTCTTAGCTCTAGAGGAAAAAACCTCTCTAAGAATGCGGTGACAAACTCCTCCCACTCTTTAGGTCCTGTATTAACTGACTTTCTTACTTCTACTACTTGTACCAAGTGTGTACAATATCTTGCAACTGATATATAGTTAGCTCAGCACTCTCACTAGGAGTAACCCCATGATGTTTGTAACCTTTATAACTGATCGATGAATTCCTGAGGGTCCTCATCTGACTTATAACTGAGAAAGGATGAAGGATTCATTCGGCTGAAGTCCTAAATCCTGGCTACAGCTGAATTGGCCACTGGGCTGGCCAAAATAATAGCTGGTCATTCATTTTGAGAAATAATTAATTGAGCAAGAGTAGTGAATATAGCTCTGAACTCTGCATGAGAAACATGTTCTCCCTGAAAATCTTCGAGCTGAGGGGCTGGCTGATTCTTATTTCTTCTTTTAGGAGGCATGTTCTATAGAAAAAAAAAAGAGAAATGGATTAGACTGAGAGATTAGCTTGAGATTATGCTCACTAGCATGACATGAATACTAAAAGAAGGGAAATTGTTCCTTAAACATCTTATAGTCTCCTACCCATAAATGTGGTGCACAACACACCCATGCAAAAAATCTCTACTAAATGCAGCTTTACAACTTCCTAGGACACTATTGAACCTGGCTCTGATACGAAGTTTGTAATGCCTCGAATATGGTACTCGAAATGCTACACGATGCTTAAGACCTCGAAGGACCACAAGCTAACCCAAGACTAATTTCTGTACCTGAACAATATATAATATACTATGTAAATACGAAAATAAAGGCTGTAAAGTTGTAAGGTTCAAAACTGAGTCACAATATCTAATAAAATATAACAACTGTTTGGGGTATGAAATACACAAAATAAACTAATAAACTGACTGAACATGATAGTCTAAAAAACCTCTAATTGTCTTAATAAGGAGTTGATGGGACATTTCCCCAACAAACTCCAACTAATGAAAGACACTAAGTACTAAAATAATAAGATAATGCTTATGTCCTTGAAGAATGAGGACTCACTACTGACTTTGACTGCTGAGTACTAGAATGTTGCTGATGCTCTGGAGCTTGTGCTTCTAAACCTATGGTATAAAACACCATAGTGCAAATGCGTCAGTACGATTGAATGTACTGATATGCTTATGAGGTAGGTTGAATGCAATAGGTTCAGATGCATAAACTGTACTAACTGACTAAACAACATGAACCTGAGAATACATGCGTGAATACATAATAACTATAATTTAGTTCGTGATAACATTATTACTGAATCTGAGTATTGATAACATAAGATACTGATAACTATGTAACTAAAATAACTAATACTGAGCAACTATATCTAACAGTCTAGTTTCTGATGGAACTAGATGAGTTTTGTTCTATTCTGAGGTGACTGCATCTGACAGTCCTAAATTTTGTAGAACTATCTGAGTTCTATTACTAAGATTGACTGATTGTATCTAACAGTCTTGATCTGTAACTGAAACTGTGGGAAGTAGTTATCTAACTGATATACCCCATCTAACCAAATATAGTTGAGTTGGGGTCCAATTTGTAACCATAATTGGAAGGGTGTCAATACCACGCCATTGGTAAGGACAACCTGTGGATGACCCTCATCTGATAGTGTCGTGAAAAGAGAATGGTGGGACCCTCATCTGACAGTGTTTATCCTTCTCAACAACGCTCATACGGCAGTGTTGA
Source organism: Capsicum chinense (assembly GCA_026120095.1). NCBI lineage: Eukaryota > Viridiplantae > Streptophyta > Magnoliopsida > Solanales > Solanaceae > Capsicum > Capsicum chinense. The sequence continues at coordinate 106,989,629 of JAPEIP010000009.1, forward strand.
CGTCTCAACCTATGATGGCTACATAGTTCTGGAATGCATGGATGACTTCTAAGAATCACACCCTCATCTGACAGTGTGTGTTCCCATCTTTGGGTTTACTTAGAGCTAATTCCTACTCCTATTTGATTAGACACTGAACATGGATTACTGAACTTAACCAGACTGAATTAACTAAGTTTTTGTTGGCAGGTGGAATAGTACTGAGATTACTATATTACTGAGCTTTCCTGAGTCACATGACTGATTGAGTTCTATGGATCATGGCTTGACTGAGGGTATCATAAAAACATGACACTAACTCTAGGTACACAACTATATTTTTGGATATAAGTACCTCCAGGACTCGATTGGATGAAACTAACAAAGTATGACTTTCTTGAATACATGACCAATATCACAATCCATAATACAATAAGTTAGAGATTTCATGAAGTACAAGTTTTAAAACACCACAATGGCTACACATATATCCATACTTCATTGACTAAGACATTTTATCAAACACTTGATGTGCATAAACTTGTACATGAATGGAGATTTCATATTATTATACTAGTATGGAACTTTTCCTTCACATAGGTATTTAGTCAAACACATAGGGAGTATGGTTTGGTTATACCACCATCAACACATCTAATAATCATGGATACATCAATCAAATTGTAAATTGAAGGGGATTTATCATGATTATTGCAAATCTTCACATACTAGGGTCAATCATTGGAATATGTAATTTAAAACATGAATCAAAACCCCACAACAACATGAACATGAATTTAAATTCAATTTTAATCATGAACATTTATCAATACACAAATCTTGGATTTCAAAAAGAGATTCTTGAGCTTCATGGGTAAAACAGACCCATGAATCAACACATCGCATACCTTGATACTTGGTTTGGGAAGATTGATGGAAGAATACCCTAGATTTAGTTCTTGGATTGGAAACCCCTATTTTTGTTCTTGAGATAATTTGAGAGAAAAGAATGTATTTTTGCAAAATAAAGGCTAAATTTAGTGTTTATGGAGCTTTGAGGTGAAGGGAAAATACCAAAATACTCCTCCAAAACCGTTTGAAAATGCTGAATTTGGTGGCTGATGACATTGGGCTGATGTCGTCAGATATGGGATAAGTTGTCAACTCATGTCATCACTTGATGCTGAAATTTTTGACTTTCTTCCTAAGGCTAACGACATTAGATGATAAGTCGTCAGAAATGTGATAAGCCGTCATCTCATGTCGTCACTTAGTTGCCAAGCTAACATGCTGGAGTAAAATGGGTATAACATTTTGCTCCGATATTGGATTTATGTAAAATTGATATCATTGGAAAGGTAATTAAATTATATATCTGTTGGTGGGTCATGAGCTCAAAAATTTGTAGTATAAAGAGAGATATGATCATTTGAAGTTAACTATACCAATATCCTTCCCAAGAATTCAATCGATAAGAAATGTTTTGATTTTCCTAATAGCTAGGACGTATTTGAGACCTTAATTGACATCAAACTTTATCATGAAACTACATAGCTAGCATAGGTTAAGATATCAACCTGCTAGTTGAGGGTTTATGAGGTGTTTCTACCTGCCAATAGAGGGTATCACCGTTCTCATTAGAGTCGGGTAGATGAGGGTAACTCTTTATCTTGTCTTTACCCATGGCACGATATAATATCCTTCCAACTGGGGTTATAGGTTGGACCTCAGTTATCTTATTTGGGGCATGTCAGTTAAATAATTACTTCCCACATCTCAGTTTCAGTCGTAGTATAAAACTTAATTTAGTTCTGTAGAATTAGACTATCAGATACAGTCAAGTAGTTTTAGTAAATTAGTTATCAGTAATCTTAGATATTAGTTACACCATTGTCAGAACTCAAAACTTAGCTTTAGTAAAAGCTTAGTTATAGTATACACATATATCCACAGTATTGCATACTTAGTATTTTTAGTAGTTTCAGTTATCCATGTACTCTCATATTCAGTTACTCTATATCATTCAGTTAGTTACTGTTCATGCATATGAACCCTTGCATTCAGCCTTACCTTATCTAGCATACCAGTATATTCCATGTACTGACTCATACTCTATTTTAGTATTATGATGTTTCATATCATACGTTTAGAAGCTCAGGTTCCTGATCGCGCATAGAAAGATTCAGTTAGCAGTAGTAGATTCGATAGTGAGTCCTTATCTATCAAGGATGTGCTTTTATTTCAGTATTTTTAGTAGCTTTGGTATTTCAGTAGTCAGAGTTAGTTGGGGGTTTTTCTATCAACTCCACATTCAGAAAATTCAATTAGAGGCTTTTTTAGACTAGACTAGTTCAGACAGTACTCTGATTTCAGATATTTTATTAAAAGTTATTATTTACTAGTATTTTAGATTTGATCCTTATGGTATTTCAGCCTATTTTCTATATTACTTTTAGAGATATTTTCTAGTGCTCACAACAGGTACCAGCATGGGTTAGCTTATGGTCCTTTGGGGTCATAAGCACTGTGTAGCATCCGGGGTAAAGACTTGGGGAGTTATAATTTTGGTATCAGATCCTAAGGTTCAATAGAGTCCTAAGGAGTCTGAAAGCCATGTCTAGTAGAGTATTGTGCATGTATGTGTAACGCACCACACTTATGGACAAGAGGCTATGATATATTTTTAGAAAAAGTTTCCCTTCTTTCAGTATTCATGTCGTGCAAGTGTCTAATCTTTTATCCTTTCCATTTATAGAAAATGCCTCACAAAAAAACTAATGGAAAAAAGAATAAAAACTACTCAGCACCTCAGCCTATTTAGGCAGATCCTCTGGAAGACCATGTCTCCCATGCAGAATTCAGAGTTGCATTAACCACTCTATCCATTTTGGTAGTAGCTTAGAATGAATGGTCAGCTACTGTTTAGACCACCCTAATGGCCAATATTATTGCAGCCAGAATTCAGGACTCCACGCAAATGAATCCTCCCTTATTCTAGGGATCTAAATCAGAAGAGGATCCATAGGAGTTCCTCGATTAGGTTTAGAAAGTCACAAATGTCATGGAGTGACTTTTAGTGAGAGTGCTAAGTTAACCGCCTATCAGTTACAAGAAGTGGCTCATACGTGGTTTAAGTGATGGAAGGTAGAAAGAGGCACAAATGAAGAGCCCATAGAGTGGAAAGAGTTTGCTACTGCCTTTTTAGATAGATTATTTCCCTAAGAGCTGAGAAAATCCAAGGTGTTTGAGTTCATCAATCTCAGGCAAGAAAATATGAGTATGAACGAGTATTCCCTCAAGTTTACTTAGTTAGCCGAATATGTTCCCCATGTAGTAGCAGACAGTTGGTCCAGAATGAGCAAGTTCGTGTCTTGGGTGTTGAAAGTATGGTTAAGGAGTGCAGAACAGTGATGTTAATTAAGGAGATAGAAATATGTTAGACCCCGCAAAATCCTAAGCTTGATTCAGTCCATCTACGCTTGATAAGGGGGTCCCATACATAGAAAATTCACAATCTCATTTTGTGATCTTAACATTCTTAAATGGTCTATATTTCCATTAATTCAAGATCAGAAAGATCAATAGGTATTCTCGAATAAGTTTTGGATTTTTCAGAACTCGATTAGACCATATTCGGAGTCCTAAAATAATCGACCAATGGGATCATAGCCCACTGCATCGCCCATCGTGTTGGTTAACGTTGTTGCAGGTTGCTAGAGCCAAAAGTACTGAGGCTTGGTGTGATCATGGCGCGATGTGTCTGGTGTCATATCGAATCGATTGACGTGTTGTGTTGCTTATAGCATCGATGCCCATTTTTCCAATGATTAAATAACCGCATTATTAAGGGTAATTAGGTCTTTGTTCTCTGACCTTTAGCCCTTATAAACATAAATTTATCCATCTTTTGGCTAAATACATTCATTATTTCACAAATTTTCAGGAACAAAAACCTAGGGCTATCAATTCAAGAATTAATTTCCAAGAGATTTCACGATCAACCTTCAAGAATTCATCAACTAAGGTATTTCAAGTGTTCATCCAAGGGTTCCTTCCACCCTTGGAGTCCAAGAAACCTTTCCAAAACTCAAGATAATGTTTTGGGTGAATTTCATGATTTAGTTTGATTGTGTTCATGGCTATTACATTAATGGGTTCTCTAATTCATGATTAATCACAATATCTATGTGAAGAAAAGTGATATATATGTAGTATCATGTGAAACCATGATTAACTCTTAAAATTTGCCAATAGGAATGTGAATTATGATGCCTATTTGTTGAATAGCATTACGTGTAGATGTTATGCTCACTAGGTGTTTGATGAATTGCCCTTGTGGTAAATAAGAACAAGAACTCATGCCATGATAGTTTATGTGCAAGTTGTATCATAGAAGTGTTTGATAAATTACCTATGCGAATGAACAAATGTCATGCTATAGTATGCTAATGTGTATTTCTCATCCATGTACAAGTAATGTATTACAAGTGTTTATTGGAAATGCTTTAATGAATGAATGATGAACATGTAGCCATTGTTGAGCTTTTAAGGTTGTACCATGATTTACTTATTATGCTATCGAGTCCTGGGGGTATTTAATACCCGACAATTTAGCTATGTGCTTAGAGCTAGTGTCAGTTTTCATGATACTCTCAGTTAAGCCATGATCAGTAGAATTCAGTCAGTCACTTGACTTAGGAAAATTCAATAAATTCAGTACCAGTCCAGTGCTCAATAAATCTTAGAAATCTCAGTCAGTTATTTGATCTCAATAGTATTCCATCAGTTAATGAATCCAGGGAACTCAGTTTAGTCAAATTAATCAGCACAATCAGTAACCAATCCTTCTAGTCCAGTTCAGTGCCTATTCAAATGGAAGTAGGATTCAGCACCCAGTGAACCCAATGATGGGAACACACACTCTCAGTAGAGGGTATGATTCTTAGAAGCAATCCTTGCATTCCAAAACTATGTAGCAAGCATAGGTTGAGACATCAACACCGTCAGTTGAGCGTTAATGAGGTGGATTAACACTGTCAGATAAGGGTCCCATCATTCTCCTTTTGGGACACTATCAGCTGAGGGTCACTCACAGCTTGTCCTTACCAGTGGCGCGGTATTGACACCCTTCTAATTGGGGTTATAGATTAGACCCCAACTCAGCTATACTAGCTTATTAGGGGCATGTTATTTAGATAAATTCTCCCATAGTTTCAGTTATAGATATTAGGACTGTCAGATACAGTCGCTCAGTACAGTATGG